>CM060948.1:343682501-343738323 GCA_030765055.1 Mantis religiosa | reverse complement strand
AAGGGACAGATAGTGCCGTGTGGAGATAAACAGCTTGCCTAAGCAGATAAACATAGCACAGAGATAAAAGTCTGCGGAAATAAATAAAGAGATAAACGGAACATTCTAGTGGCATCTTGATTGGCTTACAGAACATTTGATTTCTTGTTTGTTGCAGAAATATCTGGTAATATGAGTTGTGTGATATATAAGGAAGCTGCGACTCGCAAGGGACAGTTGTAAATAGAGACGGAACGAGACTTGTAATTGTAAGTAGTGTATTTGGAAAGTGAGCTCTTTGTTGTGGTCAACGACCTTGTTAGATTGTGCATGTGACGTAATGCTGCTACTGTAAGTGTATATCTACGGAAATAAAGAACATTTTGAATTTCTGTAACTTGGACTTTTAGTTCTATGAACTCACAAAGTCACAATAAATAAAAGCTACAGAATGCAAACAAATTTACCACAGGCATTAATTGAGAGTCTGCAAGCCCAGGACAATCATGTAACTTGCCATCATCTAGGTAATAGAAAATATGATTGTGTGCTTCTAATGTTAGCATTGTTCATTATATAACATGTCCTGTTAACGAACTTAACTACATAATCAATAGTTCTTCTTCTTTAACTGCCTTTTTATACCGCTACGTTATCTTCCTCTTAACTCTTATACGGGTTGAGCAATGGAATCCTGGATCAGTGAGAGAGACAACTCAGGATGAGTGATCAGCCCGATGTGAGGGAAGCAGATGACAGAATGAGATGGAATGATAGCAAAGATGGGATGGAGCAATTGGTGGCAAGCTGGTGTGGGAAATTGGAGCAGCAGGAGAAAGTCCGCCCCAGGCGCTGCCTTGTCCACCACAAATCTGACTTCGCGGTCGCTTGGGATCGAACCCGGGCCACCTTGGTGACAGCCAAGCAATCTAACCGCTAGACCAGAGCGTGACCGAACGTAAATACAGAAGAAAGAAATTGAAACTTTGTTACATGAGAAGGTTTATTTATCCATAAAATTCAGTACATATGTTTACAAAAGTATAATAAAGGTTAGTTAGAAGTTTTGACAATGTTTCATTGCATATATATCTGTAGTATTTGATAAATGACAGTTAACAAATATAACACAGTAATCTGTCTTCTGTTTGTTGACAGTTACAGCACGTCATCTATGTATATTCCTTACAATGTATTTCTACTATGTGACTGCTTTATTACACAAAATATTTTAAACTGTTCAACTTCAAGTTATGAGTGAGCTAGATATCTGCGAACAAGAAGTGGTAATAACTTTCGTTTCAATAATAATAATAATGATATTAATAATGTTAATAACAGCGAATAAATTGCGAGAGATCTATTTATTTGCAAGGCTGTCAAGTGAAGAAAGGAAACAAGTAGGTATTCGTAGAACAAAGAACATTTAGTAAGTTTCATGGGTCGTTTAGCACATATTTTACTTTTACTTACAACTTTAACAGTTTTACTGAATTCATTTTCATGTTATCTTTAGACGGATTTCGTTCAATATAGGGTGTATCATTAAAGCTGTCATTGCAATAATTATTATTTATTGCTTCAATATGCTTAATAAAATGTTCAATTTTTGTCTTAAGAACTCCTTTCTCACAGTAACATTTACTATATTTGACGTCTAATATTTGTCCGGTAAACTTAAGCTGGTATTTAAATACATTTCGTAAACTTCACCTTCGGCTCATTTGTAATTAATACAAAAATTCAAATAAAAGACACCTCGCAGAGTTACAGCCAAAAACTATTAGTGAAGCCAGTACTAATCTTACGTGTAAAATGTGAAATTGTGTCGAGAAGAGAATATGAGAAGTCAAATAAAACCAAATATTTAATTAAAATGTTTCTTCTAACAATGTAGGCGCTCTGTCGGGCATTATCAGAACAATAATTACCAGTTATAAACGGCAGATGTCGCAGGAGCTCAAACAAATCCAAAGTGTCCGTGCATGGAGCATGCTAGTGCGTGCTTCAGGAGGTCGCGGATTCAAGTCTGGCGGAGGGAGTAAAGTAAAGCCGGTTGTTACCTGTCTTATATTTATAGCACGCTAAAGAAAATCAAGTACGATAAAGAGGTCTCTATTATTATTATTATTATTATTATTATTATTATTATTATTATTATTATTATTATTATTATTATTATTATTATTATTATTATTATTATTATTATTATTATTATTATTATTATTATTATTATTATTATTATTATTATTATTATTATTATTATTATTATTATTATTATTATTATTATTATTATTATTATTATTATTATTATTATTATTATTATTATTATTATTATTATTATTATTATTATTATTATTATTATTATTATTATTATTATTATTATTATTATTATTATTATTATTATTATTATTATTATTATTATTATTATTATTATTATTATTATTATTATTATTATTATTATTATTATTATTATTATTATTATTATTATTATTATTATTATTATTATTATTATTATTATTATTATTATTATTATTATTATTATTATTATTATTATTATTATTATTATTATTATTATTATTATTATTATTATTATTATTATTATTATTATTATTATTATTATTATTATTATTATTATTATTATTATTATTATTATTATTATTATTATTATTATTATTATTATTATTATTATTATTATTATTATTATTATTATTATTATTATTATTATTATTATTATTATTATTATTATTATTATTATTATTATTATTATTATTATTATTATTATTATTATTATTATTATTATTATTATTATTATTATTATTATTATTATTATTATTATTATTATTATTATTATTATTATTATATATTGTTCAGACAATCATTTTGTATTTTCCTCAAATAGAAAGTCAACGATGGATTTTTATCTATTGGCCATGCAAAGAGATTGAGGAGTCAAAGTTACCACACAGTGACAAGTTCCTAAAGCATTTTCCTACTTTTTAAGCTACTTCAGTATCACCTATAAGGAATACTTCTGTTCAAATGTTTATCTCTATAAACATAAAGTAGGCAGGGGAGTAAATGCTTTAATCAACATTTACTGTAACTTTGATTAAAGAAAATCTGTTTGATGTGTCAACGTTTCGGGAGTGTGCATCTCTCCCATCATCAGGATATTTATAAAATCTTATAACCACAAATGAAATACTGGATATAGCACAACTATAAACAAAGACAAATCACTATCAAAATTCGCATTACTGAACAAAAGACTGTTTTCAGTAAATTAAATGCCAGGTCAGGAGATGGCATTTATCTAACCATGCTTCTCCAGTGCACCAAGCAACAGATGAAGAAGTTCGACTCACTGGTGCATTCCAAGGATGCCGTTCCGCCTCTACCTTCCAGGCGCATCATAGTCAACCTCACGAATCAAGAATTGGACGAACCCACTACTTCCGTTTTGTCGAAAGGGTTAAACTTTGCGCCAACTCCGAGTTATCTTCCAGTTGCTGATGTCATCATCGGGGTGGAATCCGCTGTTCAGAAACTTACGTTAGATAGTGCCGAAGAAATACGCACTGCGGTGGCCGCCGCAGTCACTCACACCGCACTTCCTAGGCCCAATATCAACCTAGATGAACGTTTAGCGCTTAAGAGACTACAGAATGATGAAAACTTGGTTGTCTTGCCGGCGGACAAGGGTAATGCCAATGTGATCCTCTCCACAACCCAATACTTAGAGAAAACGAAGCAGCTCTTAGATGACCCGGCCTACAGGATTATCGATAAGAATCCTACCTCTTCCATCGAACGTCGGACTGTACAGCTTATTAAAAGATCCTGCCTTACTTCAGAAATTAAGAAGGTGGTATCACCGTCGGGTTCCAGGTCTCCTAGAATGTATGGACTTCCGAAGATCCACAAATCGGTTGTTCCTTTACGCCCCATTGTGGACGCCAGGAGCAGCCCTACATATCGGCTGGCAAGTCACCTGGCTGATCCATTACAACCTCTGGTAGGGGATTGCCCACATCATGTGAGTAATTCCACACAGTTTGTACATACACTTAGGAACATCACCATTGGCCCTTCTGATCTTTTTGTCAGCTTCGACGTGGTTTCTCTGCCTTGGTAGCGTGGTGGTAGCATGTCTGCCTCACGTTCAAGAGGTCCCGAGTTAGAATCTCGGTTTTCCGGGGTTTTCCCTTATCCTGTAAGACGAATGTCGGGTAACTCTAAGCTCCATGGACTTCGGGCTCATTTGAGCATCATTTCATCCATTCCATTCATCGTCCTATATGACTTAACGTTGGAGGACGTAAATTAAAAAAAAACATTTACAAGAGTACCGCTTCAAGAAGCCATCCAGCTTCTGAAGGAGCATTTTCCGGCTGATATCATAGAGCTCTTCCGACATACCCTGACGTCCACTTTCTTCTCGCTTGGTGCTACTTTCTTTGAATAAGTAGACGGAGTAGCAATGGGCTCCCCTTTGTCACCAGCTATAGCTAATTTCTATCTGGAACACCTAGAACATGAAATACTTGCCACAGCTCCACTTAAACCATCTCATTTCTATAGATACGTGGACGACATTTTGTAATTTGGCCACATGGATCAGACACTTTGCCTAGCTTTCTTGCGCAACTCAACAGCCTTCGACCTCAAATACAGTTTACCATGGAAGTGGAGAAGGATGGAACTCTTCCATTCCTGGACATTCTTGTTTCAAAAAACAGCAACGGTACACTGGGGCATGCTGTATATTACAAGCCTACACACACCGATCTCTATCTGAACGCTCATAGTTTCCATCATAAGTCTCAACGACTGGGAGTTCTCAATACACTGGCTCACAGAGCTTTGTCTATCTCTGATCCCAGCCACTTAAAACAAGATTTACAGCACCTGAGACTCACTTTCCGTCAAAACGGCTACTCCGATATGACGTTGAAGCCTCGATCACCAAAGCTAGGAAAGGGAAACATGTAATACAGCAAGCGTCAGATAAGCCTACCGCTACAGCCTGCATCCCGTTTACCGGCAATCTATCCGGCAGAATCGGTAGAATTCTCGCCAAATACAACATCAGGACCATCCACAAGCCACCTCCGAATACTAAACATCTGTTGAGGCCAGGGAAAGACAAACTGGACTTCCAAGCTACGGGAGTGTACTGCATTCCCTGTGAATGTGGGACACCGTATATAGGACAAACCGGAAGGACCATCGCTACTAGACTAATCGAACATACACGGATTATTCGTTTAATGCAAACTGAGCAGTCTGGGCTGGCAGAGCATTGTTTTGATAACGACCATAGATCGAATTTCCGGGAGACGACCATCTTGGCAAAATGCAACAGTTACTGGGAGCGGAGAATTAAGGAGGCTTTGGGGATTTCCTCTGAAATAGCACGCTTAATCGTAATGCAGGATTTCAGTTTAGCTCCTCTTGGAAACCGGCCTTAAAAATGGAAATCCATCGAATTAAGAAGCAAAGATCAATACAGCTTGATAATCAAGTTAAGTAGTTACGTTTGTTTGACACAATTTTCTATACTCACGCCATCTCCTGACCTGGCATTTAATTTACTGAAAAGTCTTTTGTTCAGTAATGCAAATTTTGTCAGTGTTTTGTCTTTGTTTATAGTTGTGTTATATCCAGTATTTCATTTGTGGTTATAATATTTTATAAATATCCTGATGATGGGAGAGATGCACACTCCCGAAACGTTGATATCTAATCAACTTTTCACCTAGCTGGCTGCCCGAGAAGAAAGTGAGCGTATTCGTCGCCAGGAAAGCTTCAGGTCTTATTTTATGTTGATGTCTTCTTCTGACTCAGAGGACCTTCAAACATGTATTTCCAATGAAATCTTATTTAGGGACTTTTGGTTGAATGCAGGATATTGCTTAAGGTAAACACGTGGTACAGAAATAACAAATGTATACTTGAAATATTAGTGCTGCAGTTACAATGATAATATACTTCCTCTGCTCAAAGAGAAGTGAGTTGAGATTGTTCAGTAAATGGCAGTCGACTCAGTATAGATTATGAGTGACTGACTACGTCCAGCTGATCTTGACCATTGAGCTACCATGACCAACAGGCCAGTAGGCAGTAAATTCCGCAACTGACTCGCGTGTTTCCCGGTAAAGCACTAGGATTTGTTATAAACATGTGAGAAAACCACCTTGTTGACGACTTGAAGACCTGGCATTTGTAATCAATTCATTTGTCGTGTGTCGCTCTGCTTTTATGCTGTTTACTATATGATAGTCCTACATACAACAGTTCAGCATTTAAAGCAAAGGGACTTTTCTTAAATAATTGCATAGCTTCCCCAAAGAACTGAAATTTCAGCAGAGCTCAAAAAGTTCACCGTGGACACATTTGCAGTTAATACAAAAATTCAGTTAAAAGATATCTCGTGGATATACGGCCAAAAAGAGTTACAGAAGCATTGGTAATCTCGCCTCTAGAAAAGTAAAATTGTATCAAGAAGAGAATATGTGAAGGCCCCCTCCCCCAAAAAAATATTATGTCTCTTCTGGCAACACAACAGGCTCTATGACATCACAACAATTATTACCAGGCTATAACGGCAGATGTCGCTGGTGCTACAACAAAAAAGGACAGTCGTGCGTGTGGCGTGCTAGCGCGTATTTCAGGAGGTCGTGGTTTCAAGCCTAGCGGGGGGAGTAGAGTAAAGCCGGTGGTCACCTGTCCTATGTTTATAATGTGACTTTGTGGGTTCGTGAAATAAAAAGTCCAATTACACAAACTCAACAATGTTCTTTATTTCCACCGACTTACAGTTTAACACTTGCCAATTACACAGAATTACGTAATGCACACAATTACAGTTCACCAGTTCGTCCGTTAAAGTTCCACTGTACGCTCACAATTACGTAAATTCTTCCGTTGCACGCACGCAGTCTTCTTGTCCTTCCGCTAGCTCGTCAAGCACTCACTAGCTCCTCTTGCACGACGTGTTGCTTATATAGGGTCCGCTTGCCGATCTGGAAGGTTCTCGATTAGATGAAATATCCCGTAAGTTCGAGAACACAGGTGGAACAGAAAGAGACGGTGCAGTGATGTTTTTTGTCCCAGCCATCCCTTCTTAACGCTATAAGACAAACAAGGGGGCGGGGCGAACGTCGACCGTCTCCTGCTTGCCCACTCTATAGGATGTTCCGACGCTCGGGTGACAATAACACGCTGAAGAAAATGAAGTACGACAAAGAGGCCTTTATTATTATTATTATTATTATTATTATTATTATTATTATTATTATTATTATTATTATTATTATTATTATTATTATTATTATTATTATTATTATTATTATTATTATTATTATTATTATTATTATTATTATTATTATTATTATTATTATTATTATTATTATTATTATTATTATTATTATTATTATTATTATTATTATTATTATTATTATTATTATTATTATTATTATTATTATTATTATTATTATTATTATTATTATTATTATTATTATTATTATTATTATTATTATTATTATTATTATTATTATTATTATTATTATTATTATTATTATTATTATTATTATTATTATTATTATTATTATTATTATTATTATTATTATTATTATTATTATTATTATTATTATTATTATTATTATTATTATTATTATTATTATTATTATTATTATTATTATTATTATTATTATTATTATTATTATTATTATTATTATTATTATTATTATTATTATTATTATTATTATTATTATTATTATTATTATTATTATTATTATTATTATTATTATTATTATTATTATTATTATTATTATTATTATTATTATTATTATTATTATTATTATTATTATTATTATTATTATTATTATTATTATTATTATTATTATTATTATTATTATTATTATTATTATTATTATTATTATTATTATTATTATTATTATTATTATTATTATTATTATTATTATTATTATTATTATTATTATTATTATTATTATTATTATTATTATTATTATTATTATTATTATTATTATTATTATTATTATTATTATTATTATTATTATTATTATTATTATTATTATTATTATTATTATTATTATTATTATTATTATTATTATTATTATTTTTATTATTATTATTATTATTATTATTATTATTATTATTATTATTATTATTATTATTATTATTATTATTATTATTATTATTATTATTATTATTATTATTATTATTATTATTATTATTATTATTATTATTATTATTATTATTATTATTATTATTATTATTATTATTATTATTATTATTATTATTATTATTATTATTATTATTATTATTATTATTATTATTATTATTATTATTATTATTATTATTATTATGATTATTATTATTATTATGATTATGATTATGATTATGATTATGATTATGATTATGATTATTATTATTATTATTATTATTATTATTATTATTATTATTATTATTATTATTATTATTATTATTATTATTATTATTATTATTATTATTATTATTATTATTATTATTATTATTATTATTATTATTATTATTATTATTATTATTATTATTATTATTATTATTATTATTATTATTATTATTATTATTATTATTATTATTATTATTACTTGTATATATTTTGCATACAAACTTTTTCTTGCTTTTCTGACATAAAAGGTCGTTGGTTTTTATATTTTGAACATGCAAGTAAATTTGAAATTCCAAGTCGTAATATAGCTACAAGTCCCTAGACATTTTACTATGTTTAAGCCAATTGAGTTTTCCCAATCCCGTTGTATTTATAAGGATTGCTTTTATACAAACGTATATCTCCATTAACAGGAAGTAAGTAGAGGAATAAGTGTAACAACTGTTTGATATTTCTGGAATTCAATATCAAACAAATAAATAAAGATATATATATATATATATATATATATATATATATATATATATAATAAACAAAAATAGAAATGCGTTAAAGATCCTTATATATTTCTGTATTTGTGTGTGAAGGGTTTAACTACGTAATCAATTGTGGGTTCAATTCCAAGTTGTTATTTAAGTTCCTGCGACTTCGGGAACAATAAGGCAGCATGATACACACAACACGATGCTTTTTTGTTTTAACACCAGCGACATCTACACTAGGTACCTGCTAATTGTGGTTGTGAAAGATTGTGCTATTGCATAAAAGGGAACACCTTAATCGATGTTTTTTCGGATTTGTGGAATTACAGTATTCTGTTTTGGATAGAACTCTGGTTTTGTTAGATGTAAGTTTACAGTTGGTTCATTATCTCTATTTGGCTGTAACTCCGCGATGTACTGTTCAGCTGTATTTTATTCTTGTTATAAGTGAACCGACTATCTCTTTGACTTCTGTTTTAAGTTTGGTCCATCCAGCAAACTTTGTAATTATTTTAAGGCAATCCAACATCGAATGTCTTTTATGTTTCCTTGTGAAAAAAACATTATATAATAAACAAACTTAAGAAACAGTTGAGTTCAGCTTCTATGGAGCCTGCTGTCACTTGATCAACGATCTCATCTGACACTATTTCGTTTTGTGTCCTTAGCATAGTCAGTAGTTCATGTAGTTCACGTATACGAGGTCACGAGTTCTCTAGATAAGTGTCGTTCCCTTATCCTGAATGATGAACGCCATTTACCCATTTCATTAATGTTCGACATCACTTAACATCGAAGGACATCAATAAAGAGAAATGTGATGCATATTATCTTTCTAGAAGGGCTGTCTTAATATACAAGTTTATAATTTTAGATGGTAGAATGTCTGCCTCACATTCAAGAGGTCTCGAGTTCGAATGTCAGTCAGGGTGAGTTACCTGGATAAGGTTTTTTCCCGGGCTTTCCCTTATCCTTCAAGACGAATGTTGGGTAAATCTAATCTCTATGTACCCTGTACTCTTTTGAGCATCCTTTCATCCAATTCATTCACCGTCCAATATGACTTGACGTTGGAGGACGTAAATTGTAAAAAAAAAAAAAGATAATAATAACATAGTTTTAGATATTTGTTATTTTCTCTCTAAGGTATTATGGTAAGGGAAGTATTGCATTCCACCCAAGAATGTTACCTTTGATTATTTTCATTGAACACACGTTTCAAGGTCCTCACAATACCAAACAAAACGAGTATTTCTGGAGAAAAAGTTGTTGTAGGTGTGGGTGTTTGCTTCGGTTCCCGTGAATAGTCTAACTAAAAAAAAAAAAAAAAAAAAAAAAAAAAAAAAACAAATGCTATTTAGGTCCAGCTTATACAATCCATTTCAATAAACACAACCAACTCTATCCTCCCTATACATTGTAAATTATTAAAAAATTATTCTAAACATTGAGCTTGAAATACCGTACGTAAAAGTTAGCTACTTTCGTGGCAAAGCAGATGTAGATCTTGAACTTTTAGGAATGTCTTCTGAAGTGCGTTTAGCTGTGGATAACCTTTGTATAGTAGTAGTAAATAATAATAATAATAATAATAATAATAATAATAATAATAATAATAATAATAATAATAATAATAATAATAATAATAATAATAATAATAATAATAATAATAATAATAATAATAATAATAATAATAATAATAATAATAATAATAATAATAATAATAATAATAATAATAATAATAATGATAATGATAATGATAATGATAATGATAATGATAATGATAATGATAATGATAATGATAATGATAATGATAATGATAATGATAATGATAATGATAATGATAATGATAATGATAATGATAATGATAATGATAATGATAATGATAATGATAATGATAATGATAATGATAATGATAATGATAATGATAATGATAATGATAATGATAATGATAATGATAATGATAATGATAATGATAATGATAATGATAATGATAATGATAATGATAATGATAATGATAATGATAATGATAATGATAATGATAATGATAATGATAATGATAATGATAATGATAATGATAATGATAATGATAATGATAATGATAATGATAATGATAATGATAATGATAATGATAATGATAATGATAATGATAATGATAATGATAATGATAATGATAATGATAATGATAATGATAATAATAATAATAATGATAATGATAATAATAATAATAATAATAATAATAATAATAATAATAATAATAATAATAATAATAATAATAATAATAATAATAATAATAATAATAATAATAATAATAATAATAATAATAATAATAATAATAATAATAATAATAATAATAATAATAATAATAATAATAATAATAAAAGTAGTTGGCTATGCATGCAGCACTTCTCAGCGACTCCAAGGGAAACATGAGAATGCTCTTTACGTAAAGTTGTAACCTGCAGCACTTTAATGACCTCTATTGTTTTTCTCTCCATCCTACACAAGTTGAATATTACACAGGCTTCTCTGGCAAATATAATTAAATATAGAAAACATTCTACAGAGAGGTCGGTTCCGAACACAACTGTGGCTGAACATTTCTCCTAGGTTGTTAACCAATTCAGAACGACCAGACAACTTTCCTAGCCAAACCAGAGGTATTTTGTGCAAGAATGCGTTAGGTATCACAACCAGTTAAAGGCATGATTCTTTGAAAAGTTATCGTCAGATTTTTCTACTCTGTGCCTAAGCAGAGTATGAGTATGTATTGTGTTCCGCCTAAAAATTCAATGCCGAGTTTTCAACAAAAGCCCACGAAAGCAGAGCCACTTTGTTTACTGTGTATCTATTAGTAGTGCATCCCACTGAAAAGCGTTATGTCAAAGTGTCACTGGAAATGTACATGAGACTTTATGATTACAAAAAGAAGCTCCTTTTAGAAAATGATCTCCATGCGTTTGTTTTTAGAGCAGAGTTAGTCGAAAACGGTAGGTTGTTGTTTCAGTGTACTATCTTCCAGGAATGTAATGCCAATTTTAGGAAAGTCCCTATGTATTTCAAACGACCTTTTACGGGAAGAGTGTATCGTAGACAAAAATGGCGATAATGATGCTTCCTTTATGATTAGGAAGGGATTCGGCACTGCGACTAGTCTTGATGTGTTGTATCCATGTCTCCTTGCGGAAGGATGTGGTGAGAGGAGACATAGGGCGGCCGTCCCAATGTTCCACGACAGTTGGCAACGTTGGCAACTCACCGGCAGACTAGGACAACGGCATTCCCCCTACTGTGGTTCGGAAGTGGCCCCACCAGGTCGGCCCAGAGACCGTTGTACCGCAGGGGGAAGTTTTACCAAGAGCATATCATCCTGCCATGCAACACCTAGACACACTTCTACCCTGAAACAGACCACCAGATGAGACATGATGCGAAATGACAATGGAGCTGCAATGGAGGGACAGGTAATCGGGGGATGTAATTAACCTACCCAGCATTCATTTGGCGACCTGGGAAAACCCCCGAAAAAGCCTATTGGTCAGGTATCTCGGACACGGAATTCGATCCTGGACCTACCGAATACCTGCCACAGACGAAACCACCTAAGCTATCTCGTTCAATTACCTTTAAGAACTTTTGTGAAAAATGAGGTCTAGATTTTGCATTATTCCTGAATAGTCCCTGAAGTACTCTTCATTCTAGATCACTTTTGTATAACAGGTAAAGTGTAATACATATACAAAATCTTGCTACATAATACATGTAGGTCCCATTAAAATATACAATTTATATGACTATATACAACTTTTTAAACGTCTGCTTATCGCTTCCCCTGGTACCTAAAGGCAAGTATGTCCAATAACGTTTACTACGACTAATTCAAAAAATCCTTTTAAAGACAAGTGTTAAAGAATGGCGGGGGAGCAATGTTACTTAAACCTATGTTTTTATATTTATTGCACTGTCCCGAACTTAATAATAATTCCTGTGCTTGCTTTAAAAGGTGCGATGAAATGACAATTGTCATTTACATAATGAAGTATGTGTACATATGTACGGTCGATCGGCTCCGGTCTCCTAGCAACTTAAGGAACATACCTTTCAACTTCATCACCAAAAGTTATATTTCCATGGATATAGATCATATTTATGGTGATAACAATACGTGAGAGATAGGAAAAGCTTCGCTTTCTTCTCGGGCAGCCAGCTAGATGAAAAGATGATTAGATATCAACGTTTCGGGAGTGTACATCTCTCCCATCATCAGGATATTTATAAAACGTTATAACCACAAATGAAACACTGGATATAAAACAACTATAAACAAAGACAAAACACTATCAAAATTCGCATTACTGAACAAAAGACTGTTTTCAGTAAATTAAATGTCAGGTCAGAAGATGGCGTGAGTATAGAAAATTGTGTCAAAGAAACCTAACTACTTAACTTGATTATCAAGTTGTATTGATAGGAACATTTTATTCATTCATTCATTCATTCATTCATTCATTCATTCATTCATTCATTCATTCATTCATTCATTCATTCATTCATTCATTCATTCATTCATTCATTCATTCATTCATTCATTTATTTATGTATTTATTTATTTATGTATTTATTTATTTATGTATTTATTTATTTATGTATTTATTTATTTATTTATTTATTTATTTATTTATTTATTTATTTATTTATTTATTTATTTATTTATTTATTTATTTGTTTATTTATTTATTTATTTATTTATTTATTTATTTATTTATTTATTTATTTATTTATTTATTTATTTATTTATTTATTTATTTATTTATTTATTTATTTATTTATTTATTTATTTATTTATTTATTTATTTATTTATTTATTTATTTATTTATTTATTTATTTATTTATTTATTTATTTATTTATTTATTTATTTATTTATTTATTTATTTATTTATTTATTTATTTATTTATTTATTTATTTATTTATTTATTTATTTATTTATTTATTTATTTATTTATTTATTTATTTATTTATTTATTTATTTATTTATTTATTTATTTATTTATTTATTTATTTATTTATTTATTTATTTATTTATTTATTTATTTATTTATTTATTTATTTATTTATTTATTTATTTATTTATTTATTTATTTATTTATTTATTTATTTATTTATTTATTTATTTATTTATTTATTTATTTATTTATTTATTTATTTATTTATTTATTTATTTATTTATTTATTTATTTATTTATTTATTTATTTATTTATTTATTTATTTATTTATTTATTTATTTATTTATTTATTTATTTATTTATTTATTTATTTATTTATTTATTTATTTATTTATTTATTTATTTATTTATTTATTTATTTATTTATTTATTTATTTATTTATTTATTTATTTATTTATTTATTTATTTATTTATTTATTTATTTATTTATTTATTTATTTATTTATTTATTTATTTATTTATTTATTTATTTATTTATTTATTTATTTATTTATTTATTTATTTATTTATTTATTTATTTATTTATTTATTTATTTATTTATTTATTTATTTATTTATTTATTTATTTATTTATTTATTTATTTATTTATTTATTTATTTATTTATTTATTTATTTATTTATTTATTTATTTATTTATTTATTTATTTATTTATTTATTTATTTATTTATTTATTTATTTATTTATTTATTTATTTATTTATTTATTTATTTATTTATTTATTTATTTATTTATTTATTTATTTATTTATTTATTTATTTATTTAGAATTTAATTTCTGTACAGAAATATTTGCTTTTTCAAGATACAGTACAAACAATACAAACTAGAAGTTCAGAAAATACAGAATTAATTCTGCATGCAATAATCAGATTAAATTATATCAATGTCAAGAAATACAGAAAACTTACATGAATTGTCAACCATTAGTATCATAAAATTATTCTCATGTAATCATTTACTCTACTTAATCTGGTGTCTAAAATATTCAAAGAACTCTTGAGTACTATAGAAGCACTGATTTATTAAAAATGATTTCACATCTCTTCTGAATCTTTTCTTATCATTGTTTTTGATTTTCTTTAAGATTAAGTTATACATGTGAACCCCTTTATGAAGTACTGAGTTCAGTTTTTTATTTGATCTTGATCCCAGTATATGTAATTTAGTATTATTCCTAGTATAATCTTCATGAATAGTGTTATTTGTTTGAAAATATTGTATGTTGTTATTTATAAAGCATACGGTTTCTAAGATATACAGACATGGCAGAGTTAGTATATTATTTTCCTTAAAATATTTCATACAATGAGTCCCTTTACTTAGATTAAACATTCTTCTTATTATTTTCTTTTTGTGTTACAAATAAATCTTTTATTTCGGTAGCTGATCCCTAGATAAAGATACCATATGCAAGATAAGACTGCACATATGAATAGTAAATCAGCTTTAATGTTTGTGTATTACAAATTTTCCTTAGCACTGATATTATGTAGTGGGCTTTATTAATTTTTGCAGTAATATACTGAATATGCGGCTTCCAGCTTAAAAAATTGTCAATAATTACCCCCAAAAATTTTGTTTCATTGGTATATTGTATTACCTCATTGCCAAAAGCGATTACTGGAGCTATATTAGCTTTATTTCTATTTGATAGTGAAATATGCATACTTAGTGTCTTTTTAATATTAAGTAGTAATTTATTATTAGTTAGCCAATGCTAACATTACCATTGGCCCCTCTGATCTTCTTGTCAGCTTCGACGTGGTTTCTCTATTTACAAGAGTACCACTTCAAGCAGCCATCCAACTTCTGTAGGAGCATTTTCCGGCTGATATCATAGAGCTCTTCCGACATACCCTGACGTCCACTTACTTCTTCTTTGGTGGTACTTTCTTTGAACAACTAGACGGAGTAGCAATGGGCTCCCCTTTGTCACCAGCTATAGCTAAATTCTATATGGAACACCTAGAACATGAAATACTTGTCACAGCTCCACTTAAACCATCTCATTTCTATAGATACGTGGACGACATTTTGTAATTTGGCTACATGGATCAGTAACTTTGCCTAGCTTTCTTGCGCATCTCAACAACCTTTGACCTCAAATACAGTTTACCATGGAAGTGGAGAAGGATGGAACTCTTTCATTCCTGGACATTCTTATTTCAAAAAATAGCAACGGTACACTGGAGCATGCTGTATATCGCAAGCCTACACACCCCGATCTCTATCTGAACGCTCATAGTTTCCATCATAAGTCTCAACGACTGGGAGTTCTCAATACACTGGCCCACAGAGCTTTGTCTAACTCTGATCCCAGCCACTTAAAACAAGAATTACAGCCCCTGAGACTCACTTTCCGTCAAAATGGCTGCTCCGAATATGACGTTGAAGCCTCGATCACCAAAGCTAGGAAATGAAAACCTGTAATCCTGCCGCTACAGCCTGCATCCCGTTTACCGGCAATCTATCCGGCAGAATCAGCAGAATTCTCGCCAAATACAACACCAGGACCATCCACACGCCAACTCCGAAGATTGAACATCTGTTGAGGCCGGTGAAAGACAAACTGGACTTCCAAGTTCCGGGACTGTACCGCATTCCCTGTGAATGTGGGACACCGTATATAGGACAAACAAGAAGGACCATCGCTACTAGAATAATCGAACATGAACGGAGCATTCGTTTAATGCAACCTGAGAAATCTGGGCTGTCAGAGCATTGTTTTGATAACGACCATAGAACCAGTTCTCGGGAGACGACCATCTTGGCAAAATGCAAAAATTACTGGGAGCGGAGAATTAATGAGGCTTTGGCGATTTCCTCTGAAAGGAGCACGCTTAATCGTGATGCTGGATTTCAGTTCAGCTCCTCTTGAAAACCGGCCTTAAAAATGGAAATCCATCGAATTAGGAAGCAAAGATCAATACAGCTTGATAATCAAGTTAAGTAGTTACGTTTCTTTGACACAATTTTTTATACTCACGCCATCTCCTGACCTGGCATTTAATTTACTGAAAACAGTCTTTTGTTTAAAAAAAAAAATTTGATAGTGTTTTGTCTTTGCTTATGTTGGTGTTATATCCAGTATTTCATTTGTTATTATAATATTTTATAAATATCCTGATGATGGGAGCGAGGCACACTCCAGAAACGTTGAAATCGAATCATCTTTTCACCTGGCTGGCTGCTGGAGAAGAAAGTGACCGTATTTGTCGCCAGGAAAGCTTCAGGTCTTATTTTAGAAAAAAAAAGCTTATTTCTTACACTCACATCAGTTTTCTCCCAACAAAATTTGTATTAGGAGCATGTTATTCGGGATAAATATTTGTAGAAATTGCTTTCTTGTACGTTTCCTTCTATGCTTAATTGCAATGAGGGCATATTCAAACCATCTAATAGCTGGCTTCGGAATTCTGTTCTCTTTATGAACCAAGTTTTCAGATTTGCTGAATCAAAGAACAAACAAAACCAAAACAAAGGAGAAAAAATTTAGAAAGAGGTGGTTGTGTAAACGCGCAATGAGTCTGCTCAGAAACAAAAAAAAAAAACTGTAAATATCAAACATAGACTTTAAGTTGAGTTGCTGCCAAGGATGAAGAGCTTGTCCCACTTAAAGCTATGCTTTATTTGGAAACGTTTCCATTTCCCCGAAAATGGCTCTAACAATTTTGGTAAAAGAACCATACGTTAAGGATATTTTCATGAAAAATACTAAAATGCATATCTTTAATTTTTTGAGACTAGCCTCAGAAGTTATTTCCAATGTGAATGTAAACCTAAAGAACGTTATTATGCACAAAGCATATGTGTAATTAATGTACTCACTTTACCATTTTTCTCCTTGCAGTTAATGGTTTGTGGTCTATTCCTTATTTTGCAATAATTATTCTTTTTTTTTGGAATAGCAATTTGACTTCAGGTTTGGATATATTGTTTTTGCGAGCTATATGAACAAATCTAGTGCTAGTGCATCCAAACTACGATTTTAATGTTCCTTATGTACAGTTGTAAGTGTACAAATAGCTAGGAAGTTAACGTAATCTACATAAGCGTATTCTAGTGACAGGAAACTCTGGGCCACAGTTCAACAATTTACTTCACTACGATAGCTTTTTCACCAGCATCAAATAACAACTACAACATAGCTTCTAAACTAGCGTTAGATATACCAATGCGGTGTAAGCTATATCTATACCTGCATTCCTAAGAAGCACACAATGCCGCAAACGAAACCTACTGGTAAGCTACTGTTGTGCATACAACTTGTTTGAATGTAATATGGTGTAACACATGGGCCATATGTATCGCCTGTCACGCTTGTACACGTGGGCGCGGAGTATAATACAAAATGTGTAAGTGAGACGGATGCATCGCACTACCAGAACACTTAGTGGCCGTATGAAAAGTAACTAAGCCATCCAACATATGTTATGCTTGTCAGATCTTTAACTCTCGCATTTGCATTTCTCTCTCAGGTGCCAAAGTTACTGCTAAATACAACTGCATCACTAATGACAGTAGTGTTCTTTCCATCCGTCCGCTATTGGTACTTAATGAAAGGGTGATGATTTGCAACAATGAGGTGTTCGAACAGTGTCATATTATCTCTGAGGTGAAACCAACATCTTCCTTGAGGCAGTTACGTGAGTGTCAATGTTCCGGTTAGGTTTCTCAAGCAAATGTACATAACCTCAGACACACGTTAGTTTTGAAGATGCAAATGTCTGATTCTAATGTTCGTCAGATGCTCATGCACCTGTTTCAAATGATACAAATAGAACTTCGCTTCTGTTACAAAAATGGAATATCCCTATATAGACAACACAGATATTAAAATGCTGATGATAATAGTGGCAATTGTATTAACTTGCAAGGAACTGCAGCACTACTGTGTCAACATTGACGGTTGCTACCCACATGGCGGGGAGGTTTAAATGTACCTTCTTTATTGTTGTACTTTGTTAAGGAAATATAACAACGAAAAGTAGGGCCAGTTACAGCTACGACATTACCACGTGAATATCACCGACACTGTAACGTACTCAGAATCCTAATAAAACTTTATTTAGTAAAGATATCTCTATCACAGGGTTATGCAGTTAAAGGAATTTATGGACAATATAGTCATCCCTTTAACAATTCCATTTTAAACGTATTGAATTAAATTTGACCAATATAAATAGTTATATGTTGCGAAAAATAACAAACATTTCGCTGTGTTGTCGCATTAAAGCTGACAGAACAGACGCCAACTACGGTAAAAGTTAATAACTGAGATAAAGTCGCTTACTCATACAAAAAACGTAATATGTGCAGCATGGATGAAAGGATTGACATGTCCAGCAGCAGCCATGCAAGAGATTCGGATAAGCACAATATTTTACGTGTAAGTCTGATTTTGAGCGTAAATGTTTACATGTATGTTGTAAATACGAGGGCTGTTCAATAAAGAATGATCACAATTTTTTTTGACAACGTACCTTTACTCATTCTCATAATTTAATGGTCCTTCTCAAAATAGTCTCCCCTGAACGCGATGCACTTGTACCAGCGTTTCTGCCAGTCTTTAAAGACATGCTGGAAACCATTATTTGAGAGATCCTTCAAAATCGCCTACGCAGCCTTCGCCACTGCTTCTGATGATGGATAATGTCTCCCACGAAGGCGTTTCTTCAAGTTAGGGAATAGAAAAAAGCCACATGGGGCTAAATCCGGACTATAGGGAGGCTGAGGTGTGTACTTCACGTTGATTTTTGCAAGATATTCAGCAACAGCTTTGGCAATATGTGACCGCGCATTATCGTGGTGCACCATCCAGCCTGCTTCACGGAAATGTGGTCTTTTGCGACTGATATGGACTTGCTATGTTTTCAGGACATCCCTGTAGTATTGTCCAGTTACTGATGTGTGTGCAGGTACAACATGCTGATAAACCATTCCATGAATATCAAAGAATGAGATGACCATAACTTTCCCAGCAGAAGCAGATTTCCACACTGAGCTTTGCTGTTTGCTCTCAGGTTCAAAATGATGTAGCCAAGTTTCATCAGCAGTGATTACGTTTGAAAGAAACTCCGGATCTTCCTCTAACATCAACTTTAACTTCATGTTACCTCCACTGCAGCGGTAGGCGATACTGTACATGTCTGAACTTGCATGGTTCTCACAGGCGGGAACCAGGAGTACTAACAATGAAACTACTACAGCGTGTTTGTTTCACATTAAGCTAACAGAATATAATAAGACTAAAATTATGACCGTAAAAAGTGATGATCATTCTTTATTGAACAGCCCTCGTACATACAAATAATACCCGTTGTACATATATTCCAGACGCAATGATCCACGTGGTCGTGATAAGTGACAATCGGAAGCAAAGTAAGCAATGCACCAATCTACAGTAAGTCGTGGCCCTTCGGATACAGTGGTTGAGAAAGGAAATGACATTTCTGAGGATATGGTTACTCACTCTGCAAGTAGTACCTACTGCGGAAAAGATGAGTCACTTCCAATTATTGACAATTAAGTCTATATTGGAGACTGGACTTTAGAAATGTTCTGTGAATCTGTTGCAGCTTCAGTTCTTTGAACTCTGACCCTGCTGATAAGGATAACCACTTGTATGAAGCTCTTATCTACCATTCAAAATGTTTAGTTTAATTTTGCAATGGAATTTACGAGGACTGTAGACGCAGTACGATTTCCTTAAAATTCTTTGCCTAAGAGAATCCATCTGGAAGTTGGAGGTGAACATGTAGCCCATTAACACATACTCTGCAAGGAAGTTCTTCACACCCAGCTTGAGGCAGTAGCAGTTACACTACTTTCAGAAGTGCCATTATACCTATGTGATATTTATCTTATAAATACTTTCGTGAACCCGTATCTACGATCGCGCGGCTTGTTTACACAAAAGGAACTGATAGGCGGGCAGTGTGAAAACCAAGAGCCGGCAGACAGAGATAACATGCAGATAAAGGTCTGCCGAAACAAACTGAGATAAATGGAAATTTCTAGTTACTTCTTGACTGAGAGAGACTGTTTGGGTTCTGGTTTATTTTCGAATAATCTAGAAATTATCAGAGAGGTATTTAAAGAGGCGACGACTCGCCAAGAGTGGAGTTGCAGTTGAAAAACAGTGAGGTAAGCAGAGTCAGCTGTGAAGCGTTGTAACGCGAGCTAATGTTTGTTACTATCATCGACCTTGGTGCTGTAGATTGTGATATGTGATGTAATGTTGTTACGTGAGAATTGAACAGTGTATTTCTACGGAAATAAAGAACATTTAGCATTTTGGCAAATTGGAATTTTAATTCTACGTACCCACAAAGTCACAATACTAACGACATAGATTATACAGATCTTGAAAACTACTTAAAAAACTTCCTCAACCCTTTTTTCTAATGATTGACTTCGACAGACTTAATGCTTTATGTGCAAGCAATGCTTATTATTCAAAATGGCTTAATTATTTGAAGCTCTCTTTAACGTACTCATTACATCACTGTAACGGATGCTTTCAGCATTAGAGAGCTAACATTATCTAATCCAGCAATAGCACACAAAATAAATTGATAACTTTGCTCATGTTCTTAAAGCAGCGACCATTTTCCCATCATTAATTTCATAGATGCACCTTTAAAGTTATATTTTGCCTCTCTAAAATGAAATTTCAAACAAAGGTGATAAGCCAAAATATAAAAAGTTCTTTCTTGTACGCAGAAAAAATTCCCAGCAATGAACTACCATAATTTGAAAGAATTTAAGTGACCTTGTATCACCCTCTGTAGAAATAAGCATGCCTAAAACGGCCTAAAAGCTATTCCATGGTGGAGCGAAGCATGTAAAGCTATTATAAAAGACAAACAAGAGCATTCTAACGCTTTAAGCGGCATCGTTCCATGGAAAACAAATTATCTCTGCGAAAGCTTCGTGCAAAAGGCTCGAAAAACCATTAAGGAAAGTAAAATGAGCATCTGGATTTCTTATGTCTATCCTTTAAATTACAGCCTTTACACCTCTGCAGCTTAGAAGAGAATTAACCTGCTAAATGATAATTACAGAACATCACACATCTTCTCTCTTCGAGATGTATCTGACAATCACATCATCATCACAGCAGATACATTTACCAATCGTGTAGTTTCTTACGAACTGAAACATCAACCTTAATACTACGTTCCATTGTTCTCAACAAACGTACAACAGAGGGCTATTTTTCAATTATCTGAACTAAAAATGTGCACATCGGATTTTCCGGTACCAGATTGAACTCCTTGTGTATTACTTAAGCATCTATCACAAGAAGACTTTATATCAGAACGAACTATACCTACAACTTATTTGGAAAAGCGAAGTATTTTCTATTCAGTGATACGTAGCTCTTGTTCCAATTCCTTAAGCCAACAAGTAGTAACTGTCAGCTCAAAACTTCCATTCCAGCGTCTTGGTCGATCAAAACGGGTTTGGCCGTTATCGTTGTGCAACTTGCCCTCTAATCACACGGGACACTTTTCAATGAGACAACATGTTTCCAAGGTGACATTACGTAGAGAAAAGACTCAGGATACAGACCGAAAGCAATATGTACTGCAGACATTTTGAGAAAATAATGAGGAAAAAAAAAACATATTTTCCTTTATCTACAACTTATTCCAAGACCTCAATATACAAGTTAAATGCAATGGTCTCACGTCAAAACAAGCACTAATAAAAATGGCCTACCAAAGGGATCCCTATTCAGCGTGGCACTTCTATTAATAGCAATGAACAGGGTTGTATACTTTTTGATTCCGCCTATTACACGACCCCTAGCACTCGTGGTACTTCTGACGTTGCCAGAGTATCCGAGCCCCTCCCGTCGGAGAGTTGCTCGTTTGGGTAGGTTTCGGTGTGGCAGTGGTTCCCGACATCTGCAGGAGATTGGGGACGTCTGGGGTACAGTGTTCAGTGCTAAAGCACCGGTGCCCCGACCGAGGTTATCGGTAGTCTTCCTGGACAGGTTGACGAGCGTAAGTGGCGTATCCACTTCAATCCTGTAATGGGGGGTCGGGGGGCTTTTTAGACTCCTGGTAATGCCGCACAGGAAAGAGCTCTGCCTCTCATATCGGGTCCTCCACACGGCTTGTGGGCACCACAGCTAACACCGGAGCTAATCCAAACAGCATCAAAAGCTGAGCCCCGCTAACCCTGCAAAGATTTAACTGGCCTCTGAATGTTTTAACCAACGAAATGCAGTTTATAACCACTCCCACCATGGAGTAGGAGGATAGCTCCGAGGGATAACTCACTCCTCCTCTCTCGCTTCCAAACGAAGAACCAAAAAACCACCTTACAAAATCGCTATCCTAAACTGTCCTATTTGTGGTCACATTCTACTGAGGGGGGTACTCAATAACAACATTCAGGCTAACCATAGCATGCCAGCAGCCTCGGAAAGACGGACGGATGGTCAAGTATCACTCAAACGACCCGTCAACCCTCCGCGCCCATCTTCTGGCCCAGTGCCTCTCGAAATTCCAACAGAGGACCCGAACACTGCACCATAAATCTTGGAAGACTCCATGCTGTCGCAAGCTTAACTGCAAAACATGTATACAGTGTACATGGTGTGTACATAGAGTTTTAGGGCAGGGTGTGTGAGTAGGAGGTAAGCAGTATGCCCAAGTGTGTGTGTGTGTGTGTGTGTGTGTGTGTGTATGCGCGCGCGGGCGCGTTATGTGTGCGTGTACGCAAATAAGTGCGAACTGTATATAGGTATTTAAAAACTAAAACAAAGCTATATAAAAATAAAAAATATACCAATTAGAACTATTGTCGGTGGTCGACAACAGAGCACCGCGTGGTTTTTAAAATAAACGCCAACGTCAAAATAGAAAACTGTAAGCCATGGAAATATTTACTCTGTAAGTGGGGCCCCTTTGTACCAGCAGCAGGCCATATTTGCTCTGACATTGTAAGCATTACTATCAGGTAGCACCAAATCAATTCTTAAAGCTGTCCTCCATCTATTTCAGGAGCTGATTGGCAGTATGGGGATTCAGGCACTCTAACCAAAGGTTTATTGTGTGTTAGGCCCCAGGAGGAAGGATGAGATGAAAGGATCCTACAGGTGGCAGTACAACCTCGGTGGGTACATGATAGGTTCAGGCAGATTCTTCACGCCGACGGAGTTCCAGGTTACGACAAAGAGACCGCCACTCTGGCTGACCGAACAGCCCTCCACAGTGCCTCTCCTCAGCCAACCATAGTGCCCATAATTCACCAACTGCAAACTACCACAAGTTCTACAGATTTTTAAATGTACGGCCTCCAACGTCAAGTCATATCGGACGATATATGAAATGATGCTCAAATGAGTCCAGGCTACATAGAGCTTAGTTATCCGACATTTCTCTTTCAGGATAAGGGAAAACCCCTATCCAGGTAACTCACCCTGACGAGATTTGAACTCAGGACCACTTGAACGTGAGGCACCTACGCTACGTAGGCGGGCGGCAGCAGGGTGCACAACCGCAGACTGCCCGCCTCGGTGGCGTAGATGGTAGCATGTCTGCCTCACGTTCAAGAGATCCCGAGTTCGAATCTCGGTCAGGGCGAGTTACCTGGATAAGGGTTTTTCCAGGGTTTTCCCTTAGCCTTAAAGACGAATGTCAGGTAACTCTAAGCTCTCTGGACCTCGGGCTCATTTGAGCATCATTTCACCCATTTCAGTCATCGTCCGATATGACTTGACATTGGAGGAAGTAAATTACAATAAAAAAAAACACCGCAGACTGGACTCTTAGATCTACACAGTCCTCCCATGCTAAACTATAAATACAGTTTTTTATTCATTCAAATTGATATATTAAACTTCAATAACAAAACTCAGTTGTTTTAGTCAACACGTTAATTGCTTTTTGTTATTGTTTATAGTTTCGTATTGTATTGATTTTGTAAGGTCGCAATAAGACGAAATTATTAAAGTGACCAAAATTAATAAAGAAATAGCGTAATTGGTTGTTTGTCTCCTCGTCATTCAAAGAGGGAATTTCGAAGCTCCTCATAAGATCTGCTATCGCTTCTCCTATGCCCATTGTACCTACAAGGAAATATGCAGTAAGACAATTTGTGCAATGGTTTATCTGGATCGACATCGGGCCCAAGTGACCTTAAAGCCCCTCGACAGTCACTCTCGTAACATAAAGTAGATGAAGGGTTTGTACCCGAGTTGAAACACTTCTTAATTAGAGAAAATGACAAGGTGTTTGATACAGTCCTTGTTGAATGCAAATGTACATTCACATACGGCTACCCAGATCATGGACAACAAACCTGGGGAATGTGGGGAGAAGGGGGCGTCTCTTGGGGCAAGTGATGTTTTCCAATTCAGCTGGAATTATGGAGTATTACCCAACGTTTTCCTCGCTATGAGACTCGCATACCACTTACATTTTACGTTCTGTTTGTGTAGCTTAACTACAAAACAACACGGTCGCTGACTGCCCGGACAAATTTTGCTCCACACCATTTATTAACCGGAAGGCATGTTCGTTATTAAACTATTTCATTTAGAAAAAACCTCTGATTGACAGACATTAATTAACTGCGGCGCATTGCTGTTGAAATATTGTGCATCATGGTCGGGATGAAAGCAAAGGCGTCAAAAACAAATTGTTGTCTTTTGCTTTGTATACAAATGAATGAAAACAAGAATGTGTCTCCCTCTTGGTTTATACTGTCATATTTGTTGAGCTTCGTGAATGAAGCTATACAAATTACGTCGAAATAAAGTGGCTTCAAAGTTGTCAAAACTAAAAGATGCCAAATTACTAATTCAGTTATTTTCTCTTTTGATTCCTCAATTATGTAAATCTATTCTACACGCATGTGCATGTTGTAAGGGTACTTTTAGGTGGGGATAAAGTAAAGGAACCACGGGTGACTGCAGGCCACATAGTTGGGAGTAGTAAACAGTTCATACGTTCTCAGTTTTTGAGTCTCCAAATTACTCGGATATAAACACGCATCTTTTTCTAGAAATAATTTTTCGCTTTAGGAACCTTAAAACCTGCATTTGTAGACAAAACTTTGATATGGAAATCGTATAGAGCTTTTGTGAAGGAGTAAGAATTTACGCCCTCCAATGTTAAGTCATCGGACGACGAATGAAATTCAAATGAGTACAGGGTACATAGAGCTTAGAGTTACCAGACATTCATTTTCAGGATAAGAGAAAACCTCCAATGTTAAGTCATCGGACGACGAATGAAATGATGTTCAAGTGAGTACAGAGTACATAGAGCTTAGAGTTACCAGACATTCATCTTTCAGGATAACAGAAAACCTCCAATGTTAAGTCATATCGGACGATGAATGAAATGATGTTCAAAAGAGTACAGGGCACACAGAGCTCAGAGTCACCAGATATTCATTTTTCAGGATAAGAGAAACCACGGTGAAATGTTATTCAGCTAATTCAACCTGACGGAGAGTCGAACTTGGACCTCTTGTACGTGAGGCAGACACGCTACCTAGGCGGGCGAGGAGCCGTTGTGGCTGATTGTTCCATCACTTAAGGCTGGGAGGTGAAGATAGCACACGCTCATTAAGGCTGTAGTAGATTACAATTATAAGTAAACTTAATAATTTGAAGGCATTCGATTTTAAAACAGTGTTTTGCAATGTCGAATAGGGAGATAGTAGCTGAATGTTTATCACTTGTTTTAAGTTATTCAGTAGCCAGTATGGAAGTAACATGGCGGTCTAAGCTGCTAAGGAAATGGTCATTTCTGTCATAAAATGGAGAAAGCTACTTCTTTTCTCAGAGTAAACATATTGATGGACATATCACAGACCATAACAATATTCAGAACTCTGGCGTCTCCAAAGGCTTATCGACAAACCCAACGGTGTTTGTTTTGCAGGCCACCTCCTTCTTATGACGTCATAAAAAACATGGACATATCAAATGTGATTCCTGCAATGGGTTCCTGCTTAAAGAGGATATCATATAAGGTTGTGTCGGATTCATCCAGCTTTTGTTTATATCAATATGACGCACATTTTCAGGTTAACCTCTGATCTGTTGCAGTTACTAACTTTTATTGCTCTTGTACAATATTCTTACAAATGCTTTATTTTTTATCTGTATATGTTAATAACAATGATTTCAGGAATTGTGTTATTAACAGGCAGCCAGCTTTAACACATAAAGTAGTCATCTTTACCTGTGGTACAGGGTGTCAGTGTAGAGAGAGAGTGGCAAGCCAATGTGACACTCGAAGTACTACCCCACTGTTCACAATTCGAAATGTTTAAAAAGTAAAATTGGTAATTTTCTAGAACATTTGCTTTATCCATAAAAGTGTAAGTATGTAAAAATAACTGATAAAAAATAAACATACCTTTACCCTTAAAATTACATATTTATTTTCGAAATAATAACACTTCCTTATTGTCTGAAAGATTTGCAACATATCTATAACTATATAACAGAAATGGAATATGTTCATTGTGAAATAGGTGCTCGTTAACTTAAGTTTTTTACTGGACTGTTTTTTCTACATGATATTTCTTAATGGTTGCATGATTAGTAAAGGCCGGAGGAGAGTGCGTTTTCCCCCCTAGGTATACTGCACATGGACTCTTATGCTATGCATCGCGCATGTAAACAACTGCAGGTAGGCACAGCGTAACCATAACGGGTAGAGTTAGAAGAAACAAAACAGTCGCGATATGCTACACCTTGGCCTTTTGTCTGCACACTGTGACTTTGTTGGAGTCGTAGAATTAAAATTCTTGTTTGCAGAAATTTAAACTGCTCTTTATTTAATTATAAATACACTTTGTACACCCCTTACAGGTTCTAAAAGTGACGTGCCGTACGCAAACACAATCTCCAAGGTCTCTCGTTGCTTCACCACACGTAAACAAACAAAAGAATAGTGCGCTTCACAAATGTTGACACAGCTGCACTCTCAATTGACAAATGAGTACAGTTCAAATGTCCACACAGCTGCAACTACCTCGTTCTCCGTCCTTCACTGCTGGCAAGCTTTAGTAAGCCAGAATGATTCTACGGCGTGCCCACCATCAATAGGGTTTTGCCGTAGGTAGGAAAACCTTTGGATGGGGTTTCTTAGGGTGACTTTATTTTGTTTTAGGTTGATAGTGGTGAAGAGGGTTCTTATTTACAGCCGCGGCGCTTATTTATACCTGAGCCATTGTTTCTCGAAAGCTGCCCAAGCTTCACAGCCTTTCACGACGCAGCGAGAGAAGAAGAGAACTATCCAGACATGTCTTTCTCTCCCCGCCCCTTTCCCTCTCTTGGCGAGCACCAAGCGCTCGCGTAGCTCTCTGTCTCTTTCTCTCTCTTGGCAAGCGTTAACACTCGCCTACACACGGGCCGGCAGCAGCACAATAATGCCTCGGTGACAATACACTTGCAAGGCAATACTTCACTATTTTGCAGAGTACTATACGGGGTACGGTTTTAGAAAGCATATGAGCTGAGCCTATGAGTGCACACGGTGGCTGCCCTGGTGCCATCTAATACGCCAGAGAGCGGAAGATAAGGAGAGGGAAAGGGAAATGTAGCATTTGTCGTCTGAAAAATTGTCAGAACATAAACTTTCGTAGTAAAGAATAATTATGATAACATTATAAACTAATTAAGGCTTCTCGGGTAACCAGCCGTGTTAAAATGTTTATCTCGATCGAGCTTTCGGCTCTCTTGACTCCTTCACCTTCTTCAGGAAATTTCTTATAGCAGCTTTACACTTTAAAAATAATATTTCTGACCTGGGAGCGGAGTAATTCATACCAGAGTCTGGTACCAGGCTTTGAAAGTGACATTGTTAACAGTTCACAAGGCACAATGTCACAGTTACACAAAGCATCTTACACTCAAAAGGGGTTACGCATTGGTCTTGAACCGAGCTTCAAAGAAGGGCAGTGCTCCGTGGTCAGGTAATTTATGAACAAAATGTATGCAGTTCCTAACGACACTTCATAATGTCTTACCCAGTACTGCGTAATGAAAAGGAATAACAGACGAGCAAAATTGGAAGTTATAATAAAGTATAAGCGTAAACACGCTAGTCAGGTGTTTATTCTGGAAGCGACTAGAGAAATATAGGTCGTAGAAAAATGGCCTTTTTACAGACTGCCTCAAAAATTCTTACTGCATATACTAGGGTATATGACAATGTCGAATTTTCAGCACTAACTCTGGGCGCTTGTGCCCCGCGTTCCGAACTAGGCAACGCTGTATGCCTATGATAGGACAGTCGCTCTAGACAACCCCTTCCTAGCTCAGCCTCATATGCCCTCTAGTACCGTACGCCTTATACGTTACGTTGTTTTGTACGTTTACTTCCTTCTTCTTTTCTAATATTTTTATTGATCGATCAGCAGTACAATGCTTTACTGATCAGAGTGAAAAGAAGGTAACAGTACAATAAGAACAATAACACTCAGGGGTAGGCTAACAGCCCGCCTCCTAACTACATTAAGTTATAACTCCACTAATACTCTCTGAGAAAATATGTCAATATTGGAGATGTAAGATATATATCAAGCACTAGAATCAATCGAATCAGATGTAGCACTTAGAAGCAGGTCCTGTGGTAGTCTCCTCTTCAACCGTGAGGGCTGGCGCATGTGGACGCCGATGTTATAATGCACAGCTCCTGGAACTTCTTGCAGCGTGGAAAAGAAACGACGAGCGATCCTGCGAATGTAGTCGTGAAGAGGTAACAGTCCTAGTTCGTGATGGAGCTGCTGATTACGGATGAACCATGGAGCGATGCGCATGAAGCGATTCTGTATGACCTGAAGACGACGCAGATGACATGTGTGTACGGCCCCCCACACTTGGCAGGCATAAGTAATAAGCGGACGAACGAGTGATTTGTGGAGTAACAATGAAGAGTGTAGGCCGAGGCTGGAACGGCGATGCAACAGAGGTGAGAGTTTTGAAAGTCGCTTGGAGGCCAGTGATATAAGACGATCGATATGAGCACGTCAGGTCAGTCGAGACGTTTACTTCCAGTGGCAGTTGTTTGCACATTTGATGTCCGTGCTGTACATCTGACGACATTCATATTCTGCGTCCAGCTAATTTGTATCGCATGCGGCCTTCACTCGTTATTATTACTGTGCATTACAATATATTGTTTGAAAAGTGTCAACAGTAGCTGGGGCGGGTTTTCTCCAGGACCTCCGGTTTCCCCCGCCCTCTCATTCCACCGGTGCTCCATCTTCATCTCATGTATCATCAGTGTCACCGCCTGCGGTGCAGTATGTAGTAAAAGCGGGCGTTAAACACTACACATTTCTCCTGCAGTTTTCACTTAAACACTATATTAGAAGGTGCACCCCAAGTTACATATATGATGGAGGCAAAACATAAATATTTGTACAGTTCTGTACTTTGTTATATTTAGATGGAGTTTTTCCCTTCAACGGATTCTCGACTGAACACAAGATTTGTGTGTAGAATTGCAACTGGGCAGTACACATTAGTCACACAGCTTGCGGCTTAATAATCTTTTAGTTGTAGGATGAATACAAAGCAATAGTCGTTATGTGATGGCTTTGAAATTCCTTCTATTTATACAGTTGAGAGTTAGAAGAAAGATAGCGGATTGCTGTTTGAGAAGAGTACTGGTATTTTAAAGTTGAAACCAATAACAAGGAATATGTGGGGACTTGTCAGCTAGAACTTCATTTCAAATAGTAAAAATTGGCCAAGTTTGGACACATAATTAATGGAAGAATATGCATTGTAAATATTGCTTAAACATATTTTGTATTTGATCACTTATATGTGTGAATGAGAGAGAGAGAGAAATTAAAGGTATATTTCAATCTATATGCTTTACGGGTTATCAAGTATTTTTCCAGTTGGTGTGTACATCCTTCAGAAATATGTGACCGTGTTAGTTAACGTAATATCAAGAATATATAATAAATATAAAATAGCTACTAAATTTTTTATGTAAAAGTAATCTAGAATGAAAAAAAAGCTGCGTGTGCTTAAGACCACACGACAGAAGTGAAAACTTAAAAACTATTCACTATAAATTATTCTTAAAAATTATTAAAAAAAAGTAACGTTGACACTCATTGTTGTGCAAAGAGGCCAGTTGCCTTACGCTAAGTGTACTCGCAAATGAAAATACTCTGAAACAACTGAATGACGACGGACTTGCGACCGTGTGAAGAGGGTTATACATAAAGAATAATAAGGGAAGTAAAATCAAATCACATAATACACTGTTTTACATTTCTTTTATTTTTGTATTGAAATACATGTTATTTCACATTCATTATTCATAGTTTGTTTCTTGCTGATACACATATTTCATTGCATTTTTATTTTTAATAAAAATACAAGCTCATACATATCTTATAACATAATTATATGATATTCATTTGTTTATTTACATAGTTTTTGAATATTCGGAAAATCATTTTCGTTCGTTAGTGTTGGGCCTGCGACAGCGACATCGATATTTACGAAACATCGATGTTTACTGGGAAACGTCGAATGCTTTTCACATCGATATATTGAGGTCGATATTTTTATAACATCGACGTTTTTGTCCAATGTCTCGTCTTTAAATTTTTATTTTCCAAACTAAATAATATATATATATATATATATATAAATCTTTTTTCTATAAAAGTAAATTTATTTATATCAAATCTTTTGACACTCAGTCGGTCTTTCAGTATGTGGAAAAACATAACCTATAAGTTGTAAATGAAAATAAACGCAAAACGTCATTTTATTATTTAATAAATGTTATTACCTTTAATTTATGCATGTTTTACGTTTTACTACTCACAATAAAGAGATATTGTCAATAAAAATAACCAGTTCTTAAATGAAACATCTCTTTCACAAATTCCTAATACCTTTATTTCCAATTAGCACATTCGTTTTATTTTTCGTTATTATGGTTTTAATTATTCAAATACCGAACTTCGGTGATATTATCTGTTCATTTTGACTATTATTATTGTTTAAAGTGGAATTTGACATGCGTGTTGTTGATACGCTGTTGAGTGCATTAAATTAATCAATGCGCTTTCTAAATCGGCAAGGATAGGTTGGGGCTTAAAACACCAGGCTCTAGAAATAATATACGAGGACTGTTCATTAAATAAAGATCATAATTTGTTTACGGTCATAATTTTTCGCACTAAAATTCAATCTTATTATATTCTGTTAGCTTAATGTGAAACAAACACGCCGTAGTAGTTTCATTGTTGGTACTCCTGGTTCCCGCCTGTGAGAACCAGGTAAGTTAAGTATCGCCTACCGCTGCAATGTAGGCAATATGCAGTTAAAGGTGATGTTGGAGGAAGATCCGGAGTTTCTTTCAAACGTAATCACTGCTGGTGAAACTTGGCTACATCATTTTGATCCTAAGAGCAAACAGCAAAGCTCAGTGTGGAAATCTCCTTCATCACCAACCCCCAAAAAGCAAAAGTGGTTGCTTCTGCTGGGAAAGTTATGGTCATCTCATTCTTTGCTATTCATGGAATGGTTTATCAGCATGTTGTACTTGCACACACATCAGTAACTGGACAGTACTACAGGGATGTCCTGAAAACATTGCAAGTCTATATCAGGCGCAAAAGACCACATTTTCGTGAAACAGGCTGGATGTTGCACCACGATAATGCGCGGCCGCATATTGCCAATGTTTTTGCTGAATATCTTGCATAAATCACAGTGAAGTACATTCCTCACCCTCCCTATAGTCCGGATTTAGCCTCATGTGACTTTTCTCTATTCCCTAACTTGAAGAAACGCCTTCGTGGGAGGCATTATCCATCATCAGAAGCAGTGGTGAAGGCTGCAGAGGCGATTTTGAAGTATCTCTCAGAAAATGGTTTCCAGCATGTCTTTGAAGACTGGCAGAAACATTGGGACATGTGCATCGCATTCAGGGGAGACTATTTTGAGAAGTACCATCAAAACTATGAGGATGAGTAAAGGTACATTGTCAAAAAAATCGTGATCATTCTTTATTGAACAGCCCTCGCATAAAGGAGCAATACTGCCAATTCTACTATACGCTGCACCAATCTGGATAGAATCATTAGAAAAGAAACACAACTAAATGAAGTATGTTAGATTCCAAAGACTAATGCTCACAAGGATGGCAAAGCATATCTGACAATTTCTCATGAAGCACTCTGCATAATCACGGGAATAATACCCATAGACTTAAAGGCAGGAGAGGTGGCTGAACTATATAACATAAAAACAGGAAGAAACAACAGTAAATGCCAAATAGACCCCTCGGAAAACCCAAAGAATTGTGTCCACCCAGCTGACATCCAAAGCACAAGAGATCCAAAAATAGGAAACAATGAAAATACAGTGTGGCAAATATATATAGATGGAAGCAAAAGTGACGTAGTAGTGGGAGCAGGAGTAGCCATATATAGACAAAACCAGCTGAAAAATCAACAAAAATATAAACTCAATGAGAGATGCTCAAATAATTAGGCAGAGCAACTGGCAATTGCAAAAGCACTGGAATCATTAGAAACGACGGAGACTGAAGACACAGATAACAAAAGAGTAACCATACACACAGACAGCAGAATAACAATTGACTCCACAGACGATTGCAATAATCACAATCACCTAACAGAGGAAATACGAAAAAATACAGCAATACTTAGAACAAAAGATTGGAAAATACAACTCAGATGGGTAAAGGCTCACATCGGAATAGAGAGTAATGAGCTGGCTGACAAATTCGCAAAGAATGCAGCAAAAACTAATGAAATATAGAACAACAAATTACCGCTCACAACAGCAAAACAAATCCTTCGGAAATCAACAAAAAACAAATGACAGCAGAAATGGGAACAGAGTACAAAAGGCACAATCACAGAGGAATTCTTCCCAACAGTGGAAACTAGACTGACAAACAAGTTCTACCTAACACCAAGCATGACAACAATACTTACAGGACACGGAAATATCAACAAACATCTCTACAGACTCAAGATCGTTAGCAGCCCTGAGTGTTCATGCAGGAAAGGACTGCAAACGGTGGATCAGTGTGGTGAACAGTGCAAGAGAACCTCTAAGAAATAGTGTTCTTAGAACTGATAACTGGCCAATACACAAGTCAATACTAATTAAAAGACATTTAAAATCATTCACACAATTTGTAAACTCTATAGACTTTCAAGTACTAAAAGGGACTAATGTGTAATACAAGCAAAATACTAACAGGTTCAAATCAAAACTGAAAAAAGCAAAATAAGCGTTCTGAGAATGTAACAAAGTACACAACACAACCAATGTCTACAAAAATCACAAAAAGAGTGAAAAGCGTGTATTATACATAAGTAGTGGAGCATGTAGAGATCAGAATAAATAACAACAACAACAACAATAATAATAATAATAATAATAATAATAATAATAATAATAATAATAATAATAATAATAATAATAATAATAATAATAATAATAATAATAATAATAATAATAATAATAATAATAATAATAATAATAATAATAATAATAATAATAATAATAATAATAATAATAATAATAATAATAATAATAATAATAATAATAATAATAATAATAATAATAATAATAATAATAATAATAATAATAATAATAATAATAATAATAATAATAATAATAATAATAATAATAATAATAATAATAATAATAATAATAATAATAATAATAATAATAATAATAATAATAATAATAATAATAATAATAATAATAATAATAATAATAATAATAATAATAATAATAATAATAATAATAATAATAATAATAATAATAATAATAATAATAATAATAATAATAATAATAATAATAATAATAATAATAATAATAATAATAATAATAATAATAATAATAATAATAATAATAATAATAATAATAATAATAATAATAATAATAATAATAATAATAATAATAATAATAATAATAATAATAATAATAATAATAATAATAATAATAATAATAATAATAATAATAATAATAATAATAATAATAATAATAATAATAATAATAATAATAATAATAATAATAATAATAATAATAATAATAATAATAATAATAATAATAATAATAATAATAATAATAATAATAATAATAATAATAATAATAATAATAATAATAATAATAATAATAATAATAATAATAATAATAATAATAATAATAATAATAATAATAATAATAATAATAATAATAATAATAATAATAATAATAATAATAATAATAATAATAATAATAATAATAATAATAATAATAATAATAATAATAATAATAATAATAATAATAATAATAATAATAATAATAATAATAATAATAATAATAATAATAATAATAATAATAATAATAATAATAATAATAATAATAATAATAATAATAATAATAATAATAATAATAATAATAATAATAATAATAATAAATATAAAACATTCTGTATAAAATGCAAAAGCTATAATGGTTTTCCCTTCAAATAAAATGGGTTCACTCGATATAATAATTTTTGGAAAAGATATTGGCTTGTCCTCGTGTGCTGAAATATGAGGTCACATGTTGATATTTGTGCATAGAGCAGTGAACTTTGAAACTGTTACGTCACATCAGTTCCAAATGGTCTGAGAGAGAAACCGGCTTTCTTTTCTTTTCGCATTATGTTAAACTGGGCCAACAATCTCCCCGTCTTTCATCCACGGCCTGCCTGATAACCCCCCCCCCCCCCATTCCCAACTTCCATGTATTAGCTGGGACTCCTACCTTTTCTAAGCAGACTGCAGAGTCCGCTACGCTTTATTTTCATACGTTTCTACTTTCTATACTAAGTACTTACACTACCAAGTATTGTATTCTACTTCAAAATGCAGTACGACATTTCTTGGGCAATACAGACTACTTGAATAAGAAATGCGTATTCTCAGAAAAATATCCATGTTTTTTTAAAATAACTGAAACAACATATTCTGTTACAATGTAATACTAAATACTAGGGTACACATTAACATCGCCATGCTATGTTCAATACTAAATAAACGTGTAAATTGATAAATAAACTGATGAACAACTAATTCCTAGGTCAATGGGTAAGAGCGATGGGCTCTGATGCTTCTGATGCAATACATGAGAATTATTGTTCTTTTTTGGATTGAATGCAGTACGTTGTATATCTGCTATACATACACCTTGGTAAAGGCAAAAGCTGTGATGATGATATTGCTAAAGAACAGCTATTTACAGGTACAAGCTTCTGTAACAATAATTTCTACAAAAGTGAGTAGAGGAAATCGTCGAATGTAGCAGGCAAACCTTTAGAAATGGTATAAATCCAAAACAAAAGATTAGTTAAACACCAAAATTGGTATTTAAGATAGATATTTGACAAAGATGGGACACTTTTGGATAGGATTGGTTTACGGTACGGAGGGGATTCATTAAGTCGACCACTCCTGACCTGTTGTACCTATGTCCAAAGTGGGTCATTCCTGGAGGAAGGATGAGGCGAGACAGACAGGGCACGGCTGTCTCAAGGAGTCGAAGGTACAGAGGGCAAGATCCCTACATTTTGTTAGCTGGAAACTCCCTGGCAGCTCAACCGACCAAGAGCTTATCATCCTGCCAAGCAGCGCCAAGACACCCGCCGACACTTCTACCCTGAAAGAGATCACCAGATAAGAGATGATGTGAAACGATAATGGAGATGAAATGTAGAACAGGAAATTCGGGAGGTGTGATTAACCTACCCAGCATTCGCCTAGCGACCTGGGAAAACACCCGAAAAAAACACATGGGTGAGTTAGGTCGGGCAATGTAATCGAACCCGGAGCAACTGAATGTGGGCCACAGACAAAACCACCTAAGTTCGGTACACTTAACTTTTACCTCTACCCTCTAACACATAAGCTTTTTATTGTCTAAACAATAGCTCTACAATATTGCTTACAATGGGATACGTCCGTCATTGGCATGCATATCTTAAATGTTGTATAAGAAAACCCATAACATGCACATTTATGTAAAAGTGTAAATGTTTTTGCTGTTGTGATCTAGAGGAAATGTGCTAGCCTCTGTACACAAGGTTGTGGGTTCAAAGACAGGAAAGTGATTGGCTATAAAATCCTTAGCATGGCTTCATTCGAAAGGGACATTAATCAGTTTTTCACACACAATACAGAAAAGCATTCTGGGAACCATAACCTCTAAATGCATGGATAGAGACTTGATTCAACTTATATTATTGGTCAAATGTGTTTGTCACTACATGATAGCGAGACACATGCAATCTCTTTTGTTTCTCGTCGTAATATACAAGGAGTATTCAAATCCAGCATGCGTATATATGGTGAGTTATTTTTGGTTTTATCTTAGCATGTACATAGAAGGTACCTAGAGCACATTTTAGTAAAACTAAGGCAGCACAATGATACACAAACGTAGCAATTAATATCTGAGTAATGAACATGTTTAAATCCATTGTTTGTTTTACTTAAGTCCAGAATTTCTTTTCTGCTCCATTGCGGAACGTATTTATATTTGTGATGAAACTGTAGAAATAATCAGTAAATGTTAAATACATATAATATTAAGGCAATGCACGCATATAACTGCTTCGTCTACAGTTTACACGAATAACTAAATGAAACGAAACTATTCGATTGTTACAGGTTGCTATACCTTAGCAATGGATTGTGTAAAACTTCCGATTGGTCCATCAGTATATGATTAAGTGTATGAACTTTACTCAAATGAGAAATGAAAGGTTTATTATGTTTGTATGTCTATCTTTCAATCTTTGTATGTCATAATAAATAGAAGACGACGTCAGAGCTCATTGCTGCAAGCATGGCCGTAACGAGGACACTTCATTTCTCCATTATATATTCAAAATGTTTCATGTTTATACCTGCCAAATATTAGAGTACTTAATTGTAATGTAACTGTGGCACATAATTTACTTTTTTGAAAAGTAGAATTTTACTGCTCTCTGATGGCGAGGCCTGTCAGACTGGGACTTGAAACAGTCACATAGTCCACTAACAATTGAACATGCATTACTCTATGTTTAGCAGTAAAACAAATGAAAGTGCTCTAGCTATTGTTTTATCAGTAAGTCTGGTCGTACAGTTTGCTAAATTGTTGCGAAACAGTAAAGAAAATTCTGAAATCACAAAAATCTGGTGTATGACTTTCTCCAATCAGACTTGTACAAAGTGTTCTTAAAAGTATATCTGTTCTATGTACTTCATAATAATCAAGATACACATTTGCAGAAATGTTTCGTATTTCCTTATAGGTACAATGGAATTAGGACAGTACAGTATAATTAATGGATAGACAAACTTTGTGATGAATGTGACATTCCTCTTGATTTGAAAGTCAAGGCTATAAAGAATAAGCACTTTCCAATTAAAATGTATAAATGTTTACAAATCCAAACAAATAAAAATGAATATCCCTTAAACGATTCACTTCCCGCAAAAAGTATACTTTTCATAAATTTTATGTTTAACCAGATGGTTAATACTTTTTGCATGAAGGCTTTGTCGATCTCTTATGGTTTACCATTGAGAATGAAGACAACTTCTGAGAACGTTGCCACAAAATTAATGTTCTCATCAAAGTATTTGAAACATTTTTTCAAAACTTTTAGAGACGCTTTAGATAAAATACAAATTTTCAAAATATTATTTTTGGTTGGGCAGATTCTATTGAAAAACTTTGCGAAGGGATTTAGGAAATCGTTGAACTTCAAGATCATGTTTGTTATTTAAACAAGTTTACCCTGTCATGTTCATAGACACACAGCTTTTTCCAAACATGTAGTTTACCTAGGGAACCTCCAAACGTGTATTTTCAGTAAAACTTAGATATCAAATTGTAGCTGTATTGCAATATCTAAAAGCGTTATTTCATGCAATACAAACTGAATTATAGTTAGGTTACCTAATAATAAATGTGTTTCTGCAGTACCAACTAAAAAGTATCTCATTGTTAAACTGATTTTAGTTACCCAAGCTGTTTCTGCAAGCTCCTTACCGAGCAAAATAAACTACCATACAAACAGTTCCGATTTTTCACCTAAATAAGACAGAAGACATTCTCTTCACTTAGGCTCATTTGTTATATTGTTTTTATTTTGTCTACTACATAATATAGTAATAGTAGAAGTATTCCATTTTACCCATCCATTATAAAACAACACTTCACTGCAAACACATGTTTTGGGACCTCCTATATCTAGAAAATGTTGCAAATAATATAAATTAAAAGCAAAACGTGAGTTAAACACCAAAACTGGTATTTGAGATAAGCATTTTACAAAAGCTGAACTTTAACATGAATACTTAGCCTAAACGTAAATCTGTTTGTGGAAACGTGCTAGCCTCTGATTCACGACGTTGCGGGTTCAGAGCCGGGGAGGTCATTGTATGTACATGATGTCAAAAAGTTATGTAATGTCTCTTGTTTCTCATAATACCATACAAAGAGTATTCAAAATATCAAACCCAGGTTGCTTTTTACTTTCTGTAACACGTGCTGCAGTCCACCCAAATATCTTTGATACCCTTATTGGCAATATATGTTTTGAGAACCCCTGAATACAAAGAACGTGTGCTGTCTGTATACAAGGTAACATAAAAACGTAATTTGGTTGAAACCCAAACTTAGCATTTTCCGGGGTTGCGATCCCTCATCACAAGGTAGTCTGTACATGCAACATTTTTCTAATTTACTCATTTTGTCAAAAATGGCCCTAACAAATTGGATAGCATGTTTAAGATATTTACATAACCAATGAATATTCTGGGAATGTAGTAGTGCCCTGAGTTCTGGATGACCTTTGTATACATAGCAAAACGTTATGAGATAGACAAATTATTAATAGGACAATATAGGGCTCTTTAAAACATGCACTTTATGCCAAATACACTTTCGTTTGACCTTTGTTTTTAACTGAACCATTTCTAATGTACTCCCTGTTATTAGTTTGAATAGTAACGTACTTTTTTCAAAGGGAAGTTCACACACATACACAACGGACCTATCTCAATATCGAAGTATTGGGTGGAAAGCAACACTCCCTATTTACCAATCGTAGTAGAAAAAGTAGAAAAAAATCAATCCAATTACGGGGAATATCTCGGTAATAGTTAACTACACGAAAGAGAGAGAGAGAGAGAGAGAGAGAGAGAGAGAGAGAGAGAGAGAGAGTATTTCACTTAGATTATATGTTTTATTGAGATAGCATATTCCCAGAAAAATCATTTGTCATAAATACGGTACATCAGGCATTTTAATCAAAATTGTATGACCACTTTTCAGAAAATAAAATTTTTCGAAAAGAGTTGCATGAAAAGGGTGAGGAATACTTTTGGGCAATTTTTTGTTGCATTCTTGGTATATGAACTAAAATACAAAGTGAGTTATTTAACCGACTTTTTGTTTTCTAGTTGTGCTGATCATGGACCATTTTCGAAACATCTGATCTGTGTATTCACATGACATTCTCTTCTCAAGTTTGGAATACTATTCTTATAAACTGTTACTGTGCTATCATGGTGATGTTCATCGTAATGGAGATCTGTACCAATTGTCAATTACATATTTGCTTATAGACACAAAGGAAACAGAAGTCTAGCGATAGTCAAAAATTTAGTAGCTGTTCGATGTGCGACGGCTTTGAAATTTTATTGCCTTTGGTTGATAAGGAAATAAAAGAAAAACAGAGCGACAATGCAGCTTGTGAGCATCATTATTGGGTAATTGGAAGCTCCTGCAAGAACTTTCATTAGTTTTTACAATGGTTATAACCACCTGAGGGACTTGAGGCGCTGCAATAGGTAGCGAATCCCGGTCAACAATGCCCAGTTTCCGGTTGCGGTTGCTGACCACATCTCGTCCCCGTATCAATTCGGTGATCGCTTACCTCTACCTTGCGCATGTGAGCGTGAGGTCGGTCTGGTTGATTCGGGGTGTTACGTGAAACTAACAGGTGGCCATGACTGGGTAGATGTAATCTTCAGTTCTAACTGTTCATTTTACTGTTATATTTATGGTAAATTGCTTCGGTGAGAAGTGTTTTATATAACTCCAAGTGCATTAGCAGCCACATATCGTTAATTAGGTTATTTGCTGTTGACTTGGGGTGATAGTGTGACTGCTCTGAAGGATTTGGGCACGGACACTCATAACCAGACATCGGATCGCATACACCTTAGCAATCAATGTACGCACACAACAAAGCCAAGCGTCACATCAACAAATGTCCATGACAACAAGTTTACCGATACGCTGTGTCTGTACACTCCGGTACGGATACAACATGTAACCTGCGTTACGATATGCCTTTCTCCTCATTACATGGGGATTACAGTGAACAACCATGTACATTCGTAAATTGTCGACTGTGAATTTTCTGCGCCGCTCACTGAAACAATATAAAAATATTGGGAGAAAGTCCGTTCAACGTCACATGACGTTAATGTTGCACATGAGTAGTAAAAATCATTTTCATGTGTTTTTCCGAGACTTAGTTTATTTCTTATACTGCGCAGCACTGAAAATCCAGTATTTTTGTGTAGAATACTGGACAATTTATTTTTTTGTTCGTTTGATAAGTGGTGCATTCCATATACTGTTAATTTTTTGTAGACACCTCCTCGAGTGCTTTTAGCTGTTTAATGGCTCTTGATAATAACCAAACTTTTGATTTAGAAAATGGAGATTGTACAATGATTGTTGCAGAAGTAATGCTATTAACGTAATGTGTCATACACCTTGCACTCCCTGGTAGACAGATCTACCTGAGTGGGGAGCAGTAGTAATGAAACTAAAGCTACGTGTTACGAACCGGACTAACCCTCCGTGTTGTCCTCGGGACTGACGTCAGCAGTTATATACTGCGAGACTCGTAAACTTCATATCCCTTTAAAGGTGTATGGGATCCGATGTCTGGTCATAACGTTTACAATGCGTGTGCTAGCACAAGTGAGATTGTAAGCTTTAACTCCCTTGCAATGGAGGAAGATGATCTTCTCATAAAAACTGTAAGTAGTGCTTTGTATGATAAACTTACAAATGGATATGATTTGGACATAAATATGTAATTTTGTAATAAAAGTTGTAAAGCAACAACACATACGAGGTTGCGAAAAGCAACTGACAACCAAGCTCATACAAAGAAGGCTGCCGAACATTCGAATTGATCATCAAACCACGTTACTCAACCCTTGCTTTATGCGTATATTCAGTGCCTTCAACAAGCTCCTCGCAACCCAGTCAGAAACTGCAAGTGGATAACAGCGCATTAAATGCGTACGTTGTCCCATCTAACAGTTCACCAGCAGCAAGCTCTAGGCACTCTACCACCCACGCTACTCCTGCAGCGCCGTTGTACTGCACAATCATCACAACAAACAAGTGCCTCCCGCAACGCCTACTCTGCCTCAATGCACAACTGTTTTGTATTATTGCAAGATAACTCTGCCATGGCAGAGACAAGCACTTCCACGGCCCCCAGGGAATAAATTCTACCCATTTGCATGCGCAACATTGGTATTCTGCTACAAAATATCAAAAATATTCTTTCAAACAGAGCTTCGCGGGTCTGTCCTCTACTTATGATTTCTACAAACATACTACATACTTCAGCTCCATACAAGAGGAACACTTAACTTACAGAAAACCCACAAATAAGATTTTTTTGCTAACTATCTGAGATATCCCTCCTTCGTTCACTGGTAAGGAAATAAATGACGAACTATGCTTACAGAACTATCCAATGCGGAAGGTCACTAGTTTTCTGAACCGGAAGAAACAACCCATTCCTCTCTGTGCGGTGGAATTATTAAACAACGATGATGGTAAGGCTATTCTTAACCTCACTCGCCTGTTCTACAGTGTTGTGAAGGTCGTAACAGTCACATACCGTAAGGTACTCGCTGTCAGAATTACGGTCATACCAAGAACTGTTTTCATCTGATCCCGAGGTGTGATCGCTGTCTAGAAAATCATAATTTTTCACAATGCAATAAACCAAGAGACATTCCAGCTCAGTGTGTGTACTGTCATGAGAACCACCCAGCTAACTACCATGGATGTCGGCATTATTTGGAACTGAAATCCAGGACCCAAAACAGCAACATTAGGCAACAGCCTGGCAATTCTCATCGCCCCCGTCCACTAGGACAATCTGATAATCCTGCACAGCAACCTTCACAACCACCAGCTGTATCACCGGTACCTCCAACTTCTTCACCAGTAACTTATGCTACCGTGGCTTCTGCTTCCTCTACGAAGCGTGCTACTGCACAAAAAATTCCTTTTGACTCCTTATCGCTCTCGGCTCTGCTAAGTAGCTTGTTCAGTCAACTTCTAAATTCTTTATCATGTTTCTTAGTCCTCTCTGCAACTCCACCAATGTTTCCAAAATGCTCTCTGTCTACTTTCTGAAATGCTAGCATGTAATAGGCCATCTCTTTCATCACTCACTCTCCTGAACTAGAACGCCAGTGACATGCGCGCTAAACCCGCCTCCTTTTCTGCTTTTCTGAGCTTGCATAGTGCAGACGCCACTATCACCAAGACATCTTCTCCCGAATGAATATTTCTCTGTTCCATGCTACAGAATCTGCAGACTTGATCGGAATGCACCTTCCGCATCTGGGGGAGAAACTGTGTTAGTTAAGCGTTCTCGGACTCATCATGAAATATTCTTACCTGTAATGCCCAGCTTCGAGGTAGTGGGCGTTAAACTCTCTCTTCGCAATAGCAATGATCTCGTTCTATTGAGTGCCAACAAGCTCCCAAATAGTAAGCTTAATATTCACTATTCCTCTCTACTCTTCCCAGCAGAGAACTGCACTCTCTTGCTAGGTGGTCTGAATTCAAATTATAATTCTTGGGATCGTAGACTCACAAACCCGAATAAACGCCGTCTGTTGGATACTATTAATGCCACTGGTCTTCACATACTGGCTCCCACGGAACCAGCGTATTATTATGGCAACCCAAGGGTAGCTTCTGACACGTTGAACATTGGAATACATTGTAATATACGGTTACCTGCATCGATTTCTTCACTGCCAGCGCTCGATTCCGGCCACTGACCAGTATTGGTCACATTTAACCCCATTGGTGACATTTTTCCACAAACTCCTTGTCTCATCGATAGTTATATCACGAACGACAGTTTTCACACACATCTGGATGCTGCTTTCCACACATCTTTTCAACTGGGTACTGGGGATGCTATTGACACTGCCGTTCAGCACCTTACCTCTGCGCTCTCTTCCAGTGTCCGATCCTGTACTATGCGCAGTCTTCAACCTCGCCATTGCCCATCCTTGCCCATCCATATTATTCCACTCATCCAAGAGAAACATTGCATCCGTCACTTGTGGTAACGTCAACATCAAACCTGGTTGCACCTAGTCTTATTCGACAAGTACGAATCGCACTAGAGCAACACCCCTTTAACCATCATCTTCCCGTTAAAGTGTCTTCCGGTCATGACCTTATCTCCAAGGTTGTGCTGCTAAATTTGACATACAAAGTCCTAACGTATTTATCATCCATCTTCAATATTGCACTGATCATTGGTTATTTTCCATGTACTTGGAAACATTAGGAAATTATACTCTTCCATAGGCCTAACAAATCTAAAAGCTCCGTTCAAGTTACAGACCAATCAGCTTATTATCAATACTTTCTAAGCTTTTTGAAAAGATTATTCACTGACGTCTTTCTCATTTTTGATTCACAATCAGATATATCTTTTCAGTTCGGTTTTAACCCAAGCATGATGCTACTCTTCAATTGCTTAGAATCACGCAGTGTATCGTACAAGGTTTCGAAAACAGGAACTACACTGTAGCAGCATTCCTAGATATCACCTAAGCATTCGATAAGGTGTGGCACACTGGACTACTAGTTGAAGCATATCGCGTTGGTTTCCCTTATTATCTTATACAAATCATTCAAGTTTTGTCAGTAACATAACTCTTGTGGTGCGCATTGCTGGGTTCACATCCACCCGACGGCCCATTTTAGCACGTGCACCCCAAGGTTCAGTACTTGCAGCACTTCTCTTTATATACATTCATGATCATCCTGCTATAGCTCTAATTTGTACGGCTACATATGCTGATGATACTGCTCTCTTTTATTCTCACTCCAATATCCGTCATGCCATTCATGAACTACAAATTGCTCTGGAACGACTAGCTCATTGGTTCTCTCAATGGCGCATTTTCTTCAACACTTACCAGACAGAGGTTAAGAGCCCGCCTCGGTAGCGTAGATGGTAGCGTGTCTGCCTCACGTTCAAGAGGTCCCGAGTTCGACTCTCAGTCAGGGTGAGTTACCTGGATAATGTTTTTTCCGGGGTTTTGCCTTATCCTGATAGACGAATGTCGGGTAACTCTAAGCTCCATGGACTCCGGACGCATTTGAGCATCATTTCACCCAATTCATTCATCGTCCGATATGACAACGTTGGAGGACGTAAATTGAAAAAAAAAAACCAGAGGTTAATATTTACTCTTTACGTCCTTATAGGGATCTTCCTTCACCACAGCTACTGGGGACACAACTCATGGTCACCACCCAGTGTGCCAGTGAAAGTTCTTGGGATGCTACTGGACACTCCACTTACTTGGAACGCCCACATCTGTCGGTCTGTTACACTTGCGTCTGCTCGGCTCTCAAAACTGTACCCTTTACTCAACATGCATACCTCACTTGGTTATGAATTCTCCCTTCTTCTTTACACATCTCTAGTCCGTCCCAGTGTTACCTATGGAGCTCCAGTCTGGAGTGACACCAGCAAGACTAATCTCCGCCGACTGCAGGTATTACAGAACAGGGTGCTCTGTACAGCTACAAATGCTCCATGGTTCGTCAGAAACTAACAACTTCATCACGAATTTGTCTTCTACCCGTTCACCAGTACATCCGCCGGCTGGCACGACCTTTCTTTTACCATCTCCAGGAGGTCCCTGGAGCTGTTACCTACAATCTCGGCGCTCGCACTCGCCAACCAACTCGCCTCAAGCGCAGACTGCCACAAGATCTTCCCCCGCGTCTAATCGATGGATAATAAATTAAAAAAGGAGTGTTACGCAATGTATTATTATTATTAATAATACTTAAACCATTTTTCATTATTTTGAATAAAATCAATAACATAAAAGTGCTACATCAAATCGAAGTTGAATGGCATTACACAATCCAAAAAACAAAGTTGGATTTTACATACTATTATTTATTCATATACTCAACTAAAAGGAAATTAAGTCAAATTGTCTATTATACTTCGGCTTGCGGACGAAATTTCGGAAAGTATAGTTACATCTCAACGAACATATCTAATGTAGCACAATGATACATGTTCTTAATAACCTTGAAATGAGCATGCTTAACTGTATTGATTACTTAAAAATGACAACTTTACGGCCAAAATTTCATCTCTGCAGCACCACAAATGCCCGTATCTATAGCGTAGGTGTCTGCCTCATATTCAAGAGGTCCCGAATTCGAATCTCGATCAGGGTAAGTTATCTGGATATATTTTTGCTGTTTTCCCTTATCCTGAGAGACGAATGTCGTATAGCTCTAACCTAATGTACCATGGGCTCATTTTATCCATTTTATTCACTGTCCCATATGACTTAATGTTGGAGGGGGGTGGGGATAGAAAGATCCGTGTGATGCAAAGTGCAGCGCATCGCAGGACCATGTAACTGCTCTGACTACACTTAAATAATTTATACAAATACATACATCAAAACAAAAAGAAAGATAGTGACTTGTTGGAGTTAGCAATAAATAAGATCTAACTTTATTTTACATGATCAACCTTTAGAATAAGTCTGATGTTTAATATATCTTGGATTTGAAATGGGCTGAGAGAAAGAAACTCTCAACATTTCAAACTATATGGGGAACATTACACATAAGACAGAGGCAAAGCCAGTTCTTTTATATGAAAGTGAAGCCTGGGTCATAACGAAGAAGATGGAAAGTAAGATACAAGGTTCTGAGTAATTTCTTTAGAACAGTTAAAGGATGTACAAAACTATACCACATAAATAACGGTGTAATAAGAACAGAGGTGAAAGTGAACTCTATAAATGAAGAAATAAAACAGTAGAGAAATAATTGGCTGTTACATGTGGAAAGGGACAATGCAATAAACCAACAGGGAGAAGAGATGTGGTCAGACCACACAAGAGTGGAGAGACTTACTGTGAAAAACGAAACAGACAATGCGTCTAATCGATGGACGTAAATCAGAACATTCGAATGTTCTTGTTGTTGTTGTTAAAAATGTTATCCGATCAAGAGGCCTTTGACATAGACAATTTAAAAGGTTTCTTGAAGAATGTGGCAGTTATTATTGTGATGTGCGGTGTTTGGATCGATTCTTTGAGTTAAGAGAAGAAATAACATCATTCCGACAAATGGCGGAAAAGTCCACCTAATTGTTCTATATAGCTCTGTAAATTTCAGGCAAAATAGTTCTAATTTCTGTTCTATTGGCGTTATAACACGATTGTTCACATAAACTAGAATTGGCATAAAGCCGAAATGGAATTATTTATAATCTGTGACTATTCTGTAATTGAAACAACATTAAAATTATGATATCCAAGACGTCAGTTGTGCTAACACCATATCGCTGTGACGTCACACGTTCAACTGGCCTTCCGTGGGAGCGCTGACGTCACAGCAACGATACCTGTCCTCCCCTGAATCGCGTTGAGTGAAACAAAAAATTAGGTTAATCACACTTTGAATAAAGTTGTTTGCTGTGAACTACTGGCGCAGCATATTGCTTTATATTTTGCTTCTCTTCAGCTTACGGCGCTGTTTTGCTGCTTTTATTTTTTGAATCAGTTAACAAACCGTCGAATAATGAGAAATAATAAAAACAATACGTATGATAACTCTAATAATAACAATAAGGGTAAACATAATAACAATAATATGAATAATAATAGTAGAACAATAACAACAATAAAATACGAACAAATGGCACTGAGGCACAATGTGTCCTTTTCTTTCCGGCGCTTTGCATTGTGTACAGTCGATAACGTAAACAGAATGGCAAAAAGTTGATGTACTCGTGTACAAACTGTTGTTACTCTGTCAATGTAGATAAACGTTATTTTATTGCTAATTGTCTTGTAGCAATGTAGCAATGTCAACTCTGTCTCACGTCTTTAAAATTCCGTTCCCTTTGCATGAACAACCGTTAAATAATTACTTATAATTTCTCATTTGAGTGAAACTATAAATATAGGAAAATGCAGACATATACGAGTAACAGGAAATAGTTCCGAAATTTTTCATTCCACAAAAAATGTGTAAGACATAAATGATTTATTTTAATCAGATTCTACTTTTTATCTCTTACGGTTTCCGAGTTATGCAAAAGTCACCCAGAAATTACAAGACTTCTGAGCTTCAAGGCTACAATTCATTTATCATGTGATACCTTATATAAAGTCGTGTAATACTATTCACAGGGACTACTTTATAAAATTTAAGTTACGTTCCTTTGCTTGTATGTTTTTTTCAATTCTTCCTCATATATATTGGTGTTTGTGAATCGTATTATGCAAAACATTATTGAATATATCACATGCAAAATAATTACACTTACGAAGGTGCTTCATTATTTAATCTTTCACCATTAATTCGCACTTTCTGTCAGTTTTCCTGAAAATGTCATGACTTTTGTTTTATTTACTGAAATTGTTAGTTCACATTGTTCTAGTATGTTATCCAAAATGTAAATGGCCTTTTGTAAATTCTTTTCACTTTTTCTATTATACAAAGATCATCTCCTTTGTATTCCTTCTACCTGACAATTATTTTATGGCATCGTCTATATAGTCAGTCAGTGCTACATCTGTTTACTAATAAAACTAATTTCATTTTATAATATCTATGTATTACATAGAATGTTAATTGTGCTTATTACGCCAGCCCTCACGCTTGAAGAGGAGACTACCACAGGACCTGCTTCTAAGTGATACCTCTGACTCGAGTGATTCTAGTGCTTGATGTCTCTCTTACATCTTCAATATTGACATAATTTCTCAGAGATTGTTATATGAGTTCTAACTTAATGTAGTTAGGGGGCGGCCTGTTAGCCTACCCCTGAGTGTTATTGTTCTTATTGTACTGTTACCTTCTTTTCACTCTGATCTGTAAAGCATTGTACTGCTGATCGATCAATAAAAAATTATATATAAAAATTGTGCTTATTATATGTTTCGGAAATTTTTTCTTCATTACACTCCATAGTTCTTCAAGTTTTATCTTGTCAAAAGTGTTTTCAATATCAATAAAAACTATAAAGGTTGGTAAATTATATTCTGTTCGTTTTTCAATAATTTGTTTCATTATAAATATGCTGTGCATACATGATCGCCTTCTTCCGAATTCATTCTTTTCTTGCGATATAATTATTATTTCTGTAAAGTGTTCTGTTCCGTTGTTTCTATGCAGAATTAACAATACTAACACATCTGCGGGTTCACTTTCTAAATATACAAATCCCTTGTACACTGTACCACATATTTGGGAGTATGTGTGTGTGTGTGTCTGTCTGTGTGTGTGTGTGTGTGTGTGTGTGTGTGTGTGTGTAGTGTAGTGTTTATCGCCCGCTTTTAATATATACGGCACCGCAGGCGATGACACAGATGATACATGAGATGAAGATGGAGCACCGGTGGAATGAGATGGCGGGAGAAACCGGAGATCCCGGAGAAAACCCGCCGCAGCGCCGTATTGTCCACTACAAATCTCACTTTGCGGTCGCCTGGGATCCAACCCGGGCCGCCTTGCTCGGAGCCAAGCGGTCTAACCACTGAGCCACGGCGCGGCCATATTTGGGATTACTCCACTTATCCAGCATTTATTTATTATATGTAACAGATGTAGTTTTATCTATAGTTTAATAGTTCTATATTTGTTCCTTTAGATGGCACTGTTTTTTATTCTTTTGTTTCTTCATTACTATTTCCATTTCTTCTAAAGATATCAATTCCTTTACTCTATACTTACTTATTGTTTCTTCTCCCAAATCTTCATGCCAGAGGTTTTCCATGGTTGAATCAATTTGTACATCATCCTTGTCTTTTGGACCACGTCTGGTCTCCCGTACACATGTGTGCTTTCTTTGCTATATTCCTTGCTTCTATAAAATTTTCTCTCGTTTGTAAGTATGTGGGATATCTTTTGTTCACTGCCTTTTGTATTTCTACATTCCATATCTTAAGGCCGTTTCTTCTCTTATAACGCTTTTGTTTTTCCAAACATTTCCCTGCTGCTTTCTCGATACATTTCTTTATATATTCCTATACTTTATTTACATTTTACTTTGTTATTATTTTTTCATTAAACCGTTGTTGATATAAGTATACAATTGATTTAAACTGTAAAAATCATATTTTATATCTGTGTTCTCCCTTCTTCCTCTCATGTTTCCTTTGAGGGCTCAGTCTTCTCCATCTTTCAGTCGTTTACCAAATACCTAATGGTCACTATGTATGTCACATTCTCTATACTAATTCCAGCAATCTTTCATTGCATATTATGTAGTCTATTATTTGCTTGGATCTCTATTAACCCACGCACATTTATGTATTTCTTTCTTCTTAAAATACATGTTCCTCATTCTATATTCATTAAAATTACCAAATGCCATCAATGCGTGGCTATCTGTCATAGCATTTGTAATTGATCGATTTCTCTATCTGGAATTTAAATCTCCGTAAATAAATAAATATATATTCATTATCGTCTATGGTATTTATCACCTTTTGTAATGCTTTATAAAATATTTGTTTCTTCTGTTTCTTCTTCTAGGCTTTGTACTCCTATTATTGTAATGTATGCTCTTGATTTATTATTATTATTATTATTATTATTATTATTATTATTATTATTATTATTATTATTATTATTATTATTATTATTATTATTATTATTATTATTATTATTATTATTATTATTATTATTATTATTATTATTATTATTATTATTATTATTATTATTATTATTATTATTATTATTATTATTATTATTATTATTATTATTATTATTATTATTATTATTATTATTATTATTATTATTATTATTATTATTATTATTATTATTATTATTATTATTATTATTATTATTATTATTATTATTATTATTATTATTATTATTATTATTATTATTATTATTATTATTATTACTACTACTACTACTACTACTACTACTACTACTACTACTACTACTACTACTACTGCAATTCTGCAGATAAACGTGCAGACAAAAGCAATCCAATGTCATTATACGTATTTGGGTCACTGTACACGATTTTTATCAGTGTATTTTATGAGATATTTCAGATAAATGGACATCAACATTATTTTAGCAACGACAATTTAGTTATTCACATAATTAAACAATAGTTAACAGTTATATCCATAATTTATTTTAATTTAATTTAATTTTATTTATTTTCTTCATTTGTGCTACAACAGAGCAAAGCTCCAATTACAGTAGCTACATGCAATTTAGTTACATAAGTTTGGCTAAATGCAAAACAGAAATACAAAAAGGAATACAGACAAACTAAAAATACACCATATATTAAGCTATTATTGAAGACAAGACATTGCAAATTGTATACTAATCAAGCAAATAAGTGATACAACAGAGTAAACAATAAACAATAGCACTAATTGCGCTTAAAAAGCAACAGTAGAAGGAAATACACAAAAATTACCCACCGTTTACATGAATCATGCATTTTTTCCCACAGAAGGTTGAAAAGTTTGTTTATTGTTGTTCACAGACGACACTGAGTGGCTTGACCCTTGGGGGTATAAGAAAAGGATAAACATTTTTTGAGTGGGAATTTTTGGAAGGGGTGTTCACAACTTAATATAGATTTAGTAAAGTGGTTTAGCAACATATCCAAAATGACAATCTTCTTTGCTTTTCAGCAGTACATCCGTACATTTTTAAGACGCAAGAGAATTCTAACAACTAGTAAACATTCCCTGGACATTCGTAGTAAGAAGACCCCATACCATAAAGCGCAAAATATTTCCAGTTTGTATGTAATGATAACTACTAGGTCTAGGTCCTCCATACAAGGAACAGAGTACTTCTGTATGTCCCGGTTTCGACCTACCAATCTAATCAATGAATTTCCTTAGCCAAATGATGGATTGGATAATTTGTTTCCCATCCCTCCCTTTCATTTCTATCGTTGTTTTTAGGGTCGAAAGTGTCGTCGATGGGTGGGTGTGGTGCTGCACCATAACTGCTCTTGTGCGATGAGGCTCACGATGAGGTACCTCCGACATAAAGTGGCCTATCTTTTTGTTGGTTCAGTGTCCAGTTTCTTATGTAATCCTCCATAGAGGCAACAAGCTATTACTATCGTCTTGTATAACTACAACAAAACGTGCAAACATTTATCACCATTAACAAAGTTCTTAAGAGTAAATATTGAAACTAGATTACAGTGGATAAAGAAAGGCATGTAAATTATAAGCTGATGCGAGTGTAGCAAATTAGAATGGTGTGCCTGGGATTAAATACAAGATAATGCTGATGACTATATACATGAGTAAGCTTTCGTAACAAGAAATTTTAGAAGAGTGAGTGGAGATATTGTGTCAGTCTCTTGGTGTATGTACAAGTCATAACACTTTTGCGCTTTAATTTAACAACCTGCACAACTCTTCTCTTGATTGTGATGGGTCCTGTTGGATAGCCAAACTATATTATCGGATTTCTTTGTTAAAAACGGCAAGACCTTGTTCCGAAAGGAGTATTTAAACATACCAGCATTCATCTCTGCTTGATAATCAGTTGCGGCCTTAGATTTAGAGCGAAAAATTACTTTGCCCTCTGAGAGGAAACCTGAGTGACCTCCTTTGCCAACAAGCCGACCTGGTATGGTTTTAATGTCGCACTGGCTTCTCATGGAATGCATTATTGTAAGATTATTACCTTTATTTCCTCAAACCGAGTATTTTCACAAGCTTATGCGTCATAGAAAACTTGCCATTCTCGTACATAGTCAATATTTTGCGAAGTAATAAATAAGTATGTGTCGAAATCACAAGCTTTTGCGTTGTACAGCATACCCACTTGACAAGCGTCAGTTGTTCCATCTTGCCAACGAGATATTTGTACACTATGATTGCTTACAAGGACATCACTTATGTTCTCGTTGGTTATTTGCCTAGCTCTTGGTAAAATGTGAGAATTAGAAATATTATTTACTACACATGTTCCTAATACTTTCTTTCCAACTAAATCCTAAACGACATATATGATGAAGGTACGAAAACGTCTAATTTTATAATTCCAGACATGACTTTAACGCTGCTAGAGATCGATTCTTTTGACGTTATTTGTATTGCCAAATCGGCGACTGCGCAACGGATGCTTCATTTCCGGGAACAAGAAAACGTCACTTAGTGCGAGATCGGGCGAATAAGGTGGATATAGTAAGGTCTAAAAGCTACAGTCACATGTTTTGTCAACTGCTACTTGAGATGAATGAACTGGTGCATTGTCAACCAGAAGCGAACATACCGCGCCGTTTCTTAATCAGAACTCCTCGTAACTTGTACAGAAGGTTGCAGTAGGGTCTGCCAGTGATGGTTTGATCCTTGCGAACATAATCTGTAAGGATGACTCCACGACAGTCCAAGAAAACTGAAAGCATGACCTTTCCAGCTGACTCTTGCACATTTACCTTCTTGGGAGGGGGGAATCGGCATGTTTGCATTCCATGCTCATGGTTTTTGTCTTTGAATCATACTGATAGATCCAGGATTCATCCATGGTAACCAGACGATCAAAAAAGTCATCTTCATCCTGTTTCAACAGCATCAACATGTGTCTTGAAAGGTCACGCCGTGTTTGCTTTTGGAAAGGAGTTAGCAAACGTGGAACTCACCGTGCAGACACCTTAGTCATGTGCAGTTCGTCCACACACTACCATAACTAAGATGTGTCTGATTCGTGATCATTTGAATGGTTGCTCGTCTGTCTTCCAGTATTAAACACTCCACTTTCTTTACTGTGACAGCTGACGGTCTACCAGCTCTTGGTTCATCTGTCAGGGACATGTGACCAGTTTGAAAATTCCTTTTCACCTCACAATAGTGTCATACGATGGGCAATCGTTTCCATAAACAGCCGTCATCTCAGATGCAGGAACTTGATCACGCTACGAGCCTCAATTTTCTCCATCTTACACTTCAATCACTTCTGGCAGTCATTGTAAAGAAACAAAAGGACTCAAATCATTGAAACTACCAACATTATGCCTCTAGTGATCAATGATGAAACTTTAAAGTTTCCATTACTGTAGCAGAAAATGTACCGGGTGATAATTAAAACTCTACGGTACCTCATCATATATCATGTGGACTTAAAGTTAACAAAAACCAACCACAAGTTGTTAAATGTATAACTTATCGTGCCTCACACACTGCGATAGAATTACGTTAAATATTTATGTTATTAGAGGGATTTGACAACATCAAGTGGACAGGTATTCGAAACTCAACTCTGCCGTTATTTGCACTGGCAAATGTTAATAAGAGATTATGGTAAGGTCACTGCCAGCATTTAATTCGCACAAAACACAAATTACATTGATTTTAAGATCGGAAATTAATGGGCAGGTTCTGACAAATTATGGGGTGTTTTTTCTTTCCGAGAGAAAAACAGAAGTGCTCTCAGGTTTTGGCCGGGAATGTTTTGAATCATTTAGAAGTTGGTTTGGACAAATTCGTTTTGAAAATTCAGAAATTAAATATCAAGTTTAACTGACTTTTGAGTTTTGTTGTGCTGTTAAAATAGACACACACACACACACACACACACACACACACACACACACACATATACGGTCCTTCTCCTAGTTTTTATTTTCAGGAAGTGTGAAAACGGTAATGCCCGTTAAGTGGATTATCGAAATTTTGGGCGGATTGCCATATTCTCTACATGATAGCGAAGGTATAAATAATAGCGTGTAGAGAAATTCATGTGATTGTAACACATTAGAGTTAAGCTACTTCGGATATTGCTGAGTGCCCCACCCGACCAACACTTCCTGATCACTGAGGGAGTGGTCTTTGAGGGGCAGATTGACAACGAAAACCTTTGACTTTGTTCTCTAGCACAATATAGGATACACATGGCATCCCTTATACATGTGTTATTCCACATCAGGTATATTAGAAGATGTCTTAGTGGGTAGATAAGTTATTTCATTCCACCCAAAAACTTGATACAGAAGTACACTACTTGTCCTAACGGCAGAACTGTCAAGTGAATAGTCCGTTAGCTGTGTAGCCATGCATTCTGAAAAATTATTTATAACCCAAAACACTATTTTCTACAAATTATTTCTAACTTTTTAACTAAATAGCGCAATATCTAAAGGAGTTACATAAAAAAGTCTGAGATGTACATGTTATTTTCTGGTAACAGCGTCATTCCAAACGCCTCCATCATACTTGTTAAGATATTAAAGACAGCCGTAGCTCTCGATAAGACACAATACACCTTTTTTAGCTAAACATTTTCGATATTTCCTTGTCACTGCTTTTACATTTACAATTTTCATAGTTTTCTCAAATGGGAAGTTGTAATTCATTTTCCATTCCCTGGTCATGCGTGGAGTCTGAAAACTATCTCATAGTGACCAGTTCTTAAAAGATATGCGCCGGTTTTCTGTTTAATTGCCATTTTCTTCCATTATAGATTGCACAAAAGTATATAATTAAACAAATTCTGAAAATATTTGTCTTCATTAACACGAAGT
>CM060948.1:343635751-343681501 GCA_030765055.1 Mantis religiosa | reverse complement strand
GATAAGGGAATAATCTCCAACGTCAAGTCATATCGGACAATGAATGAAATGAGGTGCAAATGAGTACAGGATACATAGAGCTTAGAACTACCTGACTTTATCTTACAGATAAGGGAAAACCTCCAACGGGTGTCATATCGGACGATGAATGAAATGATAAAAAATGAGTACATGGTACATAGAGCTTAGAGTTACCAGACATTTATCTTGCAGGATAAGAGAAAACCTCCGAATGCTAAGTCATTTCGGACGATGAATGAAACAGTTGTGCGGTGACTGGCATACCGCGAGGTTGTCTTTCCGCTGTGTACGGTAGTAAACGCCAGACAGAGCAAGTTTTTGTTTGTGCTGCCGTGTGTACAGCTCAGCGCTTCGCCGCCTAGTTTCGTTGAATTGGGTATATTTTATACCTTTTCGGTTTTGTATTGAAAAGGTAATCATGGCGATGTACAAACGTGTGAATACACTAAAATTCAATTTGAAGCAACGGCAAGTAACCTACTGCATTAGAAATCCGACCAGTGGCTTGTAAACTTAATGGGGAATTACAGGTGGATCAAGTTGACACACTCCAGCTGCACACAAGAGAACGTGCTATATATGTGAAGGTGATTTCGACGGTATTGTACGATAGTCTCTTATCCCGTTATCAAGATGAGCAAAACCTTTACCTATGGCCTCTGGAGAAACGGCAAAGTTACGGCATTACACCGGTGATCAGCAAACAGTGAATGTTAGAGTGTTCAATCTGCCTTCGGAGGTTCCGCTCGCTGTGTTGTCGCAGCAGCGGAGCCAATACGGTGCAGTGTATGACATACGCAGAGAGCAATGGAGCTCCCAGTGATCTTCTTCCGACTAACAACGGCGTGATTGCTGTGAAGATGGGACTGAAACGTCACATACCCGGTATCTTGGCTATCGATACCATATTTGCTTGGAATCAGTTCATCGGTCAACCGCAAGCTTGTCATCTGTGTCATGTCACTACCCACCAGAAAGCTGAGTGCCCCCCTTCGTTTTCACGCGGTTACACATAACCCCACGGAATCGTCCAGTCGACTTCGGATGCGGCTAGCAGTGTCGGTCAGCATTACTCATATGCTGATGCTGTCGGTAGAGAGCACAGCAGCAGGTTCGTCGAGTACGTCCACAGAAGACCAGCAGTCGGAGCAACCTGCACAACAGGCAGACAATGGTCCGGTAGTAGTGGAGCTGATGAGAGAACCGGCGGAGTCCGAAAAGTCCGCAGTGGCCAGCGATATCACGCCTATGGTTGAGACACAGAATTGCCCTGAAAGATCTGCTGTTACTGCTCCATCTGAGGTTTCTCGGGACGTTGGTATGGAGGTTATAAGTGATGAAGAGGTAGAGGTGTCTGCTACTGAAATACCTCAGTTAAGACAGAAGGTTGGCATTGCATTGTCGGTCGCGACCCTCGATTAAGAAGTCAGCAGGGGAGGATGGAAGTGCAAGGTATCCCACCAGGACACGCCAACCATCCGGATGTGCTACACGCTGAAATGTAGCCCACCGGTTCCCATTCTAGCGAAAGAGATAGACTCAGGCAAGCGGGCCGGCAGTGGATGGCGGTGATGAGTATGAAGAAGAACTACGTTCGGCTAAACTTACCAAAGAGGATACGCGCCCAGGCATTGTTCAAAGAGGCTCAACTGATATTAAAGATGGATTCCTGGTTCTTCGAAATCCTGGCATCACGAAGGATATGCTTCTTGCCCATTGAATTCCGATAGGGCTTCGCTTAATGTTAGTGGTCTGCGACAGGTGGTCAAACAGCAACTTTTAAGAGACTTCTTTGATAAATCAATTACATAGATATCTGCTTTTTGCAGGAGGTGAATATTGGTAATATGGACTTCTTATATGGCTACGAGTACGAGACGAATCTTGGGCCGGAAGGTACCGGTACGGCTATTGTGTATCTCCAAGGTTTATAAATACACAATTTCGTGCTCCATCCTCTGGTAGAGCCATTTCAGCAGTCTATGAGGGCATTATCTTGGTGAACATTACGCTCCTGCGGGCCAGTAACAAACGAAAGCAACGAGAAACTTTGTTTAGGTAAGACATATTGACCCATATTCCATCAAGTGCACCGTTCGTCCTGGTTGGCGATTTTAATTGTACTTTAGCTGCTAAAGGATCAACGGGTGCGCGTCAATGGGTGTAGTACTCTGCAACAGCTAGTATAACAAATGCACCTGACAGATACCTGGAAACATAAGCACGGCTCAGCAGTACAATTTACATTCGTGAGAGGACCATCAGCTTCACGACTGGACCGCATGTATGTTACGGCTGAACTCTTACCCCGCCTTCATCGCACAGAAATAATGCCGGTGGAATTTAGTGATCATAACGCACTAATACATGCACTGGAGGGCAGGATGGCGAGCTTCAATAGAGGCAGAGATTACTGGAAACATAACTGATCCTTGCTTACGGATGAGGAAGTGATGGCTGACTTCCAGGACTGCTGGTCACGATTGCGGGAATCCTTTGTGCGTGCACCAAACAAAGTCGACTGGTGGGTGTGTAAAGCCAAACCTACATTACGAAACTTCTTTCGGGCTGCTGCCGGTCGTCGAACGCTGGCTAGAGAGAAACCATGGAATATTACTTCCAAATCCTCCACGAGCTGCACACGCCAACAGCAAGTGGAGAGAATGTTCTGCAACTAGTGCCGGAGATAAAGAACACGTAAAAGTTCGGTAAAACACAACAGCTACAGGGGTATTTGACAGAGTACACTCGGAGGAAAGTGCTGCATGGGAGGCAGACGAGGTTTTGTTCATTGGCAAAGGAACGTAATCATGGTCGCCGGAAGCTACTCACACAACTTGAATTAGATGGACGGAAGTCTCCACTAACAGCCGAAATTATTCGTGAAGTGAACAACTTCTACGCAAAACGATTCACCGGCTCCGCAGTATCTTGCACAAAAAGTAGAGGCATATATGTCAAAATTCCTACCAGAGATACCGGAAGAGTTGTGACAGGATATGCCGTCGCTGTCCAAATCCGAGTAACTTGAAATAATCCAAAAATCCAAATTGCGTGCCTACCCCAGGAGGCTGATTGCTTGCCATATGAATTTTAAAAGCAGTGTTGGTGTCACATCCAGAACGAATTATTACAAGTCTTTCAGGAAATGTGGAATACAGAGCATTTACCACTCACATTTGCATATGGGATAGTGGTACAACTTCCGAAGGTGGCTAGACCCAAGTCCTTAGAAGATTATCGACCGATCACGCTGTGATTACAAACTGTTTGCTAAAATAATTGTTGGTCGTATGCAAAAGATACTACCATATGAGCATTAGCGAGTTCCAGGCCGCAGTAAAGAAGGGCGCGACCCTGCAAAATACGTTAGCTACGCTTGAGAGGATGTATATTGCATTGCGCACAGGAACATCAGTCTGCAGAGATTATTAATTTGGACTTCAAAAAACCTTTGACAGGGTTGTCCATGAGGGGTTGTGGAGACGTATGATGAAATTAAAAGTGCTGATAAACTCTGCAACCCTGATTCGAGCCATGTATGCTGTGCCTCGTCAAAAGTTCTCTGCAATAGCTATTTAACGTCTGCTATACCGATTAAACGTTCAGTCAGACAAGGATGTCCCATGTCCATGATACGAATCTCCCTGTATGTTGACCCACTACTCGACAGCTGCAATCCACACTGATGGCCTTGAGGTATATGAGCAGCGAATTGTTGTGAGGGCCTACGCAGATGATATTACGGTAATCGTTACCACCCCCCAAGGACAGTCCTCGCTTAGAGATTGTTTACAAGATTACGAGGGTCGACAGGGATGGCATTTAATATGCAGAAGTCGGAGATTTTAGCCATTGGACCAGATCCGCCGGACACATCCATATTAGAATACCTATGGTGTGGCGTACGAAAATTTTGGGGATCTACCTTAGTGATAGCGAGACGACATGAGGGAATATACCTGGACGGCCCGGATTAATGTATTGCGTGGGATGATGTATAAGCAGAAACTCAGGATGTCGAATGTGGTACAACGTATACGATATCGTAACAGTTTCGCGCTCAGCATGATTTGGTTCCTTGCGACACGTGCTACACCAACAAAGCGGCATTCTCAGAGGATAGAACAAATCTTGGGCTATTTCATCTGGACAGGGAAGCTCTACCGTGAATGCGTGGGCTCAACTACGCCATCCCGAAGGGGAAGGTGGTTGGGGATTAATAGAGGTAGCTATCCAGTCACAATCCTTGTTGATTAAAATACTTCTGCTTGCCCTGAATAATCAGAGTGATCCCGTGGACACAATGATACAACGCACGCACATGGATTTTTGGCGCCAAGGACAACGTGACAATGTATCCTGAGATTTTACGAGATACATATTACGCGTTGGAGCGGTTACCCCCGGAGCACTCAATAAATGGTGATAAGGGCACAGTGAAGAACATTTATGCTTGTCTTCGTCAAGCAGTTAGAACTACCCCGCAGGTACAGATAAAATATCCGCAGCTGCCCTGGCAGCGCATATGGAAATGTTTTGGCCTTCAGCAACTGAACACCACATGGTTAGCGGTGATATACGAAATTGTAAATGAAATTCTTCCAACGGCAGACAAACTGTATCGCCGCAGAATGGCTAGCTGTCCGAGATGCCCTATTCTCGGCAGCAGATTCACTTCCGCATCGAGTAATGGTATGTTCCGCAAAAGCTGGGATATGGAAGTGGGTGCTACACAAATGTAATGTTTGATACCTACCGGATGGGATGCTTCACATGAAGATATATTACACTTGAATCTTCCTAAGGTGAACCCTTCATTACAACGTGCACTGCTCTGGCTGATAGTGGTACATTTGCATGGTTAAACACACTGGACTCGCCGGCTTATTGTTCGATATCACGTCTCAGAGGGTTTTTACGCGATGAGAGATGGACAATGATACAGCTTAAGAAAATGGCACCCTTCAAACCGTGGATACTGCAAGTATAAGAGATATAGGCAATATAATACCCCTTTCCGACATCATTCCCCTCCATGTAAGACAGTGAGGTAAAATAAAATAAAATAAAATAAAGATATAAATAGGTTCCCTTCCTTCCTCCCTCCCTTACCGCCCTCCCCTTCTCCCTCACTTCCTCCATGCTCTCTCTAAAAATATATTAAGTTTAAAAAAAGGGTGTTGCATTTTTACTTTCCACAAGTGTATTTATATTTATTCAAAAAGAGAATATTTCTCATTGAAAATGTAAGAATGGTTTAAAAAAAGATTAATAATGTAACAAGTAAGAGTAGTGAAAAAAAATGAAATGATGTTCAAATGAGTACAGTGTACATAGAGTTTAGAGTTACCAGACATTTATTTTTCAGGATAAAGGAAAACCTCCAATGTTAAGCCATTTCGGACGATGAATGAAATTATATTCAAATGAGTACAGGTTACATAGAGCTTAGAGTTACCAGACAGTCATCTTTCAGGATAAGAGAAAACCTCCAACGTTAAGTCATATCGGACGGTAAATGAAATATCTAAATGAGTACAGTGTACATAGAGCTTAGAGTTAGCAGACATTCATCTTTCAGTTTGGGGCAAAACCCAGGAAATAACGTTATCCAGATAGTTGACCCTGACCGAGATTGTCGGGACCTCTTGAGCATCAGGCTGGCTCCCTGGCAGGTGTTTATATCTGCAATTCCTTGGCGTGCTCATCTGTGCCTACCGTCAATACAATTAAGAATTTCCGAGAAACAGACAATGCGGTTTTGTTTATTAGAATCAGATAAGAGTTTAGAAGATATCCACCAAAGTTTTAGAGTATTCAGGACGAAGTGCAACAAAATTATTGAAACTGCGGCAGTAAAAATAAAAATAGAACTATAGTCATCGGCTATGATTATTGTAAGTACAGTACCGAGCCGCGCCCTAACCCTTACTGCCTTCTACAGGACACGTCACAACTGTTGTTTAATTTGCATGTTTCAACATGTATAAGTTTGTTTAATTTGTTGAACAATGACTTTGAGAGGTGTTCTGAAATCGTTGAGTATTTCTTATAAAACGTGGTGCACATGTAATTCTCCAAAGTGATTTATTTTGGATAATTTACAGTCTTATGTTCATTATGTTTGTTTTATTAGGAATATGGGAACTACATAATTCAGTAATTATCGAATTAAAGGCTTATAAAGTAAAGTAGAGCAATCCAATCCAACATTTGAGTGTCTGTTGACACAACCGAATGCCGATGGATATAAATTCCTCTTCTTATTACTATGTTCAGTAACTACCGAGAATAATGACTCAGTCCCGTATTCGGGAGGCCCATGATATATTTGGGGGTTTTCCGGGTGACTAGGAATGCTCGGAACCTCCACTTCACTTTCTTTCATTTCATTGTGTCCATCCGGTAGCAAGAATCAGCAAAGCCATCAATGGGGTTTGTGCTTTGGAATTACGATGTACGGCTCAGGGAAGGCTGGGCGTCCTTCCAGAGGGGGCATTTCGTCAAACGGACCTGGATGGCTAGTGGCGGCCCTATGACGGTCTGGAACTCCGTCGGGCTGAACAGAGGGCTTGCACCTGTTAGTGGTTCACGGCGGCTGTAGTGCCGTCTGTAGGGTTCTTCCATTGCATCCTTCCTCTAGGGTCTGACACAGCCCTCAGCTGCGATGTCGCAAATCCTGCAGACAGACGAGGTATTTCCTCGAGGTACTTATTTCAACTGTTTGAATCATACAAGAACGGATATAACGTGTTTATAAGCAAGAAATATCATGTGTGCCTACGGATGATATTTCGGAGAATGCACTTGAACTAGACTGACAGACGTTCAATAGTTGTTTTGGTGTCACAACTCTTCTCGCAGTATACACAGCTGGTGGGAAGATCTTGTACTGCAATCTAGTGACATTGCCAGTCTCATGTATGTTCAGAACCGGTCGATTGTCTACGTCACTAGGGTGTTCCTCCTTTTTCCTTTTATAAGTTCTTTCAAAACGATCCCATAAGCAGCTTCCTATGTGTCGTGTGATCTTGTCTAGACGTAGCCTGCTAATCTCTAGTACCCGAGGTCGAAGGTTCATATCCGACGAAGAACCATGAAGTTCTTTTTCAGATGTAAGCATACTTAGCACCTTTCGAATGGAAGTAAAGCTAGATCCTCCGTGTCTGAAGGTTATGCTACGTTAAAGATCCTGAAAGCTAATAATGAGAAGTGTGATGACAATTAAGCAGTCTTTGAGACCTAGTTTGGATTGCGATACTAAAAACCACTGTATTCGAGGAGCGTCATTAAAAAGAATATCTTGTATTTGTGTGCAACTTTGAGTTCGAACGTTCTGTGTAAGGAACGTCTCTTTTGCAAGGCTATAAGTTAGTCTTGCGAGAGTGTCTTATTATCCGCTCCAAAGCGACACATATCTCCTATTATGAGTAGTACTTTGGCCTCAAAGAGCCAGATGGCTTAAGTGTCGTGGCTGGCATGGCTTTGTCCTTTACCGCCTGGTTGATGCAGCAACACAACTAGCTATTTAAATGCAGGTATTTACCGTTTTGAGTCTTCTTTCTTCTGGGATTTGATGTCCTGGATCTTTACTTTCCCATGTTTCCTGACTACTGTGTATACCATCTTCCCTTCATTTATTGTAAATCTATTTCGGTTGGTTCACGCTATTAATTTGCTCTAGCCCCAGTGCATTCTCCGATATATCATCCGTGGGCACATCTAAGATTTCTTGCTTATAAACCCGTTACATCCGTTCTTGTATGAACCACAATGTTGACATGGGTCATGAGCGCTAGTCTCTATACACGAACTATGCTCTTCCAACATTTAAACAATGAACAACACAAATATTTGGCTCTAAAATGCGTTTGTCACGAAGTTATTAATGGAATTCCCCCCTCGTTTATAAAAATAGTGATCAACTTAATTAAAATGTTTTACGTTCATTTTTATGATTTTATGTTTAGTTGTTTGTTTAGTAAAATGATAATTAATCGAATTAAGTTATTGACCCCTAATTGTTTCATTCCTTTTGAGAAATGTAATTGTTTATAGTAGAGGACAGAAAGCCATGCACTTCATGTATGGGCTTGCAGATACAAGGAGTATATCACGAGCACGTGAACCTTATGCAGCGATACTTTGAGTTACCTAAAGTTATCGCGAATTCTCTCATTCTTGTACGACAACAGTTCACTTTAACGGTCTGTTTCGAATGTTCAGAGGCAATGAGCTGATCCACGTATTGATCGTGATTTAGATGTAAACCCATCAGATAACAGTCAAGATATACTGCAGTAAAGGAAGGCATTAATGATATGATGATCTGAATAACTTTTCTACAAAATATTTTGTACATGTATCACCCTCAACGAGTGCTATTATTAAATATGGTGGACTTTGATACGTCTCAACCATCGCATGTTACAAAATTGTATTATGTTTATAAATTTGTTGGCAAGCACTTGTTTACTGATGAGACGACAGTATCTTCATACTCTCAACTGCACAGTGTGATAGGAGAGACTTCAACAGAGGTTCTGTCTAAAGGTTTGGGGTGATCACCTTAATGACAACCGTTTTCTTTTTTCGTATGTGAATGTATAAACGTACCTATAGTTACTGAGAAGTAACTTGCAGCATATAATCGATGATGTGCCTGTGGATGTCATTATTCACGATGGGCCAGCTTACGTAATCTTGCTCATGTCAATTTCCACATAGGGGGAGTGAACAGGGAGAACTGCCGATGAATGTCTTTATCTAGAGACATTTAGTGTCCCTGGCTCTGCTTGTGTGCTGGAGGCGTTGTCCACACTGGCCTTCAACGAATAAGAAACACTCCATAAACTTGTGATAACATGGATCGAATATGGAAAAGGCCAGTTGGAGCAATTTTCGTAACCTTCACTTTAATCTCGTAACTAAGCAATAACTGATTTTCAGACTCAGGTCAATATGAACTTTTCTTTTCTGCTTTAATATAGGATGAAATCTGTAAAACGTTTGGTATTTTCTGTATGATAACATGATTATTGTACCTTCGGTATTGTAAACGGTAACACACCACAATAATGAATGTGGGGACATGATTCGAAGGAAGTTCATTCCTAGCCAGTGGAGGATTGTGCAGGGCCAGCCGCTAATATACCGAGACAGCAGATGGCCGACCAGTTCTTGACTTCCGGACAGTAGTCTACACCAATAGAACTTAATTTAAGGAACAATGTTTTTCTATATCTTATCACTTACTTGTTGCTTTATAATTTGAAGGGCGATCAAAGAAGTATGATAAGACTTTACGATACATATTGTAAATTAAGTATGGACAGTTATGCTGTTAGAATGCTTTATTTTGAGCAATTATTACCACCAAAGTGTGTTTAAATGCATAGAGAATAAAGTTAGATAATGGAATACCGACTTTTCATTGTTGAAAAACAAATGTTGCAAACAATTTAGTTTAATATCATCCTAACTGGTCACCTTTTACTTTATAAGTTTACACTTGACATAATATGAAGCATACAGCACCTTATAAGCTCAAAGACATGCTGGAGTCTGGGAGAGTATCAGGACGTAACCTCCAATCTGCCGCTTCTGGTGCCCTCGAGTGTCTTGGATACTAAATGGGATCATTCAGAAAAAAGGCTAGCGATTTTATACTGAAAAAATTGAAAACTAAGACACAAAAAGGGTTTGTGTTTATTATTATTATTATTATTATTATTATTATTATTATTATTATTATTATTATTATTATTATTATTATTATTATTATTATTATTATTATTATTATTATTATTATTATTATTATTATTATTATTATTATTATTATTATTATTATTATTATTATTATTATTATTATTATTATTATTATTATTATTATTATTATTATTATTATTATTATTATTATTATTATTATTATTATTATTATTATTATTATTATTATTATTATTATTATTATTATTATTATTATTATTATTATTATTATTATTATTATTATTATTATTATTATTATTATTATTATTATTATTATTATTATTATTATTATTATTATTATTATTATTATTATTATTATTATTATTATTATTATTATTATTATTATTATTATTATTATTATTATTATTATTATTATTATTATTATTATTATTATTATTATTATTATTATTATTATTATTATTATTATTATTATTATTATTATTATTATTATTATTATTATTATTATTATTATTATTATTATTATTATTATTATTATTATTATTATTATTATTATTATTATTATTATTATTATTATTATTATTATTATTATTATTATTATTATTATTATTATTATTATTATTATTATTATTATTATTATTATTATTATTATTATTATTATTATTATTATTATTATTATTATTATTATTATTATTATTATTATTATTATTATTATTATTATTATTATTATTATTATTATTATTATTATTATTATTATTATTATTATTATTATTATTATTATTATTATTATTATTATTATTATTATTATTATTATTATTATTATTATTATTATTATTATTATTATTATTATTATTATTATTATTATTATTATTATTATTATTATTATTATTATTATTATTATTATTATTATTATTATTATTATTATTATTATTATTATTATTATTATTATTATTATTATTATTATTATTATTATTATTATTATTATTATTATTATTATTATTATTATTATTATTATTATTATTATTATTATTATTATTATTATTATTATTATTATTATTATTATTATTATTATTATTATTATTATTATTATTATTATTATTATTATTATTATTATTATTATTATTATTATTATTATTATTATTATTATTGTTTGTTGCATTTATTGTAAACACATTAGTATTTTGCATTTGGTGGAATTTTAAGAAGGGAAATATGTTTAATTTCTGTAAATGGCTGCATACACTTTATTTTAGTGCAGCCATTGGTATTTAGGTGCCAACCTTACTTATACTCTTTGTATGTGACACAGTTTCCATCTCTCTAAGTATAGTTAGAGTGACCGTTAATCGTTAAAAATAAATAGAAATAGTTTAAATTCCCAATTATGAAACTTTTTGAAACAGTGCTGGAGTTCAAACCATAGATCCTTGGTTTTCCAGGCTTTCCTGTGGAGTTCTCGTGGTCACCTGCCGCCAGCGCACAAATTAATTAATTGTACAGGGTGTCCCGCTTAGAAGGAGCGGGGAATGAATGTGCACTACTTAAAATTAGGTAGAGATATTATAATTTCATTTGGGATGTAAAAGCTGTCCAAGTTCAGTGCAAGCTATGGCTGCACGAGATATTCATTGAATGTTAATGCACCTGGGCAAGAAGCAACTCTCAAACTGTCTTTGTTACTGCTAAATGGAGTACAAGTACGTGTGTCACAGGTCCATACGAACTTCAAATCCCTAGATCAGCTCACCAGATCCAGCTCCGACACAACATGAAGTTGAATGATCATCCGCTTAGAGATATTTTGTTGCTGAAATGCTCCAACGATGTTTAAATAGCTAGTACTTTGGCAACATTATTTTTTCCGAAGAAGCAACCTTTCAGTCATGTGGAAAAATCAACTCTCGTAGATGGGATTCACAAAATGCACATGTTCGTGAATGTGAGACAGACATATATAAAACGAATGTTTGGGCAGACTGACAAAAAGCTTTCTCATTGGACCATTCCTCTTCGTGTACGCTAGAGTCACAGAAAAAGTGTATTTGGATATATTGCAGAACATTATTGTGCCCACCTCGGTAGCGTAGATGGTAGCGTGTCTGCCTCACGTCCAAGAGGTCCCGAGTTCGAATCTCGGTTAGGTTGAGTTACCTGGATAAGGTTTTTCCGGGGTTTTCCCTCAACCTGATAGATGAATGTCGGGTAACTCTAAGTTCCATAGACCCCGGACTCATTTGAATGTCATTTCACCCATTTCATTCATCGTCTAATATGACTTAATGTTGGAGGACGTAAATTAAAAAAAGAGAGAAAACCATTACTGTTCACCGGCTTTCTCTAGAATCAACTTTCCAGCAGGATGGCGACCCATCCCATTATCAACGGGTAAACGAGTGCTTAATGATCATTTTCCCAGCACGTGGATTGGAAGATGAGGTCCTCTTGCTGGCTACCCAGGTCACCCTATCATTCCCCTTGGGTGGGGCTTTCTAAAGAATGCTGTTTTTTAACAAAGTGGTAGGGGATCTGAACAATTTGGAGGACGTCAAACAACGAATCAGAAGTGCAACAACGCTAGTGACTCCACAAACGCTGCAAAACATTTGGCGGGATTTTGAATAACGTTTGCACTACAGAGGAACAATCCGAGGCGAACACATAGAGCTGCAAGAAGTATTCTTGGAAACTCGGAGAGCTTTTACACCAAGTTATGTAAAAATACATGATAAAATAAATTAACTACATTTTAAACCATATCATATTTATCGATCTCTCTGAGGGGACAGCCTGTATATGATTTTATCTATAGTCAGTTGTCTAGACAGAAGTAACTTCTTTTCACACATCCTGGTTATCCAGTTGCTTTCCTCCATTCCAGTCTTGGTATTTAGCGAACAGCTGATGTACGTTTACTCCACAATCCCTGTATATCCACACCAGCACACTTCTTTCTGTACCAAAGACGTCAAGTATCTAGACCTGTCTGAAGTTCAGGGGAAATACCCTATAGCATTGGTATATAGCATGTGTAAATATGAACGATCCATAGTCGGAAAAATATTAGTAAATATGTTAGCTTCCGTTTCTTTCTTTCTTAATTACTTATTTTCCTCCGATCAGATAGATATAGCAGATATAATGTTAATTTTGTGTACGGTTCCACGATTTTGCATGTTTGTTGTTAGAGTGCATGCAAAAACTCAACTGATATCTTTTCTGATGTGACTGAGAGAAGTGTTTAAAGATTTATGAGGTGATTTACGTTCATGATACATTGTATCCATTGGTTACCACGCTTTACATAAAGACTGAGATAAATTCTCTTCTTTCTAAAAATGGATCGTTCATACGTACATATTATATAACTTGGTGCTTCTATGTACATACAGAGGAGTCCAAAATGTTTACACTGTTTAATATCCAGTAGCTTTGCAAGGAACTCAGACACAATTTTCAAGTTTGGAGAACGTTTGCATCAGGTTTACGTCACGAAACCAGTTAACTTTCAGTACTTTGTCTTCAACTTTAACTCTTGGTTAGGAACCCATCTATTTTGAATAAATTCAATTCAAAATATCCTAATTCTGCACGCTTATTCAATGACGTTCTAAATGTAAAGAAAATGTGAGCTGTGTGTACATTGACACAATAAGATATAAAAAGATTTATTCGCAGTGAATCGCTTTTCACTTTACTTTACAGCAGAGCTTCTTGCAATATTTAAAGCCTCAAAATATACTCAGTATGTCTAAGAAGACAACTTAATTGTTTAATATTCCAAAAGCTCTGTGCAATTTCTTGGATTTTCTTTACTAAATATAATAAATAATTAAGGAGGAAGCAAACCAGGTTCACTTAGGTAAAGGTAAAATTAAAAGTGCTGGAGTAAATGGTAGAAAAATTTAACACGAACTCCAGCAAACACTGCCTAACGTACCAAACGTGTAATTGAAGGAGAATATAAAAGTATTGTCACCCGGGCTTCGGAACACCCTATGGAAGCAGCTGAGAGCGGAAGACTGGGGAGGTCCGTGTTAGCCGTCTTATAGTGGTGACAGGGATGGCTGGGGGAAAGAAACATGATTGTGCGGTCTGTTTCTCTTCCACCTGTTCTGGAAATTACGGGATCTTTCAAACTTCTGGAATCTTCGCCTGGGAACAAGAAAAGCCGAGAAGACGGCGAGATGCCTATAAAAAGGGCTGCAGCTAGTCAGAAGTTTAGAGTGTGAGTGAGTGACAGTTCTTGGTGTAAGAAGGCAGTGTTAGTGCTTGACGTGCTAGTGAAGTAGCGCCGTGCAACGGAAGAATTCGTGTAATTGTGTACGTGCATCGGAACGGTAACGAACGAACTGGTGAATCGTAATTGTGTGTATTACGCAATTTTGTGTAATTGGCAAGTATTTAACTGTAAGTCGGTGGAAATAAAGAACATTTTTGAGTGGTGAAATTGGACTTTTCATTTCACGAACCCACAAAGTCACAGTATCAAGGAAAATTAAAATAACTGTAACTCCCTTAAATTTCAATCACGGCTGTTAGGCTAAAAAGACTTGTAGAATTAACATTAAGTATTCTCCTTCCTGTGTTTACTGTGATGTACTGATGTGCAGTCTGTAATTCCATGCTCTTTGGACGCAAGAAAAGATGGGTAGAAATACATTTCTAGAAACGGTTAGGCATCCATCTTCAATAAAATGTTCTGTCTTGGTCCGTAATCAACAAGCTCATATGATGATAAAATGTTTAACCTGTTAAACGTCAATTTTAAATATAAAGCTTTCAAAATTAAATCACTGAAATGTTTGAGGACTGCATGTAAGTGCTCTCCATAATTGTTCTGGCTGTGTGGATAATATCTTACTGACAGTATATTTAAAAATATCAACATACATGCCCACAACATTGGAACTTACATTTCAATTTATTACAAAGTTATTGGAGATCAAACAATGAATTCCGTTTTAGACTCCGCTGTATGTTTCCGTCTACCTTAGTACATCAGAGAGCGATTTGTTGTCATGCATTTACCTAAGAGATATTTTTCTGGTAGGTGATGGGAAAGGAGAAAGGAACCCAGATATGTAGTCATGGTTATTCGAAACTAATCATTTAATCTCTGATGTGCGTTCTTTAAATTATATCTTTATACAGGAATTTTGGAAATTGTACAATATTTGATATACAATATTTGATACATATTAGTTAAATATTCAAGGCTGACAAAACAAAGGTATTTAATAACATTAATTACTCAGGTCTTGAAATTCTTCTCGGTTAGCCACACAGTCTTCTTACAGAGGATTTTGAAATATAAATATAGAGGAAATAAGTATTTGTTGGGTTAATACTGATCACTGTGGCCAGGTCTGAAGGCCTGTGTTCTACAACCGCTCAGGTACATGGACTCGTGTCAAATCCAAACCTGGCCGCTATTTAACATAAATATTTGACTAGTAAATTAGGTGACATTATACCTATATCTAGATACTGAATGACATTACAATTTTAGTTCTCTGACCTCTTGCCTATTCCAAAGTTATATAGGGGAACCCTCTTGCCCAGACCGAAGCTATAAGGTCGACGGACAAGCCTGCTGAATTCCTCGACATCGTCCAAGTCGCTGTAGGAAGGTGTCCTCTTCCCAAGTCCGAAAGCATACTGAAGACTTCTCTTGACGATATTGTCGCCGTGATGAGTCTCTGGTTCAGAAGCGTTCTTCTTGTTCTCCTCCATGCGAACTGCCTCCAATTCTCCTGGTGCTACCTCTCTCTTACCAAGTCCGAAGGCAAACCTCTGGCCTGCCTTGGGTGCCACGCGCTTCTCCGTGGCTTCTTGCTGGATCTCGTCTTCCAGATCGCTATTCTGGTATCTCTTACCCAGGCCGAAGTTGAACCGACTGCCAGATTGCCTTCCTCCGTATCCTACAGGACGCTTGCCTAGACCAAAGGAGTATAGGCGACCTTCTCCTCGCTTACCCAAACCAAAACTGTACATGCTTCCTCCACGCTTGCCCAGACCAAAGCCATACATCTTCTGTTGGGGTGCTCTCTTTCCCAGACCAAAACTGTAGGGTCTGGCACGCTTTCCCAAGCCAAAGGAGTACATATGTCCTCCTCGCTTATCCACCAGGTCGACGTTGTCGTCATCCTGTATTTCTTCGTCTGCCCCAACTTCTTCATCTGCTATATCATCGTCTTCTTCCTCACCCTGGTAGTAATCTTCATAGTCTCGCTTGCCAAGGCCGAAAGAGTACATGTGGCCTGCAGCAGGTGATCTCTTGCCCAGACCAAAACCATATAATTTGTTGCTTCTTTTGCCGAGACCAAAATTATAAACAGGAAGTCTCTTGTATTCTGAGACGTAGCTGTAAGCCCTCTTGCCTAATCCAAAGTCATAAAGTCTCTTCATGAGGTCCAACTCGGAGTTATCTTCCTCAGCGGTGGGATCTTCAAGGTGAGACAGGAGCAGGCCAGCAGGAGAACCAGTCTCGGAACTCACCATGCCACTGCCGGCTTCTTCTGGAGCTCCATGGGCCGGGGTTGGAGACACTGCCAGGCTCAGATGGATGAAGAGTAGTGGCAGAATCCATAGGTTTGTCATCATGGTAACCTGTAACATCAGAAAATACACAACAAATGTAAGTATTACCAATTTCATTTATGTTTACGTTTTCTAAAACCTACCCACAAAAGATGATATGGGAAGCACCCATAAACTGAGAATGGATATTTCACCAGAATTAAAGGTTTGAGGCCCATTGAAGCCCCCTCAAAAATACAAAAAGAGATTTCTAGGGAACATCCATTTGTGTGTTTGTTTTACTCTCTCTCTCTCTCTCTCTCTCTCTCTCTCTCTCTCTCTCTCTCTCTCTCTCTCTCTCTCTCTCTCTCCCTGTGTGTGTCAAGACAGCTGTAAAACTAAATGCTTGACATTGGTACACTTGGTATTTAAGTTGAGTATCTTACAAGGCTGGGGCAGTATTGCTTTCAAGACAATCACCGCATTGCATTTTAAGAAGAACTTATAGATCTTAAAATTCTTTACTTGGTTCTACAATGCAGAAGACTAATCTTGAAAATAATTCGAATCTAAGATCAAGGTAAAGCCCACAAGGTTAAAGGACTGCCTCTACACAAAACACCCAAGTCAAGAAGGCAACCCTTTAATTTCAGTATGTTTACACATATCAGTTTCACTAAGCTCAACAAATGCAAATACTCACAGAACCGTTGAATAATTAAGAACACTATAATTTTGCAACAAAGTATATACGAATCCTAACATTGCTTGACTGGAATCGTTGTAACAAACATTCACGGAGCTAAACAAAGTTCTCCCGAGCCAAGTCGGAACCTGTTCCACCAATTTTGTGGAAATGTCAGAAACAGGATTTTTATTGAAATGTAATCAATTGGCAACACTTACAAAATTGTTTGATATTTAGGTGGACTATAAACATTAACACTTTCAATAAAGTCTACATCATATAGTTAAACCTTGAATATTACAATAATTTAAATTGTGAAGATTGAGCAACTTACTCTTCACGGAACAACGCAGACATATAAACTCTAATGCAGATATAAGTATATCCGACTATTGTTTGATGTGCTTCCAACGTTTCAAAAGTTAGCAGCCAGAGAGTCCTGGGATCGACAAGTACGTTGTAAGATGTACGTACAATTGAGCGGAAGAGGAAGTGGGCAACTGGCGGCGAGCAATAACACCACAACTAGTACATGTGTCGTGTCTCCCCATGAAACTGAAATAGTTTCATATATGGACACTGCCACGTCCCAGCCTATATTACGCACAGAGGCCTCTTTATTACGTGCTGTAAATCTATGACATGGCATCGTCGGCTTTACTTCCAATCCTCAGCCCAGTAACTAGAGACCCCGGAGGACGACTCAGTATCTCTCCTTTTTTTTTTTTTTTTTTTTTTTTGGCCTTCGGTAAAATCCCATATGGCCATCGTGGGACCTCTCTCCTTTGACTACCACGAAACGTATAGCCAAACTATTTATGTACACTGACTCCCATAAATAATCGGACAGACTTTGCACTTCATTATGGAGTGCTCTATAAAGCAGGACAGATTATGTGTATCAATCTCAAGGTACCCCTTGTGTTAAGCAAAGATCATTCGCTATGAATATCCATTTTAGAGATTGAAAATGTGGCTAAACTAAGAGCTTCCCCATTCAACCTTGCTTACCTCATGAGTTTACGACACAGAAAGAATCGGACAGAACAAATGAAATGCGATACAAACGAGTTGGTGAAGTCAAGAGCATATGGGGCCCAGAGGTAAGCAGAGTATCTTTGAACAGTTAATGATCTATCACTATGAAAAGAATAAAACGTACCGGGAAATAGCAGAGATTGTGATTCTTAGCAAAAGTACAGTTAGTGACACAATTCACCGGTATAAGTATGAAGACAGAATTGAATCTCGAGCAAAGCCAGGGCGACCAAAACTTCTTACCGATAGGCAGGAGTCTTATATTATGCGGAAGGTAAAACGGAATCCGCGTGTAAGTGCTCCGGTAATTTGTGCTGAGATCCAGGGAGAACTGGGACTGACAGTTAACCCTGAAACGCTCAGAAGGGTCATGCGAAAACATGATTTTAATGGTCGCGTAGCCACAAAAAAGCCATACATTTTCAGCATGAATAAAAGGAAGCGATTACAATTTGCCAAAGACTTTGTAAACAAGACAACCGATTTGTGGGACCAGGTTATTTTTGGTGACGAAAGCAAATACAACCTTGCTGGTTCCGATGGCAGGGTGGTTGTGTGGAGGAAACCAAACACGGAGCTGGAGGAGCGCAATTTACAAGCCACAGTCAAACACGGTGGAGGGAGGTAATGGTATGGGGCTGTATGGCAGTGGGAAAACTGGTGTTTATAGACACAGCCATGAACAAGCAAGTCTATCTTAGGCTATTACAGCAATATTTAAAACAAAGTGCAGAAATGATGGGTATTTTGGACAGCTTCTCATTTTATCAGGATAATGATCTGAAGCATAGGTCCCACATTGTGCAGCTATGGTCACTTTACAACTGTCCTCATGTACTGCATCAACCCCCTCAGTCCCCGGATCGTAATCCCATAGAAGCCATCACCACCAAGCAGCACTTGAAGCAGAGGTTGCAAGAGGAATGGAGCAAACTTTCTACAGCCTACCTGAAGAAAACCTGGTTCACAGCATGCCAAATAGGTTGCGAGAAGTAGTGAAAAGAAGTGGGAGAGTCACAAAGTACTAAGACATTTTGTATCACACTCAAGTTATGTCCGATTACTTTTGAGGGCCAAAAATGCCATATTTGTTTTTAATTTTTTAAAAAGCATGCATTATATAACTTTTATGTGAAATAGCATATATTTTCTTAAAAGAACGAACCATGTAACTGTCGATTATCATTAATTTCAATAAAATAGCACATCAAATGTTGATTTTCACTTTCAAAACTTAGTACTCTGCTTTGTCCGATCATTTATGGTAGTCTCTGTATATGTTTATCTGGATTAGCGTAAGTAGATAGTTAAAATTCTCATATCATCATCATCATCATCATGATCATCATCATCATGATCATCATCATTATTATTATCACAAACAAAACAAAACCAAAGCGTTTCCTTTTTTTTCCAGAGCCTCAAAACACGCACTTCTGGTGAAATTTACTAACGAACTTTTGGGTAGAATAAAATTTTACAAACTTACAATTAGAGAAGGTAATAATATTTCGTAAGAACAGTTTGTAAAGGTTCTATAAACATAAATAGGAATGGTTAGTGTAATTCGTGAAAATGTAACCCATGAGCTCGTTATTAGTTAATATAATTCTCGCATCATTATGGATGTTAAATGTCCGGCTTGAGAAATAACAAGCATTAATGACGGTTTGTTTCTAAATAACTACTAACCATTCAACAAATCCACGTCTGTCCGTATTTGCCCCATTGTACCTTATAGCCGCACCACAATTGCAGCCCATTTTCAGTGTTAACGTGCCAGGTTTCGGCAGAAGGAAACAAAGCGTCATTGTTGTGTGAGACGAATATCAGAATTGCACACTTTCCTACATACTACGGGGTGTACACTACGTAGTGCACAAAGCAGAACTTTTTGGCGAATGATAAACCGTCCAGCAGTCTTTGCAAATTTACAATATTAACCTCCTTGTACAGAATGGCTTCTCTGGGATGGAACACAAAATACTTAGCATTCTTCCATTGGAAGGGAAGTGAAGCCGATGGTCCCAGCTGAAAATTTACGGCACATTAAGTAACCTCAAGCCTCAAAAAGGACCTCTGATCCATATTAGTCATGTCCAATACAGAGTAGAACGCTGGGAACCACATAGCGTCCATTAATATAAATTAAGTTAAATTTCTCTTGGATGGAGAAGGAAATTGAATTTACCCTTTATGAGTGCAGCAGCCTTTTCTAAATGTATTTATTGGCCGTTCCTTCAACATCATTGATAAAAATTAACGATTGAACATTAATAAATTAACAGGCTAATGTTGACCAATAAGGTTCCTCTATCGTGCTGAACGCTTGCCGAGTGAAAGAAAGAGACAGATATTCTGGAATTTCCCACTGCCATCATGATTGTTATGGAACGATCGGCGGCTTTCTAGGACAATGACTAGGAGTTATAAATAAGCGGCAAAGTGTGAGAACAGTCTGTTGCTAGTGAGTTGTAATTGAGGTGCAGCTGTGCAGTAATTGTGAGTGTACCGCAGTAATTTCTTTCGTTTATTTACGTCTGGTGAAGCAACGAGAGACCTTGAAGACTGCCATTTGTATGTCACGTCATTTTTGCTGCTGCAAAGGGTGTACACAACTTTTTTTATTGCAATAAAGAGCGTTTTAAATTTCTGCAAACAAGACTTTTGATTCTGCTAACCCACAAAGTCACAGTATCAATATAATAGTTAATACTGATGATCTGATTAATGCAGATAACCTTTGCTATAGCGAACATTTAAGCATAAGTGTAATGCAATATTTACAATAAGATATTCAATGAAATGAACAACATCCCCAGAATATACATTTGTTAGTTGATATATAGAGACTGTATTTTGTACAGCTGATGAAACAACAGGGGTTAGAAATCCGTGAATTATTTCTAAATTTGAGGTTAGGAATGAATATTTGCAAGTTAGTAGAAAATGTATTGTAGGTTGTTTTAGACCTTGCTTTTGTCGTTGACCACCTAGAGTTTCCTGTGGTAGCTGGATGTTGCTCGACACAGCACGTATCGTGGTGCAGTATGCCGGTACACTTGGACGTTCTGTGATTGTACTGCACACAGTGATAAGGGTGATGCTACTTTCTACCCAGGATAGTACAATTCCTACAATGCATTTAGTATTTCCACCTCGCTAATGGAGTATCATTATGGAAAATCCTTTGTCTTCAGAATTTCTGTTTGTGTAGCTGGATTCAAACCATGTAGTTAAAGTTTGAAAATCTTCTGAAGTTGATGAGATATCATGTATTGTTGAACCTCTTAATTCTGTGTCAAATTTTGATTTTATGTGATTTATTTCTACTTTGAACAAGAAACCGGCAATTATTAATATTTTTAAGTAAGTTGGAGGCACTTTCGGTTTAAGCTCAGAAGTGTGATCCATGTTTGGTGTCTGTTATGAGTAGGAATTGTGGGAACGAATAAGCTCGATGAAAGCTTACGGGACTAGAGCAGGCAGCTGCTTAATGATAATTTTGTTCGTTTAGCTCGAATTTGCCGTAAAGTTTTGCTTACTGATTTACTCACTTTACGATATTTATTGCTTTGGTTGGCATCACTGATGGAAATGTTTAAAACTGAATTAGTAGGTCCATTACTATAAATCACTACTTACACTTTCCGTGTTCGAAAGCCTACTTTCTATATCTAAATATCCATTTTATTTAATGTTCATTAATATTTATATTATTACCCAACAAGGGTGGTGTACTATCCAGCAACGCAAAGAAGGTCCCTGAAAGGAATGTGCTTTCTTACACAGTGGGACAAGGACAGCGAATGTGTGTGACAGAGAACGCGTGCTACACAAGTAGTAGAAGTCAGAATGTTTCTGAATGGTCTGTAACTTTACTGACATGGGCTGTCATAAACCTGTCCATGTAATGAAATGTGTAACGTTTAACATGCACTTTTACTATATACGGCAGGATGTCCCGGAGAAAACCCGCTCCAGCGCCGTGTTATGCACCACAAATCTCACTTTGCGGTCGGCTCGGATTGAACCTGGGCCGCCTTGGTGACAGCCTAGCAGTCTAACCACTGAGCCACGATACGGCTTTGTGTATATGTACAAGCCTGTGTCCGTGTACATGCCAAGAAAGGAAGCTTTCAAAGTACTCGCACTTTTACTTGTAACACTGTGAACATAAAACACGAAACTGCAAACCAAGGGATTAATCTTTAGTTGAACTGAAATTAAATTATTAATTATTTACAGAGGAGCGATATCAATTCATTAACAACGAAGACATCTTGTTCGGCAGCTATTCGTAGATGTATAGCTCAGAGTATAGGAAATCTGTGGGGGATAATGTGCATGTGAGACACTACACATTCCACCCAAAAACATCGTCTTACTTTACATGTACATTCTATTATCCCCCAAAAAGGAGATATATTGGACGAGTCTGTGAACAACGTCAGCCAAAACGAAAAGAAGAAGAAAAAGCAAAAATTTTTCAGAAAATATTTCCCCTCTAACTACCATTTATGTTCAAATGTTAACATTTTTTCCTTAAATGTTCTCTTTCACATTTTAATTAAAATTTCATATTGTAGAATTATGGATCGAAGTAAAAATGCTATACAGGATGTTAATGAATTACAACAAAGTATTTTCAGAGCAAGTGGAGATATGTTAAACAATTAATTTGAGATATAAGACTTATGGTCTGTTGGTTCAAATGTGGAAGTTACGGCTATAAAGTGCCAGAACGCCACTGCTAATGATACACCAGAGACTTGAGGTGACCACAGAAAAAGAAATCATTTGATTTGAGGTTGGGAGGGCGTGCTGGCCAAGCTACTGTTGGACAGCATAGACATGGTTTAAATCACAGTAGAGTCATTGCACTGGCCAATCAGCTTCATGTTCTTAGTTACGAATCACGCTATTTCTTCTTATTAGAATTTAAATATTAAAAAGCATGAATAAAAAATAATGTCCATATGAACAACCGAAGCAATGGGTCTTAAGAACACCTTTTTTCGGCGTTAAGGTTTGTACCCCCAGAGCACCTACATCAATGTCACTAAAGTAGGCTACATGATGCGAGAAGGCATCAATCGCTGTTTAGGTAGGTGATTAGTTCGAGATTTGAATGATTTTTGAGGCAACGCCGATAGCCAGCTAATAAGTATTGATACTTCTATACTCGGAAAGCAGTTTTAACGATATTCTAATCCAATAATGTCACCCACCTTGTTTAAATAGCAATTTTTAAGCTTCTAATCGCAATTAGGTTTAATACAATTAACTGCGTAATGCTTAGCCACAGACCGTACATCGCGTATCCCAACTTGTGTATATAAGTCACTTCTACAATCACTGAAATTATTTCAGTGTAGCTCATTAACACCCTGTACATTTAACTTTCTGTAAATATCCTGTTTAGTCCGCTTTCATTTATTAAATATTGTATAATTTTGTTAATTTTTTAATTATTAATTCCAATATTGAGATTGTGGGATGTGGGGTTCCATGGGGTTCTGTTCTGGAACCACTGCTTTTTCTAGTATATATCAATTGACCTTCCATTTAATATTCCCCATGCAGAAACTATTCTGTATGCTCACGGCACTAATATCATAATTAAAGGCTGCAATCATTCTGAATTGCAATATCATGCTAATACTATGATGACAAATATGACGCATTGGCTAACTAATTATAAATTACTACTTATTATTAGAAAAACACATCGTACGCATATTACACTGTCAAATAGAAATGGAGCTAGTATTGCTCCTGTAATCACTTTTGACAATGAAACAAAATTTTGGGAGGTAAGTATTGACCAATTTTTAAGCTGGAAGTCACGTATAGAGTATAATACTGTAAAAATTAATAAAGCCCCTCATATAATATCCGTGCTAAGAAAAATTCGTAATATACAAACATTAAAGCTAATTTTCTATTCATATGTGGGGATCAGCTACTGAAATAAAAGCTTTATTTGTAGCACAAAAGAAAATAATAATGTTTAATCTAAGTAAAGGGACTCATTGTAGGAAATATTTTAAAGGAAAATAACATACTAACGCTGCCATGTCTATATATCTTAGAAATCCTATGCTGTATAAATAATAGGCCCGCCTTGGTAGCGTGGTGGTAGCATGTCTGCCTCACGTTCAAGAGGTCCCGAGTTCGAATCTCGGTCAGGTTGAGTTACCTGGATAAGGTTTTTTCCGGGGTTTTCCCTTATCCTGTAAGACGAATGTCGGGTAACTCTAAGCTCCATGGACTCCGGACTCATTTGAGCATCATTTCTTCCATTCCATTCATCTTCCGATATGACTTAACGTTGGAGGACGTAAATTAAAAAATAAAAACAATATTATAAATAATAACATGCAAGACTTTCAAATAAATAGCACTATTAATTACCATTATACTAGAAACAGAACTAACTTACATATACTGGGATCAAGCTCAAATAAAAACTTAACTCTGTATTCCATAAGGGGATACACATGTATAACCTGATCACAAAGAACATTAGAAACAATGATAAGAAAAGATTCAGAAGAGATATGAAATTATTCTTAATAAATCAGTGCTACTATAGTACTCAAGAGTTCTTCTAATATTTTAGACATCATAGTAAGTAGAGTGAATGATCACATGAGAATAAGTTTATGTTACTTTCATGTGCATCTAGTGATTGTCAATTCTTGCAAGTTTTGTAATATTTGCTGACGTTGATACCATTTAGTCTGATTATTGCATGCAGAATTTATTAATTTTGTATTTTGTATGCTGTCAATTTTGTATTGTTTGTATTGTTCCTTGATAAAACAAATATTTCTGTATAGATATTAAATGTTAAATAAATAAATAAATAAATAAATAAATAAATAAATAAATAAATAAATAAATAAATAAATAAATAAATAAATAAATAAATAAATAAATAAATAAATAAATAAATAAATAAATAAAGGTGAAAGAGGAAGCTATAGCATTTAGATGAAATATTACTGCTTTAACAAATTTAGAGGTTCTGTGTCGGCTTTAACTACCTCACAAAATGGTATTGCATTCCACTCAAACACTTGATGCTAAGGTTTCACCAGATATGTATGTTTTGATATTCCATGAGTTCAGAGGAGGGCTTTTTAAAGAGGTGTTTGTCTATGCAAGACAAGAACTGTAAGTGAGAAGAGAAAACCTTAAACACAAACTGTAGGGACATACAAGTATCTTAAGAATATCCTTACAATTGATGTTTAGAAATTCCAATATTTCCAAAACAGTTTCGTATAAAGGAAAGTTGGGGTTATGGTTGTTTTCATTCTGTTTTCTTTTTAATGGTGCTGCATGTTTTGTAGATGACCTTAAACGCCAAGTTTGGTATTTAAGCAATTTTTCGTTTTTGAGATACGACAAAAGCGCGGATCTTTTTCTAGGTGGTTATTTGGATTCAGGGAGTCTAAAAATATATTTTTCCAGTCAAATCTGGGTGACAAATTTCTGGTTGAAATTGAATATTTAGTTAGCATGCATATGACAGTGAAAGTAAGAAGTATTATAAAATATTGAGGCAGTATGAAGCTACTAAGAGATTAGCTAATTAGTAATACTTTTGGAAAGCTTTTTCATCCAGTCCATTGGACCCGTTCTCACCAAGATGAGCGTCATTTGTTACCTGCTTTGTTCTAACACGATGTTAGCTTCTCTCTTAATTATCTCCATCGGTTTTTCCGTAAATTACACGCACGCACGCACGCGCTAACGAGACCAGAGTGCTGACGAAAGGTAAGACGTTATCACTTAACGAAGCCAAGACAGGTGACTGCCTGCCTGCCTGGCCGGGTAAACTTTGAGGGAAATAAATGGCTCATGGAAACTTAACTCGCACATACCACCACCACCACCACCACTTTCATTAGCAATGTATCTTAACGCTAACTTCATATTGCAGATTACACTGCATTTCTTTCCTCCGCACTTCAATGACCTAGCTGTCGACGGGCCCTTAAACCCCAATCAATCACTAGTGTTCGCTTTTATAAGCGTTGCACGGCTCTTTTCAAACTAAAGTAAGGAATTAATTCATTTGATTTACGTTATTAAATTATTCTGCTGTGATCAAGAGGGGTTTTATGCTGAATCATAATCCCTTGCTTTACAATTTTAATTTCGTAAAGTTGCAACAGTTACAAATAACGCACAAACTACGCGATATTTACAGAAATCAAAGTGAAACATCAAAAGAACATATGACCTCTCCGCGAGAGTCCCCCTGGTCTTGGAAATACTGCATGAGTGAAGTAACTTTGGTGGTGAAACAATTATGGGTCAGAATGTTATGGCATTTTTAATATATACTATTTTATACGTTAAAATTGATGCCGTAAGTTGTAGTTCCATAGTTATTTAAACGAATACTACGACTAAATGTACTATAAAACTCGCAAAAAATGACGTCAGCGGTTTAGATTTGGATATTAATAGAAGAGGGTACTGTGTATGTAATTGTTGGGTTTGTCTATTGATGGATGCTCGAAAATTCTGGTAATTTCTCATGAGAATATGAGATACACGTTATTGGAAGCCGTAAGGCTGTAGCGGGAGTGAGAGACAAAAACAGACATTGGGAGACTGTTGGAGGAGCTGTTGGTAGCGATGGACGTCCTCACGTCAAACAGATAACTAATTCATTATAAATAAATCCTCTTTTTAAAAAATGTATACCGATTGACCACCCAATGCTAACACTATGTAATGATTTCAGCGATGCTTTCTTTTAGATATAGGTTTTTAATTTGCTCTGTTGGTACCTTCCTCTACCATAGCGTAATTTACGTTATGGTTACTTTGGCATACGGTGAGAAAACAGAATATTACGACATCCAATAGCATATCATATATTTAAACTGTATAACTTAAACGTGAAATCGTAATTTGGACTCCTATTGCTTTCTATAAACTCAGTAATCACGAAAAATAGGCTAAAAATTGTTATACAATTTATTATATTAACTGTAAGAAGTGTATATTCGAATATTCACATCATTGTAGATAACATAAAAGGTGGCACATCTCCTTTTGTACGTTTGACATGTTCACTGGCGTGAGGCAGTAAATAGTCTTAACTATGTAATCAAAACACGAAATGGGGTGGTAGAGGTAAATCGGCATCTGCCATTATACACAAGGCAGGAGTTACAGAATTATTGTCAAATTGTAGAAAACGAAGAAAAGTAAATTAGGAAATATAATATATTTCAGGTCTTAAGCTGAACATAATATAAGCTTCAAATCTTATTTGAGGAAATATAAGTAACAGATATGTACATGAAGACAGAGGTAACTCGATAACTCAAAGCGGTCGTTCAAAAACATTTACTGACGAGAGAGAAAAGAGGTATGGTTAGGAGTGTACCGCCTGCGGTGACTCATGTAGTAACAGCGTGCGTTAATCAGTACTGCGTACCCACCACAAGAGGGCAAGCTAGAGGAATGTGTAACGTAATCACTTTTGCTGTTCCCACGGTGTTTATGCTCCCCTTTGTAATATTACAAGGAATACACAAGTGTTGTTACATCACTCATCTATGTATAACACCTATCACTGCAGTTGCTGAAACGAGCATTAGATCTGATGGTATGGCTGACTCATATGTACTCTCATACACTCATTTCGTAGTAAACAGATCCACTACCAGAGCAGATAAACAGTTCAAGCCCCTCTCTCTTCAGATCTCGCTTGCCTTCTTGTAGTGGGTAGACTACATAATACCTATCACTGCAGTTACTGAAACGAGCATTAGATCTGGCAGTATGGCTGACTCATATGTACTCTCATACACTCATTTCGTAGTAAACAGATCCACTACCAGAGCAGATAAACAGTTCAAGCACCTCTCTCTTCAGATCTCGCTTGCCTACTTGTAGTGGGTATACAGTACATAACACCTATCACTGCAGTTACTGAAACGAGCATTAGATCTGATAGTATGGCTGACTCATATGTACTCTCATACACTCATTTCGTAGTAAACAGATCCACTACCAGAGCAGATAAACAGTTCAAGCCCCTCTCTCTTAAGATCTCGCTTGCCTTCTTGTAGTGGGTAGACAGTACATAATACCTATCACTGCAGTTACTGAAACGAGCATTAGATCTGGTAGTATGGCTGACTCATATGTACTCTCATACACTCATTTTGTAGTAAACAGATCCACTACCAGAGCAGAAAAACAGTTCAAGCCCCTCTCTCTTTTCAGATTTCGCTTGTCTTCTTGTAGTGGGCAGCCAGTACATAATACCTATCACTGCAGTTACTGAAACGAGCGTTAGATCTGACAGCATGGCTGACTCATATGTACTCTCATACACTCATTTCGTAGTAAACAGATCCACTATCAGAGCAGCTAACAGTTCAAGCCCCTCTCTCTTCAGATGTCGCTTGTCTTCTTGTAGTGGGTAGACAGGACATAGTACCTATCACTGCAGTTACTGAAACGAGCATTAGATCTGGTAGCATTGGTAACTCATATGTACTCTTACACTCATTTCGTAGTAAATAGATACACTATCAGAGCAGATAAACAGTTCGAGCTCCTCTCTCTCTTCAGACGTCGCTTGCCTTCTTGTAGTGGGTAGACAGTACATGATACCTATCACTGCAGTTACTGAAACAAGCATTAGATTTGGCAGTATGGCTGACTCATATGTACTCTCATACACTCATTTCGTAGTAAACAGATCCACTATCAGAGCAGATAAACAGTTCAAGCCCCTCTCTCTTCAGATCTCGCTTGCCTTCTTGTAGTGGGTAGACAGTACATAATACCTATCACTGTAGTGACTGAAACGAGCATTAGATCTGGTAGCATGGGTAACTCATATGTACTGTCATACACTCATTTCGTAGTAAACAGATCCGCTATTAGAGCAGATAAACAGTTCAAGCCCCTCTCTCTTCAGATCTCGCTTGCCTTCTTGTAGTGGGTAGACAGTACATAATACCTATCACTGTAGTGACTGAAACGAGCATTAGATCTGGTAGCATGGGTAACTCATATGTACTCTCATACACTCATTTCGTAGTAAACAGATCCACTACCAGAGCAGATAAACAGTTCAAGCCCCTCTCTCTTCAGATCTCGCTTGCCTTCTTGTAGTGGGTAGGCAGTACATAATACCTATCACTGTAGTGACTGAAACGAGCATTAGATCTGGTAGCATGGGTAACTCATATGTACTCTCATACACTCATTTCGTAGTAAACAGATCCACTACCAGAGCAGATAAACAGTTCAAGCCCCTCTCTCTTCAGATCTCGCTTGCCTTCTTGTAGTGGGTAGACAGTACATAATACCTATCACAGTAGTGACTGAAACGAGCATTAGATCTGGTAGCATGGGTAACTCATATGTACTCTCATACACTCATTTCGTAGTAAACAGATCCACTACCAGAGCAGATAAACAGTTCAAGCCCCTCTCTCTTTCATTCGCCTCTGGCCTTCTTGTCGTGAGGAGACAGTACACACACTTGTTAGGAGGGTGTAAAGATACCCTAAACTGAGTGACCCCAAACCGTATGCCGGGGTTGGTTATACTCAGGGTGAGGTTATATATTCGCTGAAGGTGAAGTCAAGTTAAAGGCGGCACAACTAGTTTGCTTGACGTCATTACTGCAGAAAGGTTTTCAGGGGTGAACAGGCAACACTGTGCCACTGTTTCCGTACGATATAACTTTGTGTTCACTACGTGTTTTGCACAGGAGTTCAACGATGTCACCAAGCACAAGTATAGGGAAATTAAGTGATTTATTGGAAGAAGTTAGTAGAGGTCATTTTACATTGAACAGTGAAGACTTACGATGCAAGTTATGTTATTCCCAAATTAGGGATTGCAAGGGAAAACGGAAATTGTTGAAAGATCACTGCGGAATATAAGACATAAAGCATCTAATGCAACATTAAGGGAACAAGAAGAAGAAATTTTACTATCTCGATCAGAATTCTTTGAAAATATGTCTAAAATGATGGCAGGCCGCAATATACCATTTCAAAAAGTAGAATATAAAGAATTAAAAAAAAAGCTTCATTACAACTATACTAAATGGAATACCCCGAGTGGAGCAAATTTACGAAAATATTATGCATCTAAATGTTACGAGTGTTATCTGTGTGTGAAAATAGCATTTGGATTTCCAAGAATTCAACCCAGAATTCTGTCGGGATGTTGTTGGAAATGGGAGTAACTACGAAAGTATATTTGATATTTTTCAAAATAATCTAATCTATTATGGTCAGAGGAGATCAAATCTGATAAGAGTGTTACAGAACATGTAAGTTATGTGATAAAAGCAGCTAAGGAACTTAAAACATTATCTTAATATGATACATTGAACTTGCTTGGCTGACGGCCTTCATCGAGTTACCGAAATGATACGCATGAATCGATACATTGCAAATGTCCACAAATGTTTGTGAAAGCGCCAAGCAGGATGATGATTTTCAAAGAATTGGCTCCTGGTGTTCCGTTACCTCTATGGGGGAGCTGCTTAAATGCTGCAGATTATTGCTACAAAAGTAGTAGAAATAATTAATGTTTTTAATAATGAAGACAGCTCTGCAATAAAATAGGCACAGTCACTGGTTTCAAGCAGATTACATGAAAATTTGTTAATTATTAAAAACATTTTTTTTCATATGTGACCAAAACCACTGTGAACTTAATATCACATTTCTGTATTTATTTGAAAAAGAGTAAGCACATAGAGCTTGGGCTCTTAAAGTACACTTGTCTAGTTGGACACGTGTCGTAGTTGTTATCTGCCCGTACAGGGATTTGGCGATCCCGGGATCCAAAGCCACTGACCACCATTTCACATGTTCCGCCTCTGTCAACTGTACAACGTCAGAACTTGTATATTTTATTACCAGTATTAGCTTGCTCTAAGAATGGCGGAGTGCTAACGGCCAGAAGCACAATGGCGTTTCAGTTTTTTAAATAAATGCATAACATTGAACAGTGCAAATGTCAAAACCACAGTAGCTGGCACTAATAGTGTCATGAAGTATGACGTTACTTAAGGCAGACCTTTTTACTATAATGTACATTTAAGCTTAACTTAATACGTGTAACTCTAAGCTCTATGTAACCTGTACTCATTTGAACATCATGTCATTCATCGTCCGATATGACTTAACGTTGCAGGTTTTCCCTTATCCTGAAAGATGAATGTCTGGTAACTCTAAGCTCTATGAACCCTGTACTCATTTAAACATCATGTCATTCATCGTCCGATATGACTTAACGTTGCAGGTTTTCCCTTATCCTGAAAGATGAATGTCTGGTAACTCTAAACTCTATGTAACCTGTACTTATTTGAACATCATGTCATTCATCGTCCGATATGACTTAACGTTGCAGGTTTTCCCTTATCCTGAAAGATGAATGTCTGGTAACTCTAAACTCTATGTAACCTGTACTTATTTGAACATCATGTCATTCATCGTCCGATATGACTTAACGTTGCAGGTTTTCCCTTATCCTGAAAGATGAATGTCTGGTAACTCTAAACTCTATGTACCCTGTACTTATTTGAACATCATGTCATTCATCGTTCGATATGACTTAACGTTGCAGGTTTTCCCTTATCCTGAAAGATGAATGTCTGGTAACTCTAAGCTCTATGAACCCTGTACTCATTTAAACATCATGCCATTCATCGTCCGATATGACTTAACATTGCAGATTTTCCCTTATCCTGAAAGATAAATATCTGACGACTCTTAGGTCTATGGATTGTGGAGTCACTTGAACATCATTTCACATATTTCATTCGCCGCCGGATATACATATTCCGCTTGCTTTTATGTTGCCTACTTGAGTGGCATATTTAAGGAATAATTTTCCTTGGATTGCTTGTTTAATTTGTCTATTATATTGCAATTAAGGGACTACACTATGGGCCATAAGATTGAGTTTACGAGGGGCCTCTGATATACTCTCATCCACAATAAGCTACAGTAGCTTGGCACTTGTAACAAGCAAATACTTAGAAGCGAGAGCACCGCCACTGACAATAACAATCTGAAATGATAATTTCTGTTTATGCAAGCAGCATACACTCCTCTTCACTCCACTCCTCGCCTAACGACCACACAGTTTGGACCCTAGCAGTACCTGTTTCCAAACTTGCCGAAAAGTTGCCATTGTCCAGCAACGCAAAGGAAGTCCCTGAAAGTAGAAGCCATCAGAATGTTTTTGAATGGTCTGTAACTGTACTGACATGGGTGCCATAAACTACCGATGTACTGATGGAGGATGTGGGAACCTTCTCAAACCCCCCTGCGTCTCATTGCCCGGAGACTTTTTTTGCTGTGGTATTCTATATATCTACTTTCATTTTCTGCCAATAGACACAGTGTACATTATTACAATATATTTTCGTTTTTAGTATATTTTAACTTAAGGTATAACTTAGGGACATGATATCCGAAATCCGATATGAAATGGAGAAAAACCACGAAAGAAAGCAACCGTCAGATACGGTGACCCATGGGATTTGAACCTAGAACCAGATGAATGTGAGCTACAAACGCCACAACCTGAGCCAGTCTGCTACATTTGCGTTTATTATATAGAATAGTGAGCAAAACAATAATTCCTCGACCTCGTAGTACTAAGTGGTAGGAACTCTTCCAAGCAGTGGCAGTTGGGGCACTCTCCCTCTGATTTGCTCTCCAATCTCTTCTACGTACTTACAGGAAGTTTTGCATACAAAACTGTAATGCCAAGGATTCACAGTAACTGTGAGTTTTGAAACTACTTCAATATAAAACAGAAATTTTTAGAGAAGTACTGTTTGTGTGTGTCAACATCATATATCAAAAACGAGAACTCGGTTGAATATCAAATTTGGTATTAGAAGATCAGAATTTTCCAAGGTTTAAAACATTGGCCATCTCAAAGACTGTTTACGTGGAGCACTTTTCGAAAACACAGATATTCTCCAAAATGGCTACAACGACTTTGATTGAAATAGCATAGGTTTAAGATATTTTCAAGACAAACGAAATGTATTAGGATAGCCTCTGAAGTACTCTTTACTCTTGATGAGTAAACCATTTCACAGAAAATGTAGTTTTTTTAAACCACACAATAGAAATCCAACAACTTCTTTTTCTTTCAGCTGAAGTTTTCCGATATATTTCTTGTTATTGTTTTGAATTTTTGAACATGCATACTTTTCTCAAATAGGAAGTGGTTATGGTTTAATCTCTTGCCTATGCAATGAGAACATACGTTCAAGGTCATCACATAGTGACCAGCTTCTTAAAATATTTAACTTTCACTTAAGCCTACCATTTTCGTTTTCTCATTGTACGTACAGTAAAATAATTTCTCTTGACATTTATCTCGGTTAACGTGAAATAGACACGAGCAAGTGTACAGAAAAACAGATGATTGCAAGACTTCAGTTTTTGAAACTGTTCCTTGGATTCAGAGGGACAATTGAAGCACAGTTTCTAATATCTGGGAAGAATGCAAGCGTTTCTTGTACCATAGTTGCACGAACCTCTCGAAATTGTAGAGGAGTAGGGCAAGGTAAACACTGCTCTATCAGCAAAATGCAAATTCCCGTGCTCAGTTCATGATAATCTCCTTGCCCAAACTTCACAAATCACGTAGAATATCTTCCATGGTAGAAGATAAGCTATACCGGCGCGGCCTTAGTTTATGGGGAGATGTAAACAAAGCGTGAGGATGTATTACTTCGCAGACGATTGTGATTGGAGGAAATATTCGCACTTTTAGTCTCACATGGCAAACACGTGCGCTGCCAACCAACTTCCATGTAAAGTTTTGCTTTGCCGTTTTCGATGTTTTGAGTAGCCTATGTGGTAGCACATTTACGTTAAGATTAAATGCGAAGGCGTGTCTACTGTCTATTGTCTTCTTCCTTTTGTACGCTAAAAAGTGACCGAATACTTACAATTACTCAAATATTTCATTTCATAAAATAACTTCACTTCATATACAAATTACAAATTAAGGAATGAGTCTGTCTGCGGAATAACTGTGCTAAATAACTGGGTGCAGTCACTTTGGCAATGACTCGAAACTTCTACTGGCATGCAACTAGGAAAAAGAAAACTTTACATACCCAGTTGGAATCTGACAAAAGGGCTTCCACTTCCGAAACTTTTCCTTTGATAATTTCTACGCCACACAATATAACTTCACGCTCAACTATTACATAGTTTCTGTTCACCAATTCAAAACATATGTCGTGAAGAATGGTGTGGAAGCTGGTTTTGTAATGCTAGGCAATTCGGGATCATCGTTTACTGTTTGAAGCACTTTTGTAATTGTGGTGGCAAGCGACGAATTCATCATATTCACCTTCTTTCTTTTTCGATGTTTTCCTGGAGTGGAAAGCCTCATAACCTCACTTTGATCGGCATTGATACTTCTCGAGGAAACACCAAATTATCGTCCTCGATGGCTAAGGTTGGGTGATTTTCATTACTTTTTAAGGTTTCCCTCTGAGACGCTTACATATTGCACGGAAGCAGCCATGTTATACAACTGAACTCCCACTTCTCCCACTGCGCAGGCGCAGCGTGCACTCTCATTAATATATACAAATTACGCTTACATTTACTAAATTACTGTTTGACTGTTGCATTTGCAATAACGTGAAGTTATTTATATGTGTTGTATTAGGTTTAATGTCTTTAAAAATGATATGCGAACTATGTTGTTCATCCCCAGAGAGTTATACGGCTAAACAGTCAATGTTATACACGTGCTTTTGTTTACACCGGTGCATAATCTAAAGACGGCCCCGGTATAAATATTGCAGGCGTATCTATACATTAAATTTAAATAACTCAATAATAAATATTAGATAAATTTAATTTGTAGATTAGTTTTAAATAGCTACCTATTCAAGAACAATCGGCAAATTAACAACATATGGAGGTACAAGAAGTAAGACATTCCATCAATGGCAACTTTGATGTTCTCATATATCCCTTAATTTATACGACTCATACAAATTGATTAAAATTCTCTTACGAAACAAAACGACTTCACTTTCTAGAACAACCAAACTCTTGTTTCTTTATTTTTTTCGAAAATAACCTTTCAAGAATCTTAAAGTATTCGTAAGACTAAAAATGTATATGCTAATGTCCTTTGAATAATCCGATAAGTTTGTTTGAATACATTTTCTATAACTTCGTATTACTGCTAAATCATAAGAAGTCAACTTTATTCCGTGCTAATGGATTTCTAATTCACTTACCTACAGAGCTTATTACGACTGCCTTACATTAACACGAAACTTGGCTAGCTAATGGCGTCTTCTGACATTATACATCGATTTTATCATATGGAAATTACTTATTATAATTATGTAGCTATCTTCCAACCATTTGTTTATAATAATATTAATGTTGCACACCTTTCCAGTATCACAAGCAAAAACGAAAAAAAAAAAAAACTGTCACAAGGTTCGACCAACGATCAAAACATTTAGGATGGTCTGGAAATCCAATTGCTATAAATGTTGGTACCACTGTGAAATATTTCATTTGAAGTGCTTTTAATCACTAAAACATCTGCAACACCACACGCGACAGAAAAAAAAGTAACTCGATATGAGATGAAGCTCTGTAAAATACGATAAAAGTGGGATTCTGTCCTCTTTACTAGAAAGAAAGGTATTTCATCGGAACAATTTTAATTTTCTCTTTGATTCGTATAAAATCCCCGCCGTACTATCGATTTCTTGGGGTTTCTCGTTTTCAGTTTATAATTATTCAGACAAATATAGTCTCTGAAGCAGCCACAGCCAACTCGCTTGCCGCGGAGCATGTGCTGGGCGTTTGTCTTCCGTAGTAGTGGCGGTCCGTACTTCAGTGTCAGTTTGATATATAAAGCGAAGGGTACCCACACCGACACATTATCTCAATCCCGAATGGGAAGACGAGTACTTCTTCATGGATTGTAGCGGTGGTGCTACTTGTTTAATTTGCCAGAAAAAATTGCAAGTGCTGGAACGAATTAATCTTTAGCGAAATTTTAATATATTGCATACTAATGATTATTTTGCCTCTAGAATAAGAAGAATGCACTGCGGAGATACAAAAGCTCAGAGAAAAGATCACATCACAGAAAGAGGAACAGAAAGAAGGGGATGGCGGAATGGCAGAAACCTCAGTATATGTGAGTTACGAAATGGCACTAGAAATTGCCAGATATTCTAGTAGCTTTTCTGATGGTCCACTTATTAAATGATGTATGCTAAATTCCCCCTGTCAGTGTTCACCAGTTCAAGAGTGTCAATCTGTCACCTCGTATTTCACACAGAATTCAAGATCTGGCGGACAACATTTACGCATAACTTAGAGCAAGAGAATTCGTTGCATTCTCTATTGCCATTGATGAGAGCACTGTCCTATCAAGTATGGCTCAATTATGTAATTTTATTCGTGGAGTAAATGAAAATTTGGAAGTTGTGGAAGAAATGCTAGGTCTGGTGGCAATAAAAGGCACAACAACAGGATCAGACATTCTGAACTGTGTAGTAGAAGTTGTGGAGAATGCAGGAATTCCATGGGATACACTCATATCGGTAGCCACCAATGGTGCTCCAGCTATGACTGGTTCGCACAACGGATTTGTGACTCTCCTGAAAAATAAACTAGCAAAAGAAATAACAGCAGTTCATTGCGTAGTTCATCAGGAAAACGTATGTGCTAAAACACTGAATGTAAACAATGTAATGAATCTGGTTGTCAAGATTGAAAACAAACTGAGGTCCCACGGTCTATATTACGTATCATACAGCAGTTAGGTGACTCAGTCGAGGCAAAGTTTTAAGCAGATTCTTTGAATTATTGGATGAGATACGTTTTTCATGGAAATGTGTGAAGAACCTATTGAAGAGCTCACGAATGTTAAGTGGAATTATGATCTTGCATTTATGGCCGATATAAGTGAACATTTGAATACTTTGAAAGCTTCACTTCAAGGGAAAAGCAAATTAATCACAGATATGTTCTGTAGCATTGAGCTTTTACAAATATGCTCTCCTTATGGGAGCTTCAACTGTCAAATGGTGATCCTTGTCATCAAGTGTGATCCGTGATTGTGATTCCCTAGAAGTGGGATGTTATGCTGAAAATCTGCATATGCTTTCCCCCTGAGTATTAAGAAAGATTTCACGATCTTGCGGGCTTAAAAGTGGATTTTGATTTATTTGCTACACCATTTAGCATGAATATTGATGATACTTCCAAATATGTTCAACTGGAGCTTATCACCTTCAAATGTGACAGTGAGTTAGCTGACAGTTACAGAAACAGAGGAAGTTTGCTAGAGTTCTGCGATGTTTAGTTCGACCTATATAGGTATGTGAATCCTTATTTTCAACTATGAAACGCATTAAAAAAACCAGAGAGCCAAAATAAATGATCATAACTTGAAGTGCACATTAAGGGTCCAGGATTGTGTTTCACTGTCTCCAAATGTGGCGAATATTGTGAAAACTAAAGGATGTCAGAAGGCAAGAGTGTCTACCGAAAACTGAATGTATCAAATACTTAACTGAAACGTGTATATTAGCTTAATATGAAGTATTCTGTGTTATATTATCACTATATAGTAAATATTATTTTGTTATTTTGCATTTTTAAAATGTTTCCGGATCAAAATTGTGCTAGGGAAGAAGTTGAGCATCGCGGCTGGATAGTAATGTTTAGTTGAGCTGCTAATTTTATCCTTATATTTATGGTAAATCGCTTCGGCGAGAAGATCTTTCTATATCTCCAAGTGCATTATCATCTGAACATTACTAATTAGTGTTATTTGCTACTAACTTGGTGTGATTACAAAAATTCGCTTTAAATTGTGCGATTTCTCTAGACCTTGGGTATGGAAACTCAACGTTAACAGAGCGTGTGATAAAACATGTGAAAGTTTAAGTGTTCACTCCCCAGCAATGGAAGAAGATGATTTCACTGGAACTGTAAGTAGTGCAGTATATGTTAAACCTATGGAAGCCTGTGATTCAGATGTAGATAAGTCATTTTCTAATAAAAGTTGTAAAGCAACGAAACAATCGAAGGTGCGAAAAGCAACTGAAGATTAAACAAAGAAGGCTGCCAAACATTCGAAGTTATCTTTAAACCAGGTTAGCAAACCTTTGAATACAAATGCTTTATGCGCATTTCCAGTACCTTCAACAAGCACCGCGCAAACTAGTCAGCAAGTTCAAGCAGATAACAGCGCGTCAAATGTATATCTTGCTACCATTCCTACACAAAATATATATCATTTATTAGAGGATAACTTTGATGACAATAACTCAGATGGTGAAGTTGAGACTGCCAAAGAGAAAATTCCTCCAATCTGCTTAACTGATATTGAAAACTATCAACTATTTATTCACAGTATACGCAGTCAACTGAAATCAAAATTTCATACTGAACTAAAAGGCAAAATCAATAAAGTTTTCACTGCTACAACTGATGATTTTCGTGCTCTGAGAGCTTATTTTGATTCTATAAAACAAAAATACTTCACATATAGGAATCCTGAAGATAAAATTTTCTCTGTAATCATTAGGAATCTACCCTGCTCCCTTAGTAATGAGGAAATTTTAAGAGCACTACAAGAACTACAGCATCCTGTTCGCAAATGTGCAAGGCTACAAGAAAAAAATTAACAACCCATTCCTCTCTGTGTAGTTGAGCTCACTGACTGCGATGAAGCTAAATCTATCCTAAATCTTACCCGTCTACTATATAGTGTAATCAAGGTAAAACCTAGAAGGAAATCAACTGTTATGTCACAATGCATTCGTTGTCAAAGCTATGGGCATACCAAAAATTATTATCAACTTGAACCAAGGGGCGTCAGGTGTCTCGGATCCCATCTTTTCTCTGACTGCAAACTTTCTAAAACTACTTCCCCATAATAGGATCTCCTATAACATAAGGTTCCTTTAAAGATAAAATAGCTAAAACTATATATAGAATAAGAAAGCCAAGGATATCCCTAAATGTAAGGGAAGGATGGAAGAGAATTTATCAATAGTTCTATTTACACCTAAGGGATTATTAGAGCTGTTTGGCGGAAAAATAATAAATGAACTATTACTGTAGCTGCAACAATAAAAAGTAATACAAAATGAAATGTAAAGAATTGATTTAATGTTGCGTTATCAACTGCAAAACCACTTCAAACACATTGAACTAGTTCAATTCCTAGATATGAAATTGCAGAAAGTAAATTCGTAATTACTGTAGGTCCTCAAAAGCATATTTGTCCTCAAGGTAGAATATATCCTATAAAGGCAGTTTAGTAAGATTACTACCCCAATTACCCCTGTATAACAGAATTTATATGATCCTCGTCTAATATGTAAGCAAATACAAATAAAAAATATTGAGGCTCCATTGGCATATACGTACGGTTCGTAGTAATCAATCATAATTTACGTCTCGACAAATATGTGAGCTAGCACACTATACATCAACTAACAAGGTGGCGGTGGTGGCGTTCATTTCATTGAATATCTTATATTATACTTATACTTACACTTAAATGCTCACCACAGCAAAGTCACATTATTATATTGATACTTTTCATTACGATACAGGAACCTGACGTGTCCATATTGTAAATATGGGTCTGATAGGTCAATAAATGAATTTAAAAAAAATTGCCTCAGGATAATACTTTTTACAGATACATGAATGCGTTATTTTTGATGTTGCACGATACACGGAATTTAGAACAGTACAATGTAAATACTTTTTACCGTTATTTTATTACTTTGTGTGGCGTCCATTACAGCATGAAGTTGCAAGATACAAAATATCAGTCTTTTGTTCACTACCAAGATGATTTATTACATGTTCCTATCACAATAACATTTTGTTTAGGGAACACTAAATCGCGAAATTTCGATTACACGAAGCTATTGCAGAGAAAACAGATACCGTAACACTAACAGCCGGAAGTACTCTTCTCCACGGATAGTAATGTATTGTACCCAAAATTTCAATGTTCAGTTTTCATTAGTAATACGAATTTTGGTTACACTACACTGGAGTCATCACAATTTTGAAGTTTCGAACAACATCAATAGAAATATAAATATAATAGTGCTTCTAATAAAAAAAGCAAAGTTCTCACCTGGCAGGAGACATACATTATTTAATGGTAGAGCTTCAATGAGTTATGTACATACCTAACGCAGCATATATCTCCGCTTTCTACGGACGAATATTCCTTTTCTGACGCCAATCCGTAGATTCTCCTTAACCATTGCTCTAAGTTGGTATTTGAAAACAATAATTTGAATTCTTTGGTACACATGGTTTGTGACATCCAGAATTGTAGCTGGACCTATTAACCGGAGGGCCTCTTTTACGATCTGGAATACAGGTCCCTCCGGTTCAACAGTATTATCAGAAGATTCAGATTCGGTTGAATCTGTGTCTGTCTCGTCTTCCAGAAATATTAAAGAACTCATTTTACTATTACAATTTTGAATGTATCTAGCCCAAATTCCGAAACTTTAAATGTAGTCCTGGAAACCAATAAACAACTCCACGGAATAGTAAATGAAAGAATGTTAACTTCGAGCATTGTCAACTCTAACTCCAATCAACACGTACACGATGTTTTGATTTCTAAAAATTCCACATAAACGCCCTTCAAAACTATTCTTATACTAAAATAATCGATTCCTTTAAGGAATTAGAAAGGTACAATTTGTCGATTTCAGTAAACCCGGCAAAAAGCACGAAATAATCAAATTACGAAACTATCACACTCGTATTAAACAGAAATCGTCCTAAACAAGCTGCAAAATAAGTCGAAATGCTTAAAGTACAACAAAATAGATAAAAATACTAATGAGTTTCTTTACCCTTTTACATAATATCCTTAAAACACTTATTCCTCCATCTACTACATATAAATCCAACTAAACATTACCGCATTGCTAATTTTCTATTAAGTATAAAGGAATAAGGGAACACATGCGATAGTCTAATGTTTTAAACAGCTTAACGTTATGTGACTCTTTGAAATTTTATTTTCGTGTTTGGAAATAAGAAATAGTGACTTCACTTTTGAGAAAATATGAAACATTGGAAAATTCGGACAAATAACAAGGAATATCTGGGAAATAGTTCAGTTTTGGTGACGTCACGTCAAGATCTCCAAGAATGCAGAGGATCTCTGTACAGATTGCAAGAAATTTTATTTTAAATTCGCATTTGATTTTTAATCGCAATCGTTACAGCCATGTTTGACAAAATAAAGTTTTCTAGAACAATTTTCCACGTAAAATGGAAGTCCGAGTAGGTGAGGTTCTTGGTATCTTGGAAGATCTACAAATTGATTACAAACCTTGGCATTTAACCAATTTCTTGTTTTGAGTTACGCTGTTCACACACACACACACACACACACACACACACACACACACACACACACACACACACACACACACACACACACACGCACACACCAACACGCACATACACACATTCCCCCTTAAATGCCCACATCACTGCTGTAGCGGTAGCGTACGTATCTGCCTCACATTCGAGAGGTTCCGAGTTCGAATCTCGGTCAGGGCAGCATCTGTATAAACTTTTCTGCGGTTTTTACGTTATCCTGAAGAATAAGTGTCTGCTACCTCTAAACTCGATGTACCCTGTACTCATTTGATCATCATTTCATCCATCGTCCGATATGACTTAACGTTGGAGGTTTTCCTTTAACCTGAAAGATGAATGTCTGCTAACTCTAAACTCTATGTACCATGTACTCATTTGAAAATAATTTCAGTTATGGTCCTATATGGCTTAACGTTGGAGGTTTCCCTTATCCTGAAACATGAATGTCGGGAAACTCTAAGCTCTATGTACCCTGTACTCATTTGAAAATAATTTCAGTTATGGTCCTATATGGCTTAACGTTGGAGGTTTCCCTTATCCTGAAACATGAATGTCGGGTAACTCTAAGCTCTATGTACCCTGTACTCATTAGAACACCATTTCATTCATCGTCCGATATGACTTAACGTTGGAGGCTTTCTCTTATCCTGAAAGATGAATGTCGGTTTAACTCTAAGCTCTATGTACCCTGTACTCATTTGAAAATAATTTCAGTTATGGTCCTATATGGCTTAACGTTGGAGGTTTCCCTTATCCTGAAAGATAAATGTCTGGTAACTCTAAGCTCTATGTACCCTGTACTCATTTGAACATCGTTTCATTCATCGTCGGATATGACTTAGCGTTGGAGGTTTTCTCTTTTCCTGAAAGATAAATGTCTGGTAACTCTAAGCTCTATGTACCCTGTACTCATATGAACATCATTTCATTCATCGTCGGATATGACTTACCGTTGGAGGTTTTCTCTTTTCCTGAAAGATAAATGTCTGGTAACACTAAGCTCTATGTACCCTGTACTCATTTGAACATCCTTTCATTCATCGTCCGATATGACTTAACGTTGGAGGTTTTTTCTTATCCTGAGAGTTGAATGTCTGGTAACTCTAAGCTCTATGTACCCTATACTCATTTGAACATCATTTCATTCATCGTTCGATATGACTTAGCGTTGGAGGTTTTCTCTTTTCCTGAAAGATAAATGTCTGGTAACTCTAAGCTCTATGTACCCTGTACTCTTTTGAACATCATTTCATTCATCGTTCGATATGACTTAGCGTTGGAGGTTTTCTCTTTTCCTGAAAGATAAATGTCTGGTAACTCTAAGCTCTATGTACCCTGCACTCATTTGAACATCGTTTCATTCATCGTCGGATATGACTTAGCGTTGGTGGTTTTCTCTTTTCCTGAAAGATAAATGTCTGGTAACTCTAAGCTCTATGTACCCTGTACTCATTTGAACATCGTTTCATTCATCGTCGGATATGACTTACCGTTGGAGGTTTTCTCTTTTCCTGAAAGATAAATGTCTGGTAGCTCTAAGCTCTATGTACCCTGTACTCATATGAACATCATTTCATTCATCGTCGGATATGACTTAGCGTTGGAGGTTTTCTCTTTTCCTGAAAGATAAATGTCTGGTAACTCAAATCTCTATGTACCCTGTACTCATTTGAACATCGTTTCATTCCTCGTCGGATATGACTTAGCGTTGGAGGTTTTCTCTTTTCCTGAAAGATAAATGTCTGGTAACTCTATGCTCTATGTACCCTGCACTCATTTGAACATCGTTTCATTCATCGTCGGATATGACTTAGCGTTGGAGGTTTTCTCTTTTCCTGAAAGATAAATGTCTGGTAACTCTAAGCTCTATGTACCCTGTACTCATTTGAACATCATTTCATTCATCGTTCGATATGACTTAGCTTTGGAGGTTTTCTCGTTTCCTGAAAGATAAATGTCTTGTAGCCCTAAGCTCTGTGTACCCTGTACTCATTTGAACATCATTTCGTTCATCGTTCGATATGACTTAGCGTTGGAGGTTTTCTCTTTTCCTGAAAGATAAATGTCTGGTAACTCTAAGCTCTGTGTACCCTGTACTCATTTGAACATCATTTCATTCATCGTCGGATATGACTTAGCGTTGGAGGTTTTCTCTTTTCCTGAAAGATAAATGTCTGGTAACTCTAAGCTCTATGTACCCTGTACTCTTTTGAACATCATTCATTCATCGTCGGATATGACTTAGCGTTGGAGATTTTCTCTTTTCCTGAAAGATAAATGTCTGGTAACTCTAAGCTATATGTACCCTGTACTCTTTTGAACATCATTTCATTCATCGTTCGATATGAGTTAGCGTTGGTGGTTTTCTCTTTTCCTGAAAGATAAATGTCTGGTAACTCTAAGTTCTATGTACCCTGTACTCATTTGAACATCATTTCATTCATCGTTCGATATGACTTAGCGTTGGAGGTTTTCCCTTATCCTGAAGGATGAATGTCTGGAGACTCTAAGCTCTATGTACCCTGTACTCATTTGAACATCATTCATTCATCGTCCGATATGACTTAACTTTGGAGGTTTTCCCGTAGTCTGAGAGATGAATATCTGGTAAGGTTAGGCTCTATGGAACATGGACTCATTTGAGCATTACTTCAGTCATTATAGTCATCTTCCGATGACTACATTGGAGGGAGGTTCTTTTTAAAAAAAAAAAAAAAAAAAAAAGAAAGAAGGAAGGGAAAAGAAATTCATAGAGCGACTTTCTTCTAAATATTCTTTTTTGTATTCAGGGCGTTTTAACACACACACACACACACACACACACACACACACACACACACACACACACACACACACATACACACACACACACAGATAGATACAGATTTTAGACCTAGCAAATTTTTGATTGGAATTCAATACCTACGCTACTACTGTAAACTACTAGTAGAGAAAGTAGAAATTTATTGAAGTTTGTGCTTTAACATAATCTACAACTGTAGAAGTTTACCAGTCATGCGGGCCTCTGCAGCGGACCAATCATGTTAGGAGAATATGAGTGTGGGCGTGTAGTCCAAAAACGAAACTTTGTCATATAGAATGAGACTTAAAAATTCAATGTCATACCCGGGATTTGAATCATGGATCTCCCGGTCTCCGTCAGTTGGAAAATTTACTGTTATGGAGGCATGTTGACCATGGTAGTTTAATGGTTAAAAGCAACCGGACTGAGACTGGGATATGCGTGTTTCAAATCCCGGTTATGAATGAATTCCTGTATTTCCTTAAGTGGAGCACACCACCTCGAGGCCCGTAGGTTGGGAATCAGAGAGATTGTGGAATGAGGGTTCAGCCCAACGCCGGAAGTGATAGGAAAGAACCCGGAGGAAACCCGCCCCAATCTTAATATGAATGAAGTATAGATCTTATGAAAGCTCAAAAATTATGTCAAATACATTTTTGTGGAATCAACCATTTCCGTGATATTCCTTGGAATTTTAGAACGCTTGTACTTTTTCCTAGAGTAAATTAGATATTCATATTTTCTACTGGTCATGCAAATAGAAGATAACTGCAATCCATCACAGCTCATAAATTGTTTAACTCTATTCCCATTTGGTTTGCACAAGAAAGTCATGTGAATGTAACACAAACATTTTTAGTGTCATATATGTCCAGTGTCTTAGAGAAGTTTTGGGTGGACGAACTGTTGTGACATCAGGACAAATCTAAATGCACGTTTTAAGAGTTCCTCGGAACACTGCGATACCAGGTCTGGTACAACAAGTGGTTAACCACCCAAAGGGTATCTTCCCTTGAACGGGGGTGAGACTCTGTAATCGCACTAAGTGACAATTTGCATAATGCACCCTCATTTCTTGCGTAGACCGACCGACACGTTTCCAAACATTATCGGCGTCCCTCGTCTACTGACGGCTACATCCTCTACCCATTATTGTGCAACGAAGCCTACTTTTCTATTACGTACTTCATTTTTAGCTCCCTGAATATTTACAAAATAGTTTGATTACACATTTCGTAGCAGGTATAAGGCAAGGGCCTATGGCTATTCTGTTCTGTTTGCATGGCCAGGCTTCCCATTTGAGAAAAGAGCGAGTATAGGAAAATTCAGGCCAATAACAAAATTCAGGCCAATAACATGAAAATGCTTAACACTATAAAAATGCATTTCACGTAATTTCTGTGCTTTGGCAAGATCTGCAGTTTTCGTGCAGTTAAATGTTGTATATATCGTACAGTTTGCCACTT
>CM060948.1:343550751-343630751 GCA_030765055.1 Mantis religiosa | reverse complement strand
ATTTTTGACTCTATACGTCAATCACATTACACATATAGGAACCCTGAAAACAAAGGTTTTCCGTTATATTACAAAGTCTCTCCATAATAGAGTAAGCCAACGGTTACACCATTAGCGATGTGGAAATGTAAATGCATTGCAGGAATTGTTCCATCCTGTGCAAAAGTAGTACGTCTTCTGTGCAAAATATAAAGAACCATTATCTGTTGGTGTGCTAATATCTCAAGATAATGGTACAGGAAAATCAATTCTGAATTTAACTTGTGTGCTAAGTTGAAAGACGCAGAACGTCCAGTGTACTCACTCTCTGAACCACAGGCATATTAGTAATTACTATCATCCATTTCCTGGTTTTAGCTTCTTTCCTCATCTGAAGCAACCAGCTCATCCAGATCATCCAGGTCACACCGCAACAGTCAGCATCTACAGGAGCTACTCGTCAGTCCGAAACAATCTATATTCTCCATTTACTCGGGCCGCACCTTGGCTGAGTGCTTAGAGCGCTCGACCCTCCCCAAGGCGGCACGGGTTCCATCCCAGGCGACAGCCAACTGAGATTTGTTTTGGTGGACAATACGGCGCTAGGGTGGGTTACCGGTACACCATCTTCATCTTATGCATCATCAGTGTCACCGCCTGCGGTGCCATATGCAGTAAAACAGGAATTGAACACTAGACATTCATTCTCTACTTACTAATCCTTTAAGCCAGCAAAACGCACATTCATCGATTAGAAGTTCTACAAAATAAATGTATTAGAATTGCTGTAATCGCTCTTTGGTTTATAATAAACAGTCAGCTCTATCAAGAACTAGTTATACTTCCTAGAGCAATAGATCAGACTAACAGCAAAGTTGTTATATAACAAAATACCTCATTCTCGTGGAGTTCAAGGACACCTTGGAAAAAAACTTGGTACAAGTAATGGTCCTCCTTCGAGTATGAACATACTGGATAAACTGGAAAGCTGGCAGACCTGTTTCTCCACTGTCAAAGTTTTACAAGATTGGCTTTCAGAAGTCATTATGTCGAAATAATTGCCGTGCATTTCTGGTAAACGCGGACGGCCCTCGAAAAACATTGTTAAAAAGGGTCGATGACAAAACATTGTATACAAGATATAATGGTGAGCGAAATGACAAAGGTTACGATAATGCTTTGCTTGTGGAATGCAGGAGACTGGAAATAAAGTAATCCTTATTTCAATAATTCGCATCAAAATAAAACACAAAAGCCTTCGCTTTCATTGCGTCATATGAAGATTTTGAGGAAACAATTCCTCCTATCCCAAAGTTTGATTAAAGAAATACATGCTTAAGAAATTTTCACGAAAAATGAAATATATATCTCGAATTTTCTGGAAGTAGACTGTGAAAACTTGTTAACTGTAAACAAGCTTTGCATAACTGGTAAACCAAATCTTACTGCACATCTGGTACACAATTTATGCCATTTAAATACGTTTTCTGCAATTAATCTTTTCCGAGATATTCCCCGGATTTTTGTCTCCATTTTAAAATAATTATAATTTTCTGTAATGGTAAGTTGCTTTTCATGTCTCGATCCTGCAGAGAGAATGGAATTTTAAAGAATCACATAGCGACTAGCTCGTTAAATATTTGATTACCACTACTGCATTTATATACAAGGAGATATTTATTTAAGACAATTTATGAAAACTTGTATATCAATTAACATGCAGTATACAGAATAATGAGCATTTTTAACAATATTTTGTAGGAATAGTTAGATACCAATGTACAACACCATATTTATCTCTCTCGTTTTTCAGATCGGATACCTATTTCACTAAATTCTTAATTACGTCATCCTTTAAATCGTTACTTGTATTAATGAAATGTGTGATGTATTTCTGGATTTCAGTTTAGCTAGTATTGATGTTACTCCGGAATTCATTTCCTGTATTCCTGGTTTCATTTCCTGTGCCTTATCCTCTTTCCCTAGTTCCGATTTCATTTCAGCATTCTTGGTATATTTTTAATTTAACAGTTCGAATTTGTGTCGGCTTGATTTCAACAGATGATGTCACTATTGTGCTCAAGTCTCATTAGGGATATCATAGTGGTTACCCAATAACGCTTAACAGTCTAAAACAAAGTAATACCTCAATTATTGGCTGGTAACATTAATAATTTTGTAAAGGTAATAATGTTGAGATATGTCAATAACTGAAATAAATAATTTACAAATGCTAAAATCAATGCATTGTGTAAGAAGCAGAAGACTTACAATTTTTTCAAAATGGTCTATAGCCGGGCAATATAGAAATTAGTGGTCTTTCAGAGTAGCTAAGGCAATAAGCAGAGCTCAACAAGTAATCCACTACGTCAATATTCCGTTGCCTGGAACACAGTACGTCCAGAAGTGATTGCTTACAGAAACGCAGGAAATGAAAAATGGGCAAAGAATTCTTATAATTTTGCAAGTCAGAGTGTAAAATTGTGTTCCAGATACAAATTAAAGGTTCAAGCTTTAACAGTATTGGCGAATAAGCCATGATGTTGGCACACTTCTGTTGATAAAAGAAAGTGCAGTCCTCTAATTTCTATATTTGCATTTCTGCATGTGTATCTTACAGAAGTGTATTAATGTGACATTATCGGCAGTCCGTAACGTTAGGGCTACACATACTTGTCGGTCGTCACAAGGGAACTTTCGCTTAACATTATACAGCGACTCATACCAAACTAAGCTTCTTCTTCGTATTAAAGAGACTGGTTTTTGTGTAATTTACGTCTTCCAACGTTAAGTCATATCGGACGGTGAATGAATTGGATGAAACGATGCTCAAATGAGTCCAGGGTCCATGGAGTTTAGACTTACGCGCCATTCGTCTTTCAAGATAAGGGAAAACCCCGGAAAAACCTTATCCAGTTAATTCACCCTGACCGAGATTTGAACTCGGGATCTTTTGAACGTGAGGCAGACATACCGCCGTGCTCAGAGACTGCTGTTTTAAGCAGTAAAGCTATTGATGTTTCAATATTTACAATTTCTAGTAATAATATTCATAAACAGTTTAATTCTACATTCTAAAACAGTTGACAACTATAAATAGATCATTTATCAGTCAACTTAAGTTGTGTGCTCTCACACACACCCAGGTATATCCAGTTTAGCAGCTGGTACCAGATTCATACATTTTTTTTTTTTTTTTTTTTTTTTTTGCTTGTTCCATTTATAACCCGCGTTTAACTAATATGGTCATATCGTCGGCCGTTCTCCTTTGGAACATACCGAAGGTATGTATCTTTGGTTTTTTTAATTATTACATCACGCACATATTCACACTCTCATTCATACTTCCAGACTCTGGGGAAGATAGGGAATTATCTTGGTCGGAGAAAAATCCCCACCCCCACCGCCGGGAATCGAACCCGGGACCCCTAGCACGGTAGGCAGGTGCCCTACCGACTGAGCTACGGGGCCAGCCTCATACATTCTTGATGGTACATACTGGAAGACGTTATCAGTCCAATATACTAATGTCCGATTTCACCAACAGATGTTAACACTTAACACGGCTGTAAGTCTGTTTAGCAATACTTATAACAAAAGTTGCATTTCACCAATAAACCTAAACAGTCGCGTTAAATCTTCTGTTAAACTAACAAGCGTTAACAATTCTAGAATTGTGAACGCAGCTTTTGATGTTGATTTGCTATGGCATTCGCAATAGAGAACGCCCTAGGAGGAGCTATCTGTCGAAGCATTTTGTTATGAAGTTACTGAGGAAGTACATGAGAGGTTCGAACATGCATCGAAAGGAATATGCCGATCTCGCCTTTGCTTCAAGTATTAACAACTCTGTGATTTCAAATTTCACCTGATTCTGTCCACCTCCCGTCTGGAAACGTTCAAGTCATACGTCACTCCTGTCCTTCTTCGCCTCTCGTTTTAAATTTACGTAATATTGACGGTTGCTTCGTATTTCTGATTGTGACATTTCCATTCGAATTAAACTCATTTTCAATCTTTTCCCACTTCACATCTTTCTCTTTCACATTTACCGCATCCGTCCTCTCATTTTATACAACATCCTTATGTAGAGTTACTAATTCAACTAACCATTCTCTCTCGATTGAAGAGAAATTTGTCCCAGGGCTTCTCTTCTGATTTTCTTCACCCGCCATTTTTTCAGCTGTGTGTAAACAAAAATGAAAACAAAAGCATATCACAGTACGTTCAGAAAATAATACGATTCATCCATAGCTTTTTATATTTGTGACACATATTTACAAGTCTCTCGGCCTTAACACGTGTTTGTTAATATTTTCAGAAAGCAGGTTGGTGAAGTGCAATAATTTAAAACTTTTGTTAACGCTGTGACAGTTGCTACGTTATATTTATTAACGTTGATTTTAACATCTGTTGTTGAAATCAGGCATAACTGTATAGACAAACAGTTATCAAGTGTCCGCTTTGCTACTGTATGTAACCAACTAAGACCATCTGCATAATTTGTGATGTTAGAGGACAATGTATGTTTGGCCGTTAAGCTTTCCCTTTCCCAGCAACATTGTCCTTTAAAATGTATTTACAAGCATTTATCTAATTTCTACGGTTAAGTTCACTCAAGTTTACGTTAGTAAAAGTTATTTATTTTACTTTGCTATGCCTGTATCATATTTATGCTCCAACATAATTTAATACAAACTGTATATGTGCAGAAATGTGCCATTATGAACTGTGTAATAAACAAAGTGCTGAGAATTTACTATCAGATTACATAAAATAACAATGTAAGTCTGCATCGACATCATTCATATTGAACTGTAGTCACTGTTGTAGTTTGATCGTGAAAACTAGGAAACAAAAGAACATACATTTTACTGGTAACCTTTAACTCACTGTAACTAAGGCAGATATAACTTTTAACAGAATGCATATCACTTCCTTCATTCTTCTCGTAGTTGCTTAGAAAGTTATACACCAGGTGATCCAACTGCCCCGTCTTTCGCGTATGCATAATACGGACAGGTCATACAAATAATTTTCAAACATTGGTCAATTCAAAATGTGAGCGTATCCTCTCGAAAATAAACAATGTATAGTTGGAGATATTCTAAGATCGTTTCCCTACGCGAAAGAAGGGGCATTGGGCCACCTAGTATATAGATTTCAGACGAAATGATACAAGAAATAAAGTTCCAAAATTGATACTCATAGTCCTCATGCAATTTTTATTGTTTCTCTACCCAATATAGTTTATTTCACAAATTCACCTTATTACTCTCTCTCTCTCTCTCTCTCTCTCTCTCTCTCTCTCTCTCTCTCTACAATGTACTTACAGTAAGTAGAAGTGTTGTATTCCAGGAATTATTTTTAGCCTCCCTTAGTTCTTTTTTTAAAAAAGAAGTACATACTTTAAAAAAAGGATTCGCACGGGCGTCTTTCTGGGAAGATCGGTTAAATACCACTTTCCTTTCAAACTCAGCAACTTTGGAGGATGCGACGGGAAGATTTTCGAGAAAATTATCTCAAACCAAACTATCTATATATAGAAGTGTTTTGTCAATTTGTATGATTTTCAAAAACGCTTTTAACGATTTCAAATTAAATTAGCATGAATTTATCTTATATTAATAGAGGTAGTTGAGTACATTATTGTCTCCAACTGTTTTCCAGACAAACCCATTCAAATTTGTTTCTCCCAATTTCCATCATCACGTAACTCCTGGATAATGAACTTCACCTCAATTCCCTTGTTATTCAAAAATCACTTTTATTTTTATTTTATTTACTGTCTTTCTCAAACGCTACCATGTTGCTGTCTTGTTATAATGCACTTTATGGATAACTGGATTAGTTTGGAGGGGACTCGGTACAGGAACCACTCTTGGTCTATTGTACCTACGCCCTCAATTGGGGCATCCCTGGAAGGAAGGATGAGGTGAGAGGAGACACAGGGCAGCCATTCTAAGGAGTCACGACAGTGCAGGGACAGGTTCCCTACATTTTATTTATAGTGAAACTTCCCCCGGTAGGCCAGGACAACGGACATCCCACCCTACTGTGGTTCGATACAGTCCCACCACGAGACCTGGGTTCGGAGACCGGCAACCGTCCTACCGAAGGAGGAAGTGGTTTACTCAGAGCATATCATCCTGCCATGCAACGCCGAGACACCCGTTGGCACTAGTACCCTGAAAGAGGCCACCAGAAGAGAGATGTTGTTAAATTATAATAAAATGAATGGAGAGAGAGGAGATCTAGTTAACTACCCAGCATTCACCTGGCAACCTGGAAAAACCCCTCACTATGGGCCAGTTAGGTCTGCCCCGGGAACCAAACCCGGGCTACCCGAATGCGGGTGACAGACGAAGTGGCCTGAACCATCCCCTTCGATATGCACTTTATGACTCCAGCATCTTTCCACTTCCTCAATTGTTGTATCTAAACCTATTGCAGTTATTGATCCCACATTTAAATCATCTCCATAAAGTAAAGCGAGTATCTCGTCATTGGCGTGTTCCTCTTCAACTGTACGTCATCAATGAAGACATAAGTATTACTAAAATCAGTTTGAGCAGCATCTCGCCATTGTTTTAATTTATCAGTGCCACGTTTGACATAAAAAGTCTTATAACTATTGTAAAATTACCTGAATTAAAACTACAAAACATATCTGAGTACACAGCACAATAAATTTTGCATAGAATTTACCTCGATTATTTCTAAGTCTTTGGAATCACGGGTGGCCGCAAGCTTCCTCCTGTAAGGCATCCAAGGCTTAGCCTATGATTGTCAAGTCAAAGCCGAAGTGTTTGCAGAACACTTAGAGAGGATCAAGCGGGCACGAGATGAACCCCAGCGGCTGGACATTTGCTACCGTGTTCTATGGGAAATAAGTCGATATCTTCGACATACGCTCTCAGAAAGTGGATCGATTTCCGGCTAGAAGACTGAGGAACTGCGGTTCACGCACCAGCTGCTGATGCTGATGGGGATCTGCCAAACTCCACCATCTTCCCTTCAAGACCGTGCTCTTTCGGATATGAGTCTACAATATACTCTCGCATGTTACGCTTTCCGCATGGTGGAAGGAGGTCGTTGTAATATCTTTTTTGAGATCAGGGAATGGCAACGTCCTTCTTGCCAGCTATCGTGCCATCAGTCTCCTCTTGGCCCTGTTTAAATTCTGCGAGAGGCTACAACTAACTCACATGTCTGCACCTTTGACACTCTAGCCATCCCTTACCAGCTTCCTGGGCATTCGACGCTCCATTAGCTGCTGCGTGAGGTGAAGGCTACTGTTTTACAGCACAGCGTTATTGCTGGATATCGAGAAGTTCTATTCTACGACCTGGCATCGGACCTCCTCTGGATGCATACACATTGTACACCTATTACATCAGATCTTATTTAGTCTCAGTAATAGGAAACAAATCAACACAAAGAGGCGGAGTACCAGAAGGTTCTGTCCTATCCACCATGCTTTTAGCATCTGCGCAGCCCATTTCCCCCACAAACCCGTACATAACGCTATTTGTTGAGGACAAGCTTATCTACACTGCAGAAAGTTCAACCCTAACATCCTTATTCAAAATGTTGCAGGTTTTGCCGATTGTCAATCAACCCTGAGATAAGTCACGCCATCCTATTTTCTAAGCACGTTTTCCCGCCAACTTTCCTATACTCTCCTACTTCAAGAAAAGAATAGAGTGGACTCTCACACCATCACTTATTCAGAAGCGAAGCTAAATAAGCCTTAACTTTCGGAGAGTACATCAAGGACCTGTCATATCGACCAACGGGACTACGGTCTCACTGTAATTCATGTTAAGGTCTCTAACATCCATGTTGGTAAAGACAGATTGCTTTCGAGGTCTTATAATCCCCGTCCTAATATACGGCTGCGAAATTTTGGGCGTGGCCATAGGCTCAAAAATTGCTGGTGCTCCTGCAACGGGTGCGAATACGTGCATGCCACTCCTTCCCTGTAGGACTACCACAAAAAGTCTCATCTCTTCCTCGTGTGATGATGACATTAGGCGTCAAGTCGCTAAATTTACCACTCCATTGAAGCACCACCTGTTCGCCCTGGAAATTATAATTCCAGAGAACGCTGCTTTGGACGTCACCGCTTCCCCGATGGTTTCTGGGCAGATCACCAAAGACATCTAACAGCAGCAAAAGCTAAGCTCTATACTATCCTACCAAGAGATAGATTCAGGATTCATATATAACCCCAAATATTTTAAAGTTACAGCTTGGAATCCACCAGCGCCGCAGCATGCTACCCGATCTAACACTCGCCACTTTAGTTACAAAACGTAAATCTCGTGAGGACAGTTGCATCAACGTCTGTGAACACCTGCTTTGCCCTCTGTATCAAGAGCAAACAGTTATGTAGCAGAGGAATAGAAATAAGTGGAATGCTAAACCTCAGAACGTTTTCTTTTTCAGGTATTCTATGTACTTCACACAAAAGACCATTTTCCCACCCAAACAAATGTCTGACTATTTACAGTCACATGACTTCCTCTACTCTTCTACAAAGTATACTTTCAAATGCCCATTGTTCCATGTACTTCATGTTAACCCGGAATACCTTTATTGCGAACTTCCCCGTGATTACAGTCAGAATAACAGCATATATTAGGTTTATAAAATGGTAAAATCTTTTAAGAGCTGGTTACCACGTGATAGCTTTGAAATTGAGTTCTATTTAATGGTCAGGAGGGGGAAGAGAGATAAAAACAGATTTTGAAAGTTCATGCCAAGAAGTATCTGCGAAATAGTTAACTTCAAACAAGATATACATTACCGCTTTATCAGTTATGTAAAAGTTATCCAAAATGAAGAGGAGATGTGCGATTTTTGTTTGTGTAATTTTCGTCCTCCAACGTTAAGGCATATCGGACGGTGAATGAATAGGATGAAATGATGCTCAAATGAGTCCAGGGTCCATGGAGCTTAGAGTTACCTGACATTCGTCTTGAAGGAAAAGGGAAAACCCCGGGGGGAAAAAAACACTATCCAGGTAACTCACGCTGACCGAGATTCGAACTCGGGACCTCATGAACGTGAGGCAGACATGCTACCATCTACGCTACCGAAGCGGGCCAGGCCGTGTGAACATTTCTAGAAAGTTCAAGAGTCCATTTTATTTATCCTGAAAAATATCTTGTACTTTAATGAGAATGTTTAGAAACAATTTGGGGTTAATCAAAATTTTGAAAGGATGTGCATATTTAACGTTACTTTGGGGCGTAGGGTACTTCGAGGAACACGCTGAACTAATATACCAAGTTTGGCATTTCACCAATTTTGTTTGTTTTTGAGTCATGCTATTCAAGGGCACACAGACTTTTTCTAAGAATGCTTTCTTTGGATCCAGGAAGTATTTGTAATTCAATTTCCTTATCCAATTTTTCAGTAGAATACAATTTCATCTGGTTGGTATAAGTAGGAAATAGAGAAAGTAAAAGTACTGTTTCAGTTCGAGAGAAAGTGAAATGACAATATGAAACCTTTGAATAGAATGCCGAAAAAGAAGAAAAGAGGCATAAATTGCACTAATGATAAGAGTTCCAAAAATCCAATAGCTATGAGGTAAGATTGCTTTTAATCAAGAGGCAGGCAATAAAGTTGGTAGACGTCATCTTGAGACTTTGACAAAGAGCCATATTCAGAAAGATGTATGGGCTCTGTGCAGCAGCTGGTGACGTCTCCAAGGAAATCCGATCCGGGGTATGCGATAAGGGAACGCCTTTTACCTTCGACATTCGTCATGACTTCAAGCGATCTCATTCATAACTTTATCAGCCAAGTCTGACAGCGCGTCCACATTTTTGATAATATCAATTCTTTTCTTGTCCCAAAAATGATTCACAAATTCAAAGACCAGGAATACATAAACCTGTTAAGTTGATGTTAGGTGGAGATATCATCAAAATATGTTGTGTTACATGCAAATAAAATTTTCTACCCTTTATCGCTTATTAATGCGACGTGGCTTTGTCTTTCAAACCGGCAATTATTTATCTCGTTCAGTTTTCGCCAATAGTTCCCTTCTGTGGTGTGAACTACTTCAGAATGATCCGCGGAGGCGTAAGCTCGTTGGGAACGGTTCATACACAAGACGTCACTAACTACTTGCAGTTCGACTCTCGGGAAGGGTGAGTTATCTATCTGGATAAGGGTTTCTCTTTTACGGAAAGATACATATCTGGTAACTCTAAGCTCTGTGTACCCTGCACTCATTTCACCATCATCTTAACCTTTGAGGGCACAAATTTACAAAAGTAAATTCCTTGAATTAACAACATTTTCCCGGAGAAGAGCGCTGACTCACTGGTGTACATACTTTGAATACAGTTTAGACATCCAAATATGCTGTAAGGTCTAATTCTCTGGCTACATCCCTTATTGCGTTTACGCTAGGCGAGCGCGCACCTTATCTGCCCGACTTCAGAAATTGCTACATCACTCATTTGCTATAGATGCATAGGGAATAGTAATAGTTAAATACTTATGAACTGGGCATTTTGTTTGTCTCTAATTTACGTCCTTCAACGTTAAGTCATATCGAACGATGAGTGGAACGGATTAAGTGATGCTCAAATGAGCCGAGGGTCTATAGAGCTTAGAGTTACCCGACATTCGTCTTTCAAGATAAGGCAAAACCCCTGAAAAGACCTTATCCAGGTAACTCACCCTGACCGAGATTCGAACTCGGGACCTCTTGAAGAACTGGGTGATGTATGCTTGTCTCAAAATTCCATATAATATCCAAAGCTGAATATCGACAGGATGTTGAAGTGATGGACAAATAAAACCGATATCTGGGAATTAGCTAATGCCAGAATAGTAGTTGTTAAGTTGCGAGTTTTGAAGAAATCTAAATTTTTTGAGTAGTGCATTTTCATCTCTTGCACAACAATTACATATTCTGTAGGATTATATAGAATTCCTTGCAAATAAAAGGACTTCAGAGGTTGTTCCCAGAAAATGCAAGATATAAATATTGTTTGTCGTGTAAACATCTTTAATAAATGGTATTTTGTTCAAAATTTCAAGAGGCATTGTTTATAAAATCATATTTATTTTTGAATTCTGTATGTAAAGCTGTAAAGGTTAGTTTGGAGTTGGAGGATTATCTTGAAGAATATGGAAGCTAGTGAATTTAAATACCAAGCGACTTTTTGTAGCTGACTTATTCTGTTTACCTTTTTATAAAGTTGTTTTTATTGTTTGTAATTCAGGGGGTCTCAAATTAAGTATTTTCACCGATATCTCAATATTGTATTTTTTATATTTGTCTACCTACTATGCACATCGTAGAGACAGTAGTAAATCGTTTTTCTTTATTTAATTTCTTTAATGCGAAATCACAAGTATGTGAAATGAAATGTGTAGTGTTTAACGCCCGCTTTTACTACATACGGCACCGCAGGCGGTGACATTGATGATACATGAGATGAAGATGGAGCACCGGTGGAGGTCCCGGAGAAAACCCGTCCCAGCGCCGTGTTGTCCACCACAAATCTCACTTTGCGGCCGCCTTGGTGAGAGCCAAGCGGTCTAACCACTGAGCCAAGTATGTGAAAGCACGGTATAGTAAATGAACCAACAGTCCAATGTGTTGCGGAGAACTAACTAATGCAACAATAATTGGAATAGCAATCGTTATATAAATGTTACAATAAACTAGGTCAGAGAAAATAGACAACTGTCATTAACATAGCTTATTTAGAAATTTACATTATTTGAATATGACTGATTTTAACTACGATTAGATTTTGTCACTGTGACAAAAAAAAAAAAACTTCATTTTCAAACCCAGCAGAAAGTTAGAAATTCTTTTTGGCTCCTTACACCAATCTCGTCGTGGCTGTAAACGAATTTACTAAACTTAGTGAATTTACTAAAATTCGAGGGAGATAGTACATTACATGTAATTAGGGACCGGGAAACACAAAGAAGAAGTCAAAATGAAGAGATTAATTCAATTTTAACAGATTTTTTAACAGGTAAATCTCTACCTTTCATAACATTTGAATGTCACATGAAACAGTCCAGGTATGGGCAGAAGTGACGAGCCTGGACGTTCATAGTTCACAAGTAGAACATTCCTTTGGAAGAATATAATATTAAGCCAAGATCCATATGTACCTATTCGACTATTATATTTTAGTACAGACGACTGCTAGCCTGGTATAAGATGATTCGTCAATATCCAGAACAACGCTGAATGTCATCAAGCGATGTTAAACTCGTTTGTCTTAGAATTGAGGTCATTAGCAGCTTCCCTGTTAAGGATATAATTTAAACGACAATAAATCTATTAGCTGAAGGCGCTCCTGGAAATCAGTAATGTTTAGAAGTACAAGATTCAAATACTCATGTAGACAACTCTCTGTAAATTCAAAAAGGAACACGTTTTTCAGAGTTTAGCTAACTCAAAGGATAGCAAGAGACTTTTATAAGTAACTCAAAGCTTCGATTTAGTAAAGTAAGAAGAAACCGGTGGGGATAAGTTAGGGAGGACTTAAGTTAATAAGTTGCAGAAGTATTATACTGTGATGAGTTATTACCGACAGTCAATAGTGTCTAAAGAGCGCGCACGGGTTATTCAAATTAACTGTAACCGCCAAGACAGCTCAACGTAGTTCAGTAGTTCAGCTGGTAGTTCAATAGCTACAGTTTGTAGTGTTCAGATTCATAAACAGTTTACCCCTACATCCTCAAACAGTTGACAACAACTTAAAGAAACTCATTTATTACTCTCTATTAAATGTACCAGTCAACTTAAATGGTGTTGCCTTTTCTTAAACATACAGATGTGTACCCTAACAGAAAGGTCCCATAGTTCACCACTCTAGCAGCCAGCAGCAGATACATGAAATGGTATCGAAAGTGTCGTACGCACTATTTCATTATTAAAATTCACCACTCTTTCAAAATAATTGGATATATAAGTAGTACATATGAATTTACGGTGCTTAGTGATTTTATACATTACTGATTCTTACAAAATTAAAAAAAAAAAAAATCTTTTATTTCTCTACTAAGTGGAAAAATTAAGGGAAAAATTCCATTGTATTTAAAAATTCTGCACTGAAATTCCATTAGAAATATTTGTGTTGGGACTAAAGGAACGTCTCCGTTATTTGCAAAACTGTATTTAAGTTCAGAAAGTTGGAAGGACGTGACACGCAAATTTTGTAGAAAATCCCACTAAAGCTAAAACTACTATTTCCACAGAAACTATTTCGATAGTTGTTATTTTCTCAAAATTGATTCTAACGAGTTTAAATAATTTACCATACGTTTAAGGTAGCTATGTGAGCGAGAAATGAAATTGTATATGTTGAATTTTTTGGGCCTTCGCAATCCTCTTCATTCTAAATGACTTTTGTATAAATGATAAGCTGTAACAGATAGACCAAGTCTTTCAACTCAAAAACAAAATTTATACTAAATACACTTTCTTGTTGGCGAGAGGTACATTTCCTTTGTGTGTGTGTGTGTGTGTGTGTGTGTGTGTGTGTGTGTGTGTGTGTGTGTGTGTAATTTACGTCCTCCAACGTTAAGTCATATCGGACGGCGAATGAATTAGGTGAAATGATGCTCACATGTGTCCAGGGTCCATGGAACTTACAGTTACCCGGCATACGTCTTGAAGGATAAGAGAAAACCCTGGAAAAAACCTTACCTAGGTAACTCACCCTGACCGAGATTCGAACTCGGGACCTCTTGAACGTGAGGCAGACACGCTATCATCTACGCTACCGAGGCGGGCGTACATTTCCTAGATAGTTCTGTCAGTGCTTCGATTGTTGCAATACTTGTATCTTATTTGCGAATGAGAAATCGCTTTTCATTTGTCCCTAATTTCTCTGGTCATGTAAAGAGAATAGAATGCTGAAGTTTCCACATAGCGACCAGCTATCACTTAAACCTTCTTTATCTCCATTATATCCACAAAAATATGTATTATAAGACAATTTCTACAAACGTTTATATTGAATAACGTGAAGTAGACGAATAAGCATTTGTAAAAATAATCTGTAAAAGAGTAGAGAAAGTGTTGTGAGTGTAACACGTTATAGTAATTATGTTGTTTGAACCTCTCAATTTCAATAGCAGGTCCCCTTAAAACGCGTATTTCCGTTAAAGGTATCCAGTCCTTTCGTGAATTACCTGCTCTTTAGATAACCAAGGCAAAGCAGGCTCCCAACGTTATTTGGCAACTCTTCCCTTTGTCCTACTCAATGGTATCACAGAGGGATGATTAATGCTGCAAAGTTGGCAGCCCTCCTGCTGCGTTTGTTATCTAAATGGAATCCAGTACAACACTTTCCTTGCTTCAAATGAATCCCTTTATTTATTTGAATCTACTGCACTTATCTATTGTTCTATCTACTTCATGTTATATGAGATAGACATTTGGAATATTTTTATATATTTTCTTATAGATACAGTGGGAGTAGTAGAACACAGTAGGCTTAAACGGTGGTCATATCTTTAAGAGTTGGTCACTATGTTAAGCTTTGACATTCCGTTCTATTTGCACGACCAGGAGAGAAAAAATGAATAACTACTTTCTATTTGAGAAAACAATAAATATTTAAAAATTCAAACCAATAATTAACATACATCTCTCGGGAATGGTTAATTCTGCAACAAATAATAAATAAATAAATTTAATGATCGTAAGTGTTAATTATTTGTTTTTATGTAAATTACTGAAGTACTAATTTAAGCAATCGTTTGTGTTTTTCAATGTTATGAAAGGGTAGAATACATTTTGTCAAATTAAAGAATTATTGAAGCTTTTTATTAAAATTTAAAACTTTAATTGAGTTTATATTTGTGGACGGTGTTTTACTGCTGTAGTTCCGACTGCCTTTTATTGACCTGGTTCAATGTTAACTTTATATGAGGTGATGACGTAATTAATTTGGCGGTGGAGATGCACATTGCATATCTCTGGCACGTAAAGTTGGAATTATTCATTGCGTGGTTTTAAAATGTTCAGTTCTCAAGATGGGCTGACACCTGCCACAAACAGAATGCTCTATAGAGACAACCACTCTCGCTCTATGAATATACAAAACTCGGTTTTGCTTTATTAACGTCTCTGCTTTGACGTACATAAGCTTTTAACGTTTGTTGAGAAACAAGTCGGTCATTTGTACAAACAGTTGGTGGTCAAGTTGTCAAAATTAGCAAATGTCAAATACCAGACACCACATTCGCACATGTCGACATTAAGTCTTATTTACCGAGATACACATTCTGGGATATCCTCAACTTTTACAAAATGATCAGTGTGTGTTTGTGCATAATATAACTTCCAACCAAAAAACCAAAGTTGGTATCGAAGTTTAGTATTCTACAAGATCTCCTGTTCCCAAATTACTCTTTACATGAAAAAGTTTGAAAAATACAGATTTTCTCAAAAATTACTCTAATAATTTGCATTAAATGACCATATATTTAACATGTCTTCTTAAGAATGAAAGTATATCTTGAATTTTCTGCTAATGTCCTCTGAAATCCTCATATTTCTGGTTAACTTTTGCATAACAAGCAGATCATGCTAAATGTATGCTAACATTATATCTCAATAAACCGACGTACTATTATTAACAATCAAGAAGATTATGTTTTTGGATGGTTGTTCCGTATGTGACTTTTTGAAAGAGGTTATCTTGTTAGCCTTCCAGTTCACATTCTTTGTTGTCCACTTTTGTAATACTCAAACATATACTATTACTAGAAACATGACGTCAGAGAGCGTTATGTCTGACGTAGAATGATGAAAACATGTTAACAAAGATGTCTACTTTTGAGTAATTTAAATGACAAACATAATTATAGTCTGCGTAAAAAACTCACATTGCGAAACACGTGGCGTCCGGTTATGTGCAGTGTACATTCACCACTTAGTATGGGCGGGGGGGGGGGGGGGTACTACTGCTAGGTATATTTCAAAATGTAGAAATATTGTGTGCGCATCAGTGAAAGTAGGCTAAAAGCTCATTTCGTCCTTTGTGTTGTTTAATAAGAATTAGAAACAAACGTCTGTAGGAAGCAAGAGTTCATTTTGCATAATAACTGAGGAGCACGCTACCTGCATGACAATGAAGTTGCAACACGTCTGTCTTATTTTCTGACTGTACTAAATCTTCTTTTACCCAATCTTCAGCTTGTCTTCTCTAACTTCACGTTATCGCCCGGTTTAGATAAACAATAGTATATATACGTTACATATTTTATGTAGGTACAATGGGAATAAGGGAATACAGAACACTAAAGTGCTGCTCAAAACCTTTTGAAGTCTAATCGCTATGTTGTGGCTTTGAAATTATATTATATTTGTAAGACCAGGAGAACAAAAGATTACGAGAAGTATAATTCAAATCCGAATAAATGAATACCTAGGAAACGGTTAGCTAAACAAAAATGTATTTGATACATATTTTGGATTGTCACAGATCTATTTTTATTGTGCAGTAAGATTTTGTTATTCTTTTATGGTTTCAGTAATACAAAAGTCATCCTGAATGAAGAGGACTTCAGAGTCCATTGCTAGATACACAATTCCTATGTTACGCAGGTAGATTAAGCAGAACACCTCCCCGAAGGCTATCGTCCTATAAGTCTGTTGTCGACCCTCCCCAAGCTGTTTGAAAAAGTAATTCATCGCCGTCTTCTGTCTTACCTTAATCATAACCATGTTCTTCCGCCTTATCAATTTGGATTTCGTCACAAATATTCCACTACCCATCAGCTTTTACGATTAACTCAGTCAATTGTTCACGGCTTCGAGGCCCATCAGTATACCACGGCTGTCTTCCTTGATGTGGCACAGGCATTCGACAGGGTTTGGCATGATGGTTTGCTCCTTAAGCTCTACCGCATCGGTCTTCCTAATTACTTACCACATCTAAAACACAGTTTCCTCTACGACCGCAGCTTTTCAGTACGCATTGGTGGAAAGCTTTCATCCCCACGTAATATTACCGCAGGTGTCCCACAGGGTTCTATCTTGGCCCCGACTCTATTTAATATTTACATTTCTGATATTCATGACTTAGCTCCGACTTCTTTAGCTCTTTACGCTGATAACACAGTACTATATTATTCTCATGTTAATCCCCAGCACACACAACAAGTAGTATAACTCTCTTTAGATCGCCTAACTCATTGGTTCAGCACTTGGCGGATCGCATTGAACCCTCACAAAACCGAAGCTAAAATCTTCACTCTTCGCCGATATACTCCGCTTACTCCGTTGCGTTTCTACAGGAACAATGTCCCTTGGCTCCCCAATACAACTCCCGTTAAATACCTTGGAGTGCTTTTGGATTCTCGACTGACCTGGCGTGCTCATATCGATCGTCTTATATCACTTGCCTCCGGGAGACTTTCAAAACTCACCTCTGTTGCATCGCCGTTCCAGCCTCGGCCTACAGTCTTCATTATTACTCTACAAATCACTCGTTCGTCCGCTTATTACATATGCCTGCTAAGTGTGGGGGGCCGCACACCCATGTCATCTGCGTCGTCTTCAGGTCATACAGAATTGCTTCATGTGCATCGCTACCAACGCTCCATGGTTCATCCGTAATCAGCAGCTCCATCACGAACTAGGACTGTTACCTCTTCACGACTACATTCGCAGGATCGCTCGTCGTTTCTTTTCCACGCAGCGAGAAGTTGCAGGAGCTGTGCATTATAACACCGGCGTCCGCACGCGCCAGCCCTCACGCTTGAAGAGGAGACTACCACAGGACCTGCTTCTAAGTGATACATCAGATTCGAGTGATTCTAGTGCTTGATATCTGTCTTACAGCTTCAATATTGACATAATTTCTCAGAGAGTATTATTGGAGTTCTAACTTAATGTAGTTAGGGGGCGGTTTGTTAGCCTACCCCTGAGTGTTATTGTTCTTATTGTACTGTTACCTTCTTTTCACTCTGATCTGTAAAGCATTGTACTGCTGATCGATCAATAAAAAATTATAAAAAAAAGATTAAGCAGAATAAAAAGGACTCCAGATGCCTTCCCCAGAAAATCTCCATATAATAATTTAATCAAAATTGATAATTAATTATTCTTTCACACTAGCCGTGTGTAGGCTAAAGTATGGAAAGATAGAGTCTGGCTGAAAAATTTAATGGCATAGCAGGGATTTGAGCCACGGATATTCCGGTCTGAAATCCCGGCTATGCCATTGAATTTTTCAGTATGACTCCGCCTTTCCATACTTTAGCCTACACACGGCTAATGTGAAAGAAGAATAAATGACATTAATTGACCTAATAGTGATCCGAGCTATGAAGCCCGGGCCTTAAAGTACTTACACCATACTAAGTCGCCATTAAGGTAGTTGTCTCATGTGTTTATGAGAACTCCTAGCGGTTTACCGGGAAAAACACGAGTCATACTGGCATGTTGGCCATGGTAGCTTAATGGTTAAGTCAACCGGACGGAGACCGGAAGATCAAAATGGCATTGAATTTTTCAGTCTGACTCCACCTTAATCAAAACTGTTAGTGCCATATTTGAGAAAAGGGTTTCATATAAAGGGCATTTTGGGACGGATGTTTAAAAGCATGTAGCTATGACTACAGTACCGTTGATGCTGGTCTCCCCGGCGTCATAATGACCAACCAAATCGTAGAGGAGTTTCTTCGTTTCACAAATAAATTAGCATCACCAACTCTCGCAGGTACACTATTTCACATTCAGTACTCAGTGAGCACTTGTTTTATCTCTCTTGTATAGCCAAGTCATTTAGCAGCTCCTTTGCATTCGTCTTACTGGACTATTCAGTATCATAGTAATTGTATCTCACATATACCGTTATTTAATCAAAATGTATTTAACACTATTTTCTGAGAAAATAAGGATAACTAAATATTTGCATCTACAACATACAAAAGATGTGAAATGTATCAGGGACAACCAGTCGACCTCGTGGACACCAGTATACATTTAAGTATACCGCTCATTTATTTGTTATTTATTCTTGTTTGGTACATTGTTGTAGAGAATAGAAAACACAAAGAAATGTATACACATTTTACACATAGAAGTGCAACACATAAGTGAGATTTATCAAAAAAGGTAACCCGACAGGCAGTTACCTCGTTCATGAACTCTCTCAAGATTTTACCAACACTTGCGATTGAGAGGAGCTCATTTGATACCAATGTTGCGGAATTTTTGAGAACAAGACTGTTACGAAGCATTGACCGTGAAGAATGAGCGGTTCGTGACGTAGAAGCAAACACATCAGATAGCATTACAATAAAGCAGGAGGATTTGTCAACAAGAACTTGCTGCCATCATATGTTACAGAATTGTGTTACGTTTGTAAATTTCTTAGCCTGTACCTTATATAGTGATGACTTGTGACGGTATCTTCATACTCATAACCCTAATCTATAAAATTCCTCATGAAGTATAACAGCACAGACATCAACAAAAGTTGTATCTAAATATTTGGGATTGATTCATTTATGGCCACCTTATTGGTCCCTATTTCTATCCTCCCTACCTGAATGTAAAAACATATGTTCAGTTTCTCAGAAATAAGTTGCAACTTTCGATTGATTATGTGCGCCTGTACCTCTTTCACGAATGTTGGTTTGTACACAACGGTGCGGCAGCTCATTTCAGTCGGATATCACGTAATTTATTGATTGGTAAAACTTCATATAGATGGATTGGTCAAAGGATGTTCATTGCACGGGCTGCTCGATCTTCGGAACTGAAGTGAATGGAGACATTTCAAGTTCCTGGTTCATGTGATTTCTTTATGAGATATTAATGCTCTGGCAGAGCATATTCACTTTGGTCTAATGAAATACAAAGCAGTACAGGAATTTGCTACACGGAACGTAAACTTAAGGCATGCATCGAAGCCGGAGCTCAACCATAATTGAATTTCAGACTCATGTTAAATAGGGACTTTTTCTTGTTTCAGAACAATAAAAGTACATTTTGTAAAGGATAGACACAACATTCTTGAAATTCTTCAACTGACATTCATAACTCGGGGGAAGGGATGTCGTAAATTGACTTTGATAAAAATGTAATATTCTGTAAGATTATTTAAAATGATTACCTAGTGTTTCCAAACTAATCTGAAGTTATTAAAGACAAATTACCTTTTTCACAAAACATTATAAAACATAAAAGAAATATTTTGCATACCGTTTCTCTTTGTGAATGAAGCTACTTCCTGCAGGAATATTTTTAAAACCCTGTTGATATATTTTATGCAAAATAATAGCTTTTAGTTCTATTAAACTTTGAAAACGAACACTCTAAGCTCCGGGGGAAATATTATAAATCTGCATGTAAAACCTTTCATTATTATAAATGAGAAAAAAGTGTAAGAAATTCTATTATTTTATTAAGGAAAGCATCCCTACAGTTTAAAAGTATAAATTTGTATTTTTTTAACAAAAAGGTTCCACATGTTGCACTCATATTACTTCCTCTATTCAATGTTCTTATTGCCTTACCTACTGCATATTAGCTAAGATAAATATTTGAAGAAATGATTTTATTACAGACAATTGAAATAGGATAACACAGTGTACAGTGTACTTAAGTGACTGTCAAGTACTTTAAGAGCTGCTCTCTGTTTGCTGGCTCTAAAATTACGTTTTCTTTGCACGACTAGGAGAGCAAAAGACAAAAAGTCTTCCCATTTGAGAAAAATGTAGTATTAGTGAATCCACACGAATAAAAAGGAACATTTTGGAAATAGTTAACTTCTAAATGTCGCGCTTCAGACAAATTTACATTTCTTGTATAATGAGATTTTATCTAACTCTTGAGGTTTGCAGCAAAACAAAACTATTTCATAACAAAGAGGACTTAACAGTCTATTTCCAGAAAATTCAAGATATAGGACATTAATTCGTTATAATAATATCTTTATATAATTACATTTTTGAGCCATTTTTGAGAGAAAGGAATATTTCAAAAAAGTCATGTAAAGGGGTGATTATGGAACTTATTTACATGGTCACATACCTAAACATTGCTTGGGTAACCTCTTGATAAATGGTCTTTCTTGTAACACTAGTTAAATAAATTGTTGATAAATATTGTTAAATGCCGTAATATTGTTAGGACGCTTCTTGGTAAGTAGTCTTATTTATGTAATCAGTTTACTGCAACGTTGCCTATGTATCATGCAGTTGTGTTTGTTTAGATAACTCATAGGTATAGCTGAAACCTGCCGAATGCGTGTGAAGGTGTGAACTGCCAGGCCGAGAATGACCCACGCCAAGAACCACATGTAGGTGTAGCGGGTCCAGATTTATAGCAAACAACGCTCCCACTTCCTCCTCAACTGAGCAAATATTAACTCAGAGAACCTTCAAATGAATATCGGTTTCCAACTTGACACATTTCTACCAGTTTACACTTAAAGTAAGTGTTCCACATGCATACTGCGATTTTACCGCAACTTCATGTTTTGTAGCACATGGATGCTGAAAGGCAAGAACGAAATAAACAAGAAAGGAAAACTTGTTCTCAAAATGGCGAAAAACTCAAGAACTTATAGACGTAAATTGTGTTTTTAGCAAACTCTACATTTTTCGTGAGGTAAGTATTCGTTTGTTGCATTTTTCCTTCCTAGTTACAAAAACACAAAAGATGTAAGAACTGTAGGTTCTTCTTTCTAATGTGTAACGCCAGTGATTTATCCTAAGTCCTTCGCAATGTTTATGCAATTATCATGTTTAATATGAGACACCTATTATCGAAGACGGACATTCGCCATTTTTATCGAAACGGACTTAAGAATCCATCTACAAGGAGTGTCCGTAAAATAAGGTGTCCAAGGCGCTGTAGCCGTGAGGAACGCTATTACGTAAGATTTGGCAACACTGGCATGTAGCTTGGTTTCACCCCTTCAAATCCCCACCAGAGCGAAGCCGTTGCAACCATTAGTCTTGGCTGGGCAGCCGTTTGCGATGGAGCTTCCTATCACTTCCGCCGCCAAGTGCGGGTTGCGTGCAGTGTTCCGTATTTTGAGTGCCAAGGGCACTACCCCCACTGAAATTCATCGTCAGTTATGCGAAGTCTATGGGCCACAGTGTATGGACGTCAAAAACGTGCAAAAGTGAGTCAGAGAGTTCAAAGACGGACGTACAGACGTCCATGACGAACAGCGTTCTGGTCGGCCTTGCAAAAGTGGAGCAAGAAATGCTTAAAGATCGGCCTGTGACAGTTCGCGAGCTGTGCGAACTTATCCCTTAAGTCAGTAAGACTACGATTGACAAGACTTTGTCCGAACATTTACATTATCGCAAGGTGTGTGTACTGCACATGCAACGGCTGATCTCCTGGCCGAGTTCGGATGGGACAACCTCACCCATTCCCCCTACAGTCCAGACTTAGCCCCTACTGGTTATCATTTGTTTCCTGAGTTGAAGTCACATCTGGGTGGAACACATTTCCAGACCGACGATGATTTGAAAAACGAGGTTGAGCGCTACCTGAGCAACTTGGCGGGAGAGTGCTATGACAAGGGTATACAAAAACTGCCACAGCGCATGCAAAAATGCATCGATCGCAATAGTAATTACGCTGTAACAATGTAACATTCATTGACAATAAACATGTTATCTACATTAAATACAATTGTAGACCTTATTTTACGGACATGCCAAGTATTTCATATTTGGTTTGCTGTTTTTGAATCTGCGGTCCGTTTGTTCCTGAAATGGACCTTTATACGTATTTTTCACAGTTGAACTATGTAGTTAGTTTCAAAACCAGACACTTCCATGCTCAGCTAGTATAAAAAAAACTGGACATGGCCGTTTGAACCAATCAAATCGCTGAAAAGCATTGAAAACTGGCATGACCTCCAGTTTATGGTTACATTTTGACGTGATTGTGGTCTTTTAAGTTTGTTCGCATATTTTACTAAAATATAACAGTTTCGGGACAATTTGTAAGCTTAATATGGAGCAAAATGCATTGGAAAGTGAACCCACTAAAACTTGTGGATGTGTGGAAGTTGCTAGCCAAGCATTTCGGAACTGAGTGGAGGGAGAATCCAAATCTTAAGTGGTAGTGAAAATGACGCAGAAAATACCGTTAAATGAGAGTGTTTTGAAAACCCTTGCACTGAACCAGACATCTGCACAGAAATAAAGTAACAAGAATGGAAAGTATATAGTATATTGCAAAATTAAAAAAGAAATATATGTTTTTCATTTTGTAATGCTGTAACTATAGCTATTATAATAATTGCAATAAAAAACTAATATTCATTGCATTCAATCACAATTCATTTGCTTAATATGGGAATTCTTTGTCTCAAAAACGGACACTTGCATCTGTTTGTTTGAAAAATGAACATAAGCGGACATTACATATTTTACACTGGTTTTATAGTGTATTCAAACAATATTTTTAAGTGGAGACCTTGATTATTGTGCTATTGAGCTGCAAACATGCCATACAAAAATTTCAGGTTAACAAAATGAAGCTGTGATAGTAAAACACAAATACCTCTCTAGTGCTGGCTCTTATCCATCTTTGAAGCTAGTCTTCTCATATGATTTCTTTACTTTTTAGTGCAATTTCTTGCTGGAGGGCATTCTTTAAGCGTTACTCAAGTCATAACTTAATCGTTTATTTATTTACTTACTGCGTATGTAGCTATATTAAATTCAGTGCAGCCAAACTAGCCTTGTTCCTCTACTAAACGCAATGCTGCCAACAGTCTTATTTGTTCCTGTATTACACAACATGCGGTCCATAACAATTGAAGGCTGGCCTCCTCATTATTAAAATAAAAGGACATGTCCATTTTACTTATTTGTCGAGTAATTTCCCGATTTTCAACAATGCACTGAAGGAATGTTAAATATTTGAAGAACGCACAAAAGGAGCAGCAGTACAATACTTCTGCTGGACAGCGAGCCTACTTTTGTAAATGAGAGGAAACGTGGTCAGTGACCTGCGCTAATTGCATCCACATGTCTCTGTACCTGTGTTGGACAGAGGTCTGGGATATTTTTGCAGAGGTTGGCTACAGGTGTTTGGCTGCTTGCGCATGCGTCACACAAGAGAAAGTTTCTCTGAAGTTTATAAAATCTGGAAAGAAATTTACGGCTGCTCAGGTAAAATTCGACTCAAATTTGCAATATGTTTGGAAGTCTTACGTGAGTGGTATACATTTTGTGTTCTATGTATGTAATGTAATTTGATACTGAAAATCATCTTCTGAACATAACTGTAATATTGTATTGTTTTACTTATTTACTTGATGGGCATATAGTCATATTGAAGCCAAATGCACCCAACAGTGTTTTGTCTCTAGAACTACACTGACAGTAAACACAAGTTTGTTTACTAACTTAAATGTTGACTAAATCTAATAGCTACACTACACACTCGTAGTCAGCATACCACAAATACAAATGTTATCCACCATTGAACAATCCCATCTTACAGTCGCTGTTTGGTTCAACTCCTAAAATACATTTAATGCAACTTCACCTTCATTTGCGCACAATCAAGCGATTACTATTTGATTCCACATGATACGTACAAGTCCACCACATATTTGGAAGTTAAACATGCAGACTGTGTTCTGTATAATGCGATTTACTTTTATTCCGTTTCCTCTTCTCTGTGTTGTGTTTCTAGGTTTTGTGGCGAATGACGGTGCGGGACAGATGGCGCAGATGTTTAGTAGTCCGCGTGGACACTAGATGTCAGCTTGGTTGGTTCACTGCTCTTTATGTACCTTCAACAGTGGGAGGGAAGTTTGAACTAGTAATTGTAAGGTACTCTGGAGATTCCTGTGATTCCTTCACTGCATCCCTTCCTCCTGGGAGATGTTACCTACCACAAATTTACCTAGGTCAAAGTGAACGAGGTATCCCCCTTTCTTATACAACTTCTGAAACTCAATAGACTTAGTTTGTCCTTGTCTTTCTAGCCAAATTTTCTGCACTTTCTATTAATAGTCATACAAACATTCTAAACACATCTACTGTAGTAGGAATGGAGCCATGCTTCAAAAAATAAAAACTAATGAAAATTTGTTGGCTTAGCTCATTTTCCGCTTGAAATTGCGTGCTAGCTTCTCGATAGTTGCTGAACTGAACTTTGTTCATCTAAATGTACTTCGTTTCGAGTGAACACGTTTTAGATGACGGAATACAGCAATTGTTGAACCCGGGTTATCTATGTTGACCGCACCGGATCCGAAACCAGGCCCGCTACTGTCATGAGCGTGCCACGTGATATCACGTGACTGAAGGAGACAAGATGCTATTGATCTCTTTTCTAATTGTTTTACAACCGGACAGAATGTTGTGGTATGTTGTTGCAGATCGCACCAACAAAGGGCACACTGTAGCGCCACTCTCTACTTCATTTTAATCCAGATAAAAGTTTACAGAATTGCTAGAGTATGCGTTTTGCAATAGATACAAAGGGAACAGTGATAGTCAAACTTTACTAATTAGAAGTTATATTATGGCGTTAGAATGACATACTCTTTCCAATTTAATCACAACTTATTTAAACTCCTTTGTGAATGAAGTGGAAATCACAATATAGTCCCCCAAAAAGTTCAAGAAAGTTCATTTTATTCCTTATATGAATATATTTTTAATATATGCTATTTTAATCAGAATCGCTTTCAGAAAATCAAGAATTACCGTGTTCCATTAAGGGATATTGGAAAATCTTATTTGGTATTTATCTTGTATTTCGTTGTTTCTAGTTATCCTCTTCACACACATACCCAAACAGAATTTTATCTAACGTTTTTCTATTTTTTTTATTCAGGGATTTCCCAAACTATTTTTCAGCGAAAATTTTTCGAAAATTTCAGGGAAAATATTTTTGAGACCCAGTAAATAGTTCAAAGTGTGTGCGTGTATGCGTAAATAGCATAACTACAAAATAAAAATTTCGTTAAATACCAAACTTTCATTTAAGCTCGTTTTCCAAGAATGCCCCACCAACATTTATCTCAAACTATCTTTTAAATTTAACATCGTTTACAAAAATGTCGATTTGTGCTAGACGTTGTGTGCTGATGATCTAGGGGCTATGCACCACTCAAGTGTTATTACTTAACACAAAGTGCTTTTGTTAAGTTAACTATTTCAGACATTCCTCATTAAAGGTAAACTGCTATGTGACCATGATGCGCTTGCTGTTACGTGTACACTCATCGTTCACTGTTTGTCCAAGATGCACTCAAACCTTTGTCTCACTTTAGATCATCAACAATACCATAGAAAAATTATCAACTTTATCAACGCATGCAATGTTAATGTTTAAATTCAAAGTAAACTTCAAGCATCTCATTGACTGAACACAATATATCTGTGTAGTTTTATTTATTTATTTGTTCATTTATTTAATTTTTATTTACTTATATTTTGTATTTTAAGTACTTCTCAATGCTTAGTTGCGATATGATTTTATTGTTGAAACGACTTTGAATAATAAATTAATTTAAAAGACTTATGCTGTTCAAAATCCTCACTATTGTTTCTACTATTATGCCACACAACTGAACATGTTGGTTTGGACGTTCCAATATTTATACTTCTCTGAAATTGCACGTCACTATCGGCTTTTTATGTCATGGCAATGGAATTTCAAAACCTTCACAAATGACGAGCTTTAAAAATTGCTATATTCTGCTGTTCCCATTACAAGGAATTATGTATTTAACCATTTATACGAATATTTCTCTCCATTAATGTTAAAGAAGGAGACATTATTTCACACCTGCGTTCTTTCATAAATGTTTTTAACTACATTATTTTGTTATTATAACTAGCGCTGAGATGCCAGGTGGAGAAACTTAAAAATACAGTGAGCGTAATATTTTAGCGTGAACAAACTAATCTCTTAACTTAATTTCGCTTTTAAGTTAAACTTGACACAATGGCGTTTGTCAATATAGAGGAAAAGTTAAGAGAGACTTCAACTGTTTTATTGGCGCTGTTTTGTTTCACCAGAGTTCTCGTGCACTTAGCAAAGTTCAAAGTTTTGGAACACAATTCACCACTTCAGCTTTCCTCGTGTTATTTAATTTGAAAAAAAAGAAAAAAAAAAAAAAGAAAGAGGTTACAATTATTTTCAAGATGTGTTAGATAATGTGGAGGCGAGTAACGTTTTTGTGACAACACAAAATTAGAATCTACGTATTCAAAACCATACAATATTAGAACGAGTAGAGCCAGACTGAAAAAATCAATGCCATTGCCGGGATTTGAACCACGGATCTCCCGCTCTCCGTGCGGTTGCTCCAAACCACTGAGCTACTATAGCCAACGTGCCGACATGACATTAAATTCTCCAACTGATTCATATCTTTCCCGGTAGACCACTAGGAGTTCTCATATGCTATGAGACATGCACCTTTTGTGGCGACTTACTCTGCTGTAAGTACTTAAGTCCCAGGCTTTATAGTTAAACCACTGAGCTACTATGGCCAACATACCGATATGACATTAAATTCTCCAGCTGACTCATATCTTTCCCGGTAGACCACTAGGGGCTCTCATATGCTATGAGACACGCACCTTTTGTGGCGACTTACTGTGCTGTAAGTACTTAAGTCCCAGGCTTTATAGTTAAACCACTGAGCTACTATGGCCAACATACCGACATGACATTAAATTCTCCAACTGACTCGTATATTTCCCGGTAGACCACTAGGGGTTTTCATATGCTATGAGACACGTACCTTTTGTGGCGACTTACAAGTACTTAAGCCCCAGGCTTTATAGTTAAACCACTACGTTATTCAGGTAAATTGATGGAAATAATAATTTCTTCTACACTAGCCGTGTGTAGACTAAGGTTTGAATGAGTAAAGCCAGAATTTAATGTCATGTCGGCACGTTGGCCATAGTAGTTCAGTCGGTTAGAGCAACCGCACGGAGAGCGGGAGATCCGTGGTTCAAATCCCGGCTATGGCATTGAATTTTTCAGTCTGGCTCTACTCATTCAAACCTTGGCCTACACACGCCTAGTGTGGAAGAAATGATTACTTCCATACAATATTAGCTTCGAGTTATATTTATATTGCTGCTTAGAGTAAGCAGGTTAAGTACTAGACAGGAAAAAAACCTCTGACTAACAAAACTCATTGTTAGAAGAACGTCTGTGTGTAGGTGCGGGCGTCTCTGTGCCCTCAATAACATTAAATCTATTAAATAACAAATTTGGTGTGTACGTTCAAGCATCTTTCGAACATGTGACTTGAAAGAGTTACTCTTACCTCACTCTTCCCTTTACATGAAACATTTTTCGAAAGTTTGTTTTTGTCAAAAATGGCTCAGATAATTTCGATTGTACACTATATGTTCAAGTAATGAAACACAAATGAAATGAATATCTTTAATTTTCTGGGAATGTCTTCACAAGTTTTCTTCATGCTGGCTGATGTTTACATAACTGATAAACCGCAAGTGTTAGATAAAATCTGAATTCATAAAAATGTTAGTTTCCTAAAAGTACACACTTTACGTAAAGTAGTATGAATATATTTTTTACGAAGTTAATGGTTTCAGAAATGGTTGCTGTAAATATTTTGAATTTTCAAATACTTATATCCTCAAGTAACTATCGGATTTTTGTCGTGGTTACGCAAAGACCGCTTAATTGCAAAGTAATCTTATGCAGGCCAGTTGTTTAAAAATTCACCACTTTACTGATAAAATGAATTAAAAGTCTTATATCTAGATTAACAAAACTGGTTAGAGTAACATGTTTCCTAAAAGAAGTTTCTAGAAAACTGAGTTGAGAAACTGATATGAATGTATTACATACTTTTCTCTGAGCAAACTCCATTACAGAATCTCATCGGAAATATAAATTATTGAGCTCCCTGAAGAAAAGCAGTCTAGAAAAGGTTCATGTGTTTCGGAAATGTCCAACAAGTGCCAAAGTGCAACTTTCAAACATTTAATATAATTTCCCCAAAACGAATCAATCCCTTACACGAAAGACTTCGAAGCTTTGGATTTATCAAAAACGACTAACAGTTCAGATTAAAAAAAAAGAAACTGAACGTTTACAGTATTTACATGTTACATAGTGGAAATTTCCTACAATGCCTGAAAAGCTCTCTTCATCGAAAGATTTCTTATGATTGTTTTTTACATTACACCATGAGAATGCACTATACCAAAAATGTAGATCCCTTTTAAACATACGGATATTTTTTGGGGGGAAGTGGAGTTCTGAGCCACTTTGCAAATATCTGTTGTCATCTTCTAGCAACGAAATAGATCAGTAGATCAGTAGATAATAACACCGCTATGCATGATTCTGGGGTTTCCTCCAACATAGGTCTACTTTACTAAATTTGACGTGCCGATTCCAAAACTGTAAACAATTTTTTCTACTACGTACCATTTTTGCACAATTAGTAGTTATACCTAAAATGATTTAATGTAGTTCTGTGCATAAATACATTGTATGGATCTGAAACGAAACCAGTAAATAAAGAAACAAGACTGATGCCGTTATTGAAATTAAAGTGCTTCACAACAATATAACAATGTGACAGAGTAAAAGACAACAACACATGCCTTATTTTAAGTCCAATCCCTGCAAATTTAGCTGTCTATAACTGTTTTTTAGAAAGTGAGGATCTGTTTTTGTGATAGGCAGTTTTATGTCATACATATTTTGAGAATTTGAAGCAATATGTCTTCCAGAAAGTATAACATTAACCCTGATATATTTTGCCATATCTGTGGCAATTTTGTTGTTCGAAAGAGAAGAAAAAATATTACAAATTTTGACATGCTACTCAAAATGCCATGTTTTATTTGGGAATGGGATAGTAGAGCTCGATCCGATCACTGGGCAAGAAAAAATTGGAAGCAGAGTGACAATCTCATGTCAGGAATGGAAAAGGTAATTCATGAGTATATTGTGGACCCTAAATATATTCTTTTAGCACATTTGAACATAAAATTAGGCTTAGCGAAGCAATATGTGAAGGTTTTGAATAAGGATGGAAACTGCTACAAATATATCTACAAGAAATTCTCTGGAATATCTATTGCTAAAATTAAAGAGGGAGTATTTGTTGGTCCACAAATTAGGAAGTTGATTTCTGTTACCTTATTTAAAGAAACAATGACAGATACTGTAAAACCGGCATGGGTTGGTTCTAAGAATGTCATCAAACTTTCTGGGAAATTACAAGGATCCAAATTACAAAAATATTGTAGAAAATATGCTTGACAACTTTTCAATATGAGTATGAAAGTACATTTCCTGCACTCTGATTTGGAATTTTTTTCCAGAAAATCTCGGCTGTGTCAGTGAGGAGCACGGTGAAAGATTTCACCAGGACATAAAGGAAATATAAAGACGCTACCAAGGAAAGTGGAATGTGAATATGAGAGCTGATCATTGCTGGTTGCTGAAAAGAGATGTATCAAATTCTTTCCATAGTAGGAACTCTACAAAACGTTTATTTTATTTCAGGACAGTCAGTAAAAAAACTGGTTAAACGTTTAAAGTTAAGAGATGATGTGAAACTTAGTTAATTCTGAAGATTGTTGTGTTCACAGTTATGGACTTATTAACTACTATTTAATAATATAACAAATCCAATTGAGGCTAATATAAAATGCATATTTTACTGTTTCCTATACTGTGAAAGAATAGGTATGTGATGGAGAAAAAGTAAGTTCATATCCTGATTCAGCACACTCAAACTAGGGATAATGACATATTGAAATAAAAAACCCAGACAAAAGTTAAATTTTTCAAAACAGTGTCATTGGAGCACTTGTGACTAAACACCTCTTACTTAGTTTGAAATAAACATCAAGTTGTTACGTAACGTTACATGATTAACTTTTTAAACTTCATTGTTGAATTAATTAATTGTATTTAAGAAGTTACTGTGTAACCTTTAATCCTTATGATTATAGTTAAGTAAGGTCCCGACTATCACATATAACGGATGAAAGATATCGTGATCTTCAGACAAAAGGAGTAAAATATGGACAGAAGAGCTCACCCCTCTCCCCATCAGTGTTCCCAGTTCTGGAAATGCTACATAATGTAGCTCCTTTGTGGTCCAATAGTAATTTAGTAACATAAAAGCTACATCATTTTGACACAATGGGAAATGAAATAGTAATCGGCGCTCCCAGTGTATCAAGTAGACATCTAGACCACAAGCATCGAGAAATAATCTTCTCAGTTAATATGAAACATCTGTTCTTTGATTTCTACTGTTAACAGTTTTATCTCTTTATACATTATTCAGAATGCTCGCCTAAGAAATTTGGTTACAACAAAACAAACTTTCTTACATACCACTCAGAAATATCCGTTATAGCAGTAGAATGAAGGTCATTTAGAGGGACAAATTTAACACAGCATCAATTGTTGTATTTTAAACTTTGTCTTCTGTTTGATAAAGAGCCAGTTATATTCCTTACAAACAAAACGTAATTGAATCTTTATTTTTACAGTACTCTATGCAGTACAACAGCTGTTTATATTCTATGGAGTAAGAGCATTCATGGCATATTCAGGTATTCTTCATCGACTCTACAGTATGGCGTCTGTATTAACAACAAGTAAGTACGAGAATAAGCTTCCATGTCAGAAGACTGAGTGATAAAAGCCATTTAAATGCAGAAATTCGTATCAAATCTTTAGAAAATACTGAACTTTTACACCAAATTATGCATGTAGCTACATTTCGACACGGATACGAATGTAGTTTTGGGGTGGGGGTATTGAGGAAACTTCAAAACATGTATAGATATATTATTTCCGATGACGTCTGATATAGCATTTTGGGCCTTCTAGGCCCATGACGAAGTAAATATGAGAAAAATCCCCTGGTACGATAATTTGACTGCTTTTTTCCCCCAAGTGGAGAGATATAGTTGAAATGATTCCATAAGTTTGTTGTAATCCGCCAGTGATATCCGAACCAAGTTGAGGCAGTACTACACGCGCCATTTAACAAAGACTTTAAGCCCGCATTGTTCTGATTTAGAGCTCTGCTGGTTAACAACAAAATCCAGCACTCGGGGTTCCGCTTGACAGAAGCACGTACGTACTTAGGTTACAAAGCCACAACATATTTATGATTGACCATACCTACTATAGTCTTTGAATATAAATATAAGTTATTCTTACAGAGTTTATTTTTCTGTCCACTCCATTTTAATGTAGCTAAACGTTTACAGAAATTTGACATTAAACATTTTGTTATAGATACAGCGATTGTCTTATGTTTAACAACTGACTGCAGTTACTTCTTCTATACAATTACCAGAAACAACTAAATATCGATAGGACTTTTTACAATGACAAAAGATCTAAGAATTAATAATATGGAAATTATTTGTTCTTTCACACTGGCCGTGTGTAGCAATTAGTGTGTAGCTGGACGAGACAGAAGATCCGTGGTTCAAATCCCCGCTATGGCATTGAATTTTTCAGCCTGGCTCTACCCTTTCATAATTTTATATATGTTTAATCTAAGCAGTTACACTAATTTCTGAAACAAAAATGTTTCAAAATCTTTCACTTAAAATGTAGTTTGGGATGAGAGGATTTTTACTTTTAAACCTTCCTGCCACTTTCTTGAAATATGCTCAGTTTTCTTGTTCACAGACAAAGCACAGACATATACAGACATTTTTGTTTCTAAACACCTTCTTGTGTATTCAGGGAGTCTCCAAATGTGTAGTTTCGGTGAAATTAGGAATCAATTTTTTGGATGAAATACAATAGGTAGGTACTTACTGCTCCACTTTTTATAATGGCTGATGGAAATACTTTTGTTTAATAAAGTATATTTTATAAAAATAGATTTTGGATAGATTTGTCTGCAATGAGGTCTATCTGTGGAAAATCAAGATCAAATCTGGAAACTAAATCGTAAATATTTGTTTATGTTGATCTTATACTACGTAGGTACTTACAGTAATTAGAGGAAGTTTTATTGCATTCCACTAAATATTTAATACCGGAAGTCACAGCAAATGCATGTTTTGAAGTCTCTGGATTTAGAAAGATTCTAAAAAAAAAGTTAAGTCGGGTAACTACGAAACTTTATATTTAAGGATGCAACTATAGAAAATTTTCCACCCCGAGCTACACTTTACATGGGAAATTTTTTACAAATTTTCATGTTATCTAAACTGACTGTAGCAACATGTTTAATATGAGATGTTAAAGATAGTTTTATAAAAAATGAAATGCTTATCTTTAATTTTGTGGAACTGACTTCTTCAATTTGGATGAGTTTTGCATAATTATTAAATTTTAAGAGATACACAAGCATTTTCTGAACAGAAAATATAGATTTCCCGCGTGCTACTGTGGAATAATCCTAGTACTGGCTTGACGTTTTAAGTAGTTACAGTTTTACGAAATGAGAGGTTATCCTTCTGGTGTGTCAAAGACATCGGTCAAGTCATAAAGGACTTGACTATCAATTAAATCTAATATATTATGCTATAGCCATTATATCTACAAGAAAATAAGTAATAAAATCATTTCTACAAACGTTTATCTCCATAAACATGAGTTAGAAAGAAGTTTATACAAAAGAGGGTTGAGAAAATGTTGTGCGTGTTTTACACGTAAACAGATAGCTGATTGATTTGGTTTTAAAGCTTAAAGTAAAGATGTAACCTACACAGCTTCTGTAGCTACATGACAACCTGAGATAACGTTCCAAACTGGCTTTTTTGCTATCGACAATCGCACGATTCATTTGCGTCACGGGGCTTCCGGCGCGTCGATAATGACGCTGCGATATGACGCTGCCTTGCACGATACCAATCTGCTGATAAGACATCAACAATACACACACTGTTAAGCCTGTACACAGGAATTTAATCACATCCACCAATAGGATTTGTACGAGACGGACGGCGCGGCGTCTGCTTGACAAATGAAAACGATATCGCGTGATTTTATTGCGCGGTTTGCGGAAATATTAAAAGCTCTTGTTACCGTGTTCGTTATTGGATAAACAATGAAAATACGCTATAGCCCTGTATTGGAAAGATAACAACAGCTAGTGTTTGGTTTGTGGAGCTTAGAGGCGTTCTCTTCAGCCGTGTAAATAAATCAACTTTATATTCAGTTAGACAAATTTATTTATCGGCAACCTGACTGCTGCGATTGTGTCCATCACCTACTCATTTTAGCCTACAAAACTAAATAGCAACAAATAAATAACATTGATATGTTAAAATCAATGTATAATGTAAGAAACAAGATACCCAATTCTGACAGAGATTAAATTCATTAACAAGGCAAGTTACGGTTTAAGTAAATGAAAATAGTTATAAGTCAGTGTAGCTACTTCATTTAGGTGCAAGTAGGTTCATTACTTCAAGGTTCCGCTGCTTAGAACTCAATGTTTAGTTGCAAACACACCCGTAGAGACGCCAGTTGAAAAAATAGGAGAGGGGGGAAAAGTCTTAGATTTAGCAAATCAGAACAAAGTTGTGTTTTGGAGACAAACAAGTTTGGCAACACCGCGTAGTGATGCAGTAGGAAGGACTTGGCGCGTAGTTTTAAAATTCGTGTCTTACTATCTTTTAACAAGTATTTAGTTTAGAAGTATTTTACTGTGCAGTCACGACTTCCCTTTGTTATTACAGACTCATTATGTTTATAGAGATGTTAGAAGTTAGGACAAGTGTATACAACCTCCAATAATTGAAAAAAAAAAAAAAAACACTTCAAATAGTTCCTTTATACAGTTTATCAGTCCAACTTAACTGTTATCCATTCTTTGTGACACCCACACATGCCCTGAGAGAAGGATAATATAGTTCAGCACTGTAGCAGCTTGTAGTAGATTTCTAAAGGATAGAAGTATTGGCGACCACACTGACAAAGACGTCATCAACTTGAAGATCTGGTTTTTGTTGAAGGCAACTGACCATCCATTCATATTATACGTTATCTAACTTCGAACATTTTAACCGTATATCACTAACTATATAGCTAAGTAATATTTAAATAACAAATTATAATATCATAGCCTTAACCTCTTAACTATTATCATTATTATTATTATTATTATTATTATTATTATTATTATTATTATTATTATTATTATTATTATTATTATTATTATTATTATTATTATTATTATTATTATTATTATTATTATTATTATTATTATTATTATTATTATTATTATTATTATTATTATTATTATTATTATTATTATTATTATTATTATTATTATTATTATTATTATTATTATTATTATTATTATTATTATTATTATTATTATTATTATTATTATTATTATTATTATTATTATTATTATTATTATTATTATTATTATTATTATTATTATTATTATTATTATTATTATTATTATTATTATTATTATTATTATTATTATTCTAAAATTTTGGAACCCTACCTCACCAAATATCCTGTTAGGTATATATATATATATATATATATATATATATATATATATATATATATATATATATATATATATATATATATATATATATGTGTGTATGTGTGTGTGTGTGTGTGTGTGTGTGTGTGTGTGTGTGTGTGTGTGTGTGTGTGTGTGTGTGTAAAAATCTAACAAATAAATAGCAAATGAACTTATTACAAATAGTCTAAAAAGAGAAATGTCAAAAACCACTTCACATATTTTCATAATTCTTTATCAAAAATAAAAACAATTGCGACTGTCGCTTTTCAGCTCCCTGAACCGGATTAAATAAGTATAGGACTGGACATTCCCATCGATGATTGCTTCACTATCAGAAGTAAACATTTCCGGAAGTTGGAAGACGATCTGGGGGAACTCAGATGTTCTGTCGATGTTTCACCTACTTTTTGTATATAACAAAAACATCTTACATGTTTTTGCAAAAGTCGGGTCTGTACTAAATTACAAGTATAAGGATAAAGGGAAGGATTCGGCATAAAATACCCTCTAGATTTCTACACAATAATTTGGCAAACAACTTGAGAACTTAAATCAATTACTTTGCTATAGGAGTTTAAATACCTAATCGTCCAACGTCAGGCAATTGTTCCAATTCAATTGAAATATTATGTAATTTTACGTTCTTATGACAAATGCACATCTGAAAGGTTCTGAGAATGCCCTTGTAGTGCTCTTTCGTCAAGAATGTTAGATAACTTTCCACAATTAGTAGTCGAACATTTATTGATCATATTATTATATCTAAGAAAAAAATGTGCTTAAAATAAAGCAATAAAAATAAAAAATAATATAAGGGTTATTATGGAATCCAGTAGATCCGTAAAAACTAAGGAAGTTTCGCGGTAATGGACATAAGATAATTTATTTAGATGAAACCTCGTAAAAAAGAAAATAAAAATAAAATAAAAAAAGAGCATTGAACACTTTAAAACACAAAGCTTATTTCAAATAACTAATTTGTAGCATTAGTCATTTGAGATTTCATTTATCCTTATTTGAATTTTTCCTATGCTTTTGTCATGATTCAGTTGTTTGCTACGATATCATGAGAGAATGCATATAGCAACACGTTTTTAAACATCTGACTGCCAATTAGGTCTCGTCTCTTTTCCTCATACCCATAACGAAATGTGTATTCAAACATTTTGTAAGCAGTAAACATAAGCGTATAATAATGTAAGCTTTGTTTCCTACAAAGAATGAATGAAATTGATTCCAGAAAATAATGCGATTGGAACACATAAGATATGTCTATATAAATAGATGAATTTAGTTTTTTAACAATAATTTAATATATAACTGATTATTTGTGCAAACATAAGGGTTAAGCATTTATTCTGTTTTCCAAGAAGGATTGTGATGTAGCAACAATACAAACAAGTTGACATTTGTGTGGACTGTTACTGGGTTCAAAGTGGGACGCAATTCAATCACCAACTTAACGAACGCTACTTGAAAATGAACTGTGTACGTATTTATTGGAATAAAAATATGCATCATTAATGAGCTTTCTAAAACAATGTTAATTAAGCTTAAAGTGGCATACAATAAAGAAAATCCAAAATGTCACCACAAGAACGTGCCATTGCAGTCTATTCCTACACAAGCTTATTTATCTGTCCACTTCTAACCAAACAAGATAAACTTTTGTAGAAATTGTTTTATATAATATTCCCTTGCACATACAATGGAGATAGGAAAATATAGCAGGTTTATGTGGTACTCAAATGATTTAAGAGCTTGTTGCTAGGTGATTACTGTAGCATTTCATTCTCATTTTAAGTCGAAGACATAATTAAATTTTTCCAATTCGAGAAGAAAAAATAAACAGATGACTTTAATATGCTCTGGTGCACAAGATACAATAAATAAAATAACCTTTTCATAACTATAAAATAATAATACAAAATTCCTTCATTCATTACTTAACAAAAATATAAGGACTTTCCAATTAATATATACATATGCATTAAAAATAAAAGCAAATATCTCCCCCAAAACTCCCCCAAAAATATATTTCACATCTCTTTTAGCGAAATGTTAATGTTTTGTGGATGAAATTTCGTCTCTTATGTTATACCATCAAGAATAAAAGCAACTTCTGAGGACATTGCCACAAAATTGGAGATAAAAATCTCGTTTGCCATGAAGGTATCTCAAACATATCACAGTTTAATCAAAATTGTTAGCGTGGTTTTTGATAAGGCACAAATTTATAAAAATTATCCATTCTGAGATTATTTTGTATGAGCAGAGTCTATTTATCTTGTCATGTTCAGGGGCACACAGCTATATCTAAACATGTAGTTTACCAAGGGAACCTCCAAACGTGTATTTTCAGTAAAACTTAGCTATCAAATATTAGGTGTATTGCAGTATCTACTGTATATGTATAAAAGCCTTATTTCATACAATACAAACTGGATTAACAGTTCTAGTTAAAAGGTTACCTAATAATAAACGTGTTTTTGCATTAGCAACTCAAAAGTTACATTTTCTTTTACTGTTTACCATTTATGACTAAGTCGTGTAAACGAGGAGAACTTTAGAGGTAAGCAATACAAAATATTCATATAGTTTTTCATGTAAATGTCTTAAACGTATGTGTTTGCATGAAAATCGTCTGAGATATATTTGGGAAAATAAACTTATTAAAAATGTAGTGGGGGACATTATTGAAATTCTTTGTCCACCAATCTTGGAAAATAACGAATCTAAATATCAACTGCGGTTTTTAACCGACTACCACACACATATCCACCCCCCCCCGCCCACTCACAGACTCATAGACAGAATATGTTTGTTTTGTAAAAGTGTGTCTTACGGATTCAGGGAATCACAAAATGTGTATTTCGAATGAAATATTAATACTGAATTGTTGGATGGTGTATAGCCCTTCCTCTACTACAAGTAGGTACATGACACAGAAAGTAAAAGACTAAATTGTAGGTAGAAAGGACACCTGAAGTGTGAGCGCAACATTCTGAATTACAACGTATATCAGTCTTCTTCAATCCTCGTGTAAACATCTGGAAGGGAAGATAGTGTGGTACATTAATAACACGTCATTAGTCAGCAAATTTAAGAGATATTACGTATAAATATTGTGGCTAAGGCAATTAGGCGTTCTGGTGAAATCAGTCAACACGATGTCCGTTAACTGAAGGTTCGACTAATTAGATCCCAGCATGTTCAGAAATTGCGGAATTGTGTCAATGTACTTACGCCAAATTTGAAAATTAAAACAGTAAAAGTATTCTTAGAACTTTGCAAGTTACAGAGTAAAATGCAAATAAGGAGCGTAATTAAATTGATAATTGGTGATGTCTATTCCCACACACACACACACACACACACACACACACACACACACACACACACACCTATAGCTCACCACTTGTAACCGCAGTATCAGGCAGCGATTACGAGGCGGCGAATTAATCGAAGTCAAATAATTAAAAAAGAAGATAAATTAATAGAAATGCTTTGCTAAACTAATATAAGAATCTTGTTATAATAATATGAAATTAGAATGATTAAAATAGCAGTTGATTTAAAGAATAAGAAAGTAAGAATATAATTTAATATAACATATATCCTAGCATCCGGGCAAGAAAGAGAAAATATTCTTGTAAAAATCTGTACACGTCGCAGAGACAGGAAAGAAGCACCGTTACCTTCTTTGTGTTAGTAAAAGTTCAATGTCTGAAGACTATTGTATTCTTTCAGCCAGGAATGTTTTGGGACAAATGACTTTCAAAATGCAGTTGAGCATGAACGCTAAAGAGATTTACTTTGCTGATTTGGTAAAGATGCATACCGTTACAAACAACTCAGGGTAGGCGTTCCACAACTCAGGGTAGGCGTTCCACAACTCAGGGTGGGCGGAACGTCAGTGAGTCATATGAGTTTTGAAAACCAATGCAAAAATTCGGAATAAAATGAGAAACCAATAATAATGTAACATTTGAGAAGGGTGAGTTAGTTTAGTCACGTGATAAAGTTATAGAGGGGGCTAGAATAAGGTTCGAGCTGAATGGTGAACTAAGAAAAACCTTACTTACAAGTTGATACTACGACGGGAAGAACGTGTTCATGTGCACTAAGAAGAGAAGTGAAGATTTCAAAGTCTGAAAGGTGGTCACCGATCCGAGTCGATAAACAAACATTGATTCAAGAATTAAATGAAATAATTCTACCACAAACAAAGCATTATCAATACGACTGAGTTGTCAATAACCATCAAAAATCCATTCACCTGAGGACAAGGGAACTCATAGCTCCAATTAAGCTCCAATTAGAACCCAATTAATTTAACTATGGTATGCGGGTTTGCCGCTCACTGCTTCAGCTGACAGCAGATTGCTCAACGTTGGAGATATGGGAGACATCAAACGTGACGTACACTGGGAAACTGCCAGTAGCGCCCAACCCGCCATTTTTCCGTTACCTTACACCTTGCCAAGATATTATTGACAGCTTATAGACGTTGTTCGGTCTGTTTAGCCTCAGAAGAAACAAATGTCAGCATTCAGTGAATGTTGGGGGCAAGCCAACACTTGATGGTGCACTTATGAACTTCAGCCAACTTGGAAACTAACACTGCCTACCTAGCTTAATGGCGCCTGAAAAATATGACAGGTTTACGATGCAATAATTACTATAATATGAATGTGATTTATTAGATGTAGAAAGTCGTAACCAAAGTTTATGTAGTAACGACTTTATGCTTCTTCTCTTACAGGAAACACGAAACATAAAAGGAAGCCACACTTTCAAAAACTAAACCGCTCTAGCCATTCAACAAAAATCTTTGTCTTCGCCATTTTATGTCAATTTACAAAACCATTTGTGTGAAATACAATACTTCCTTCAATGCATCATGCATTTTCCTTGCATTGTAATACAAGTCGACCAACTAAGGCGGCTTTAGAACATTGCATTTCTACAAATATATAGAACGCTTTAAATTCTAAATAAGTGCTGTAACAGTATAATAAACAAAATTAGTCTGGCCCCGTAGCTCAGTCGGTAGAGCACCTACCTGTCATAGTAGGGGTCCCGCGTTCGATTCCCGGCGGTGGGGGTGGGGATTTTTCTCCAAGATAATTCCTCATGTTCCCCAGAGTCTGGAAGTATGAATGAGACTGCGAATGTGTCCGTGATGTAATTATTAAAAGCCAACGATTACGAGTTAACACCTTCGATATGTTCCAAAGGAGAACGGCTACCGATATGATCACTGCAGTTAACGGCGGGGTATAAATGGAACACAAAAAATTAACCTGTCAGCACAACAAAGTGCAGTCAAACAATGCCCACAGGAATGGCTACTATATAATAAGAAATGCAGCTTCGTTCATTTGGAAGTAATTTACTCTTTTATATAGCAAATCTCCCCGGTTATAGTCAGCAAACATTTCACTATATAAAACGCTCACAATGTTCCTCGTGCAATATAACTAAAAAAAGAGAGGCCAGTTAAATACCAAAGATGTGACACGAAAATTTTGAAGAAAGTTCCTCCACCCGAAATTATTATTTACATGGAAACTTGTTCGCATATATGTATTTCCCCCAAAACTGCTCTAACATTTAGCTTTAAATATCATATGTTTAAGATATTTGCATGACGCATGAAATGTATGTTTTACATTTTATGGGAATCGTATATGAGGTGGTATCTACTTTGAATTACTTTCATATAAGTCAAAAACCGCAAGAAATAGAGAAAATATTACAATACAAAATTGTAGATGTTAAAGCATGTCGTTTCTCTGAAATAATTTTTGTATAGTTAATCTTTTCCGAGATATTCCTTGGTTTTAATTTTCCATATATTTTATTCAAATGGGAAATCGTTATTCATTTTTTATCTCTTGGTCATGCAAAGAAAATGGAAATTGAAAGTCATCCCACAGCAACCATTTGACTATCGCTTAAAGTCTACTGTATTTATTTACTATATTCTGTCTATATTTCCCTTGTACCTATATGTAATGAAGTAATTTCCGCCTGTGTTAGACTGACATAGATAGAAGAATAAGTGTTTTTGAGAATACTTTGTACAAGAGTGGATGGAGATGTACATGACAAGTTTTGTATTGGAACATGTACTTCCGATACGTGGAGGTGTAAACATGTTGTGGTGCAATTCCACCAACTCCATTCTTGGAAACTTGTTTCTTTGACTGTTACGTTAATTAGTACAAGTTTGCCACAAGTTTATTTGTCACCTGTTTACTCGATCTTGGAGTAAGGTTTCATTTACTTCCTCTCCTATTCATTATCCAAATACAAGATCATGATGTATACTTCCTGCCAACTTCTTGTACCCTCCAGCGAAGCGTAATCATTTCGCAGTAATATAGGTAACATTGTCAATCTCCCACTCACAGACGCTTAACCGACATAAACGTTTCTTGGCTCAGATGTAGACATGTACATTACATATCGCTATCTCTTATAGTTTACCAACTATACAAAGCTGATATAGAATGAAGAGTACTTCACACGCTACTCTTATCAAATCCAATGTACATTTTTATGTGCCATGTGTATATCTTAAATTTATGATAATTTAATCAAAATCGTTACAGCTATTTTACAGAAAGTCAAAATTCTCGAAAAATGTTCCGTGTACATAATGTTTAGTTTGAGGTAGCGTGAATTTCTTTGAAAATATTTGTGTCATAGAAGACGTTTGATATAAATCCAGAGTTTCCTTTTTGAGTTACATTATTCATAGACAAACGCAGAGACACACCTTTTTCTAAGAAATCTTTTTTTGGATACTCGGTGTCTGAAGACATATTTCCAGTATATTTTCTATAACCTTATGGGTTGACTACAACATTTACTCACTTATCTGCTGTATGTACGTACTAGAATAGAAATACATGTAAAACCCGTTTTCTGAGTATTCCTCAAGAGCTGTAGAAACTTTCACAACGTACTACTTATCGTGTTCACCCCTGTCAAACACGCGTCTTAACTTATTTACCATGTCGACTGCCTAGCGCAGTCCTTGCGTCTCTGCCTTACAAAATGTAGGGGTGCACCATTCTGCTGATACCTTACAATGAAGCACTGAAGCAAGTGGAGAGATCATTCATGGTTTACCAAATGGTAATATGATTCAGCAGTAATCGACATAAAAGAGTTGGCACATTTGTACATTTTGAAGAGGTGGAGTAAATAATCAATACACAGTTTTGCATTTCGGGATTTCACGTAGCCTTGGAACAACAATATCTTTACCTGAGTTCACGAGCTACACAACTACTCAACAAATTATATGAGAAAAGAGATTTAAAGAAAAGTTGGCTAGTTCTAGTTTATTGCAGGAACCAAAATATGACACAAAAATATAATATTCAGATGAAGAGCTCCATTTTCCATATGGCAGCTTGCAAAGTAGGGTAACTTGCTCCAGTAAGGTTTGCAAAAATTAAACTTTCAGTCATTAAAGAGATATTCATTTGTAGATAATGATTTATTTAGGCTACCTGTGATTAGTTAAATTGGTGTACGGTTTATGTGGCAGCGGTTTAGTGATTACTGTGCTTGCAATAATTTAAATACCTGAATTTTCGAGTTTGTCAATATTTAGTTATGGAGAGTTTATTATTCTCTTATTTGTCGGTGCCATTGTAATCTCCTCGACGTGAAGGTGTATTGTGTATACCAAGGATATGGCAGGGCGACTAACTTAGAGCATGCAGTGTTTGTCCAAGAAGTATCGGAAATGAATAAATAAAAATAAGATATATGTGCAGGAGTTAATGAAGCCTAGTCTTCTGGGAACACTAGATTGTAGCTTCCTTAAACTCACCGTCTCAAAAACATGCATCGTTATAAACTTCAACGATAGCAGATTTGTTTAGTTTGACACCATTCAATGTTTCGCGACGCGAACTTAAAGCGCAGTCTATAACCTGGAGGTAATTGAGTCAGGTTTCTTAGCTTACATGGCACCCCGATCATCGATCTGGTCCCAAAACATCTTCCTCCATCTATTTGCAGTATGAGTCCATGTTTAAGCTCTTTAAGTATTTTGATGTCAAAGCACCAATTGTGTACATTATGTAGTTTCTGTTCCCATAAAGGGACTTACTATATGATGGTCACTTTGCATGACGAAGAACGGTTAAGGATTTCCTGCTCGACAGAAGCATAAACATTTTAAAAGTCAAACCCATCACAAGGGATATTTAGGTAATGGTTAGCTCCAGAAAAAAATGGATTCTTTAACAAGATATACAGCTTTTGTGTGGTAAAATCTCCCGAAACTCTTATGTTTGCAAATTCGAACCAATAACATGGCTATGTTCACAACAATTTTTATTTAACAAACTACCTAATTTAACGAGATATATCTAATTTATAGATATTCCTTGTACAGCAACATTATATGATTCTCTTAGGATTTATCTGTTATGCAAAAGTCTTCTAGATGGAATTCAGAGGCTATTTCCAGATAATTCAAATATATTTATGTTATTTTTATGAGAATATTTGAAACACATTGTATTTTCATCGGCATCGTTTCTGGGAAAGCCAAATTTATAAAAATTGTCCACGTAAAGAGTAGTGCGGAATGGGGCATTCTCTTCAGAATTTTCGCATTTCGAAGATAGATTTACTTTAAATTATTGAATTATGCTTCTCACATAGTATTTTTACTAAAAAGGTTATTTTCTTCTGAATTTAGGGAGTCTAAAATATGTATTTCCAGTAAAATATCGGTATTGAATTTTTGGAATTAATGCAATGTTTCTTCAGCTTACTGTAATTACGAAATATAGAAAGTAAAGTTCTCGTTAGGGCTTAATATCCCAAAATATGTGTTTGTGGTGAAATGTTCGAGTGAAATACATTACGATCTCTTACAACTATAAGTAAGTGATTGTGCTGAAGGATAATCCAAATTCACCAGTGTAATCGTAATAGCATTTAACCTGAAATAGAAATATTTCACAAGTATTGATTGAATATCACATATATACAAAAGTACCAACGGTAATTATTGGATTTTTGAGCGTGGGACACCTGATTCACGAAACCCGACACGGTTTGCAGTTTAATAACGGGATCTAATAAAAACCTTGTTCATTTGCAGAAATTACATTTTGTACACGTAATTAGTTCGCTTGGAACTTTACACCCCACGTGTGTTTAATGAGACATAGGTTTTCCCCTATGATTTGTGTTCATTTCTAGATCACAGGACACGTTCGGTCCAGCAGGGGCTAACAGCTATCTTACCTTATCATATTTCATAAAAATGAACACACCTGCCTCAGTGCATTCAGTTATTTATGGAGTAAAAAACTCTCTTTTGTTACATTCCTCCCCTGCTATCATTACCACAGCATAACTAAAACAACAACTCAGTTAAATATCACACTTGCTGCCACAAAGTTGCCACCTACCCGAAACAAAAACGCTTCTAACGACTTTGATTAAAATAATATAGATTTTATTATTGATCTTTTTGTATCGTTTATCCATCGAAATAAAGTAATATAAAAGCTATACATTTGTATATCATTTGAACGTACTGCATTGTCATAATCACATTAAACCGATAAGGAAATACGTAATTATATATTTTACAAGCACTATCTGGATTACCATGAAGTAGGTAGAGGAGTAAACCTTCGTAAGAATAATTTGTACAAGGAACATGAGTGAGAGCAGACATCAAACTTCTTAAGCAAGCATCTTAAACATATAATTTAAACAAAATACATTAAAATTTTTTGAGAAAATGAAATATAACTATATTTTCCCATTTTGGAAGATCTTGAACATAGATATAAAGATTTTGTGTCTTAGTTTCGATTAGTTACACACACACACACACACACACACACACACACACACACACACACACACACACACACACACCACAATTGCTTTTACGGTTATTTTCCTAAGCTTCTCTACGGATATAGAGGCACTAAAAGTGTACATTTAAGGTGAAATTTCGGTATCAAATATTTTTGTGAAGTGCAATTCTTCTACTCAAGCAGTAGTGAAAAGAAAGCCTAATTTCGTAATAAACTTGGTCCAAAATTTAGTATGGAGTAATTTGACCAGCTTCGTAATCACCCCATGAAAATAAAAATGGAGGAATCTATATCTACAAATAATTGCCCAAGGGATAATGGTTTTGCAATGTAATATTGTTACCAATAAGTTAAACTAATACCCACTCAGGGGAATTTATGTGAGAATAATAGCCAATGGAGTGATAAACTATAAATACAAGGAACAAATACAGCAGTGAACACAGGAAAATGACAATATATTTTAAAGAGTTGCTTCAGTAGTCGTATAGGATACTGCAAATAAGGGGGACACCTTGTACAATATGACCTGCATAGATCTATTGAGGCTAACACTTTCTAGAGGAAGGGTGAATGAGACTAGAAGCCACAGAGTCTCCTGGAAGATGCATTCTAATGTTGAACCTGCCTGTAGAGGAGTTCTGTCCGGCACCGCTATACGCCTCTTGAACTGGAGGCACATCTTCAAAGATGGAGGAAATAATGGATAGGATATCTGCTAGATGAGAAACCTCTTGATGCCAGAGGAAAACGTAAAAACCCTAAGTCAAAGTGGTCAATCAATAAGACTCGAGCCACGGATTTCCCAAAAGCGAATCTCACAAAGCAAAAATTAATTTTCAGAAGGTTGTCACCTAGAGAGAAGTAGATAACGAACTCTTGGTGACAGTTTTGTTTGAAGCTTTCTCGTGCAGATGATACAAAAAGTATTTAGTGGAGGGTGTGTTGCGGACACATACAGTGATATATCAGGCTCTCGAGTCACAGCCACAAAACTCCACTTTTTCCAACCTCTCTGATTAAATTCTGAGCTTTATCAACTACTGTTACACTTAAAACCGTTCGCAGTCAACAAGGTCATGTACACACAACATTGCATTTCATGGTGTTCGCTACATTTGGACTCTTGTCTTGTGACATTTACGGAATATATTAGAAAATAATTGTTTTACATTCTCCCTGTTAACTACACTTGAGTTTATCTCCACTTCAAACACAGATATGTTAGTCATCCATCGATATTTACAACACTATCTGTTGTTTCCTCGTCATTTAAATTACACATACTCATACTGGAATTATTGGCTTAAGATTAAAAATGTTATAAAGAAATTAGGAACGTGGATAAGTAATTACTGCAATAAATGATTTCCATATTATAAAATTAAGGCACAAATTGGACTTGTGTAAGGAAATAGGGCGTAATGAGGAAGGAAGTTTCAGTGTTAAGGAAAAGTAATTGGTAAGTTAAGTAATTAGAAGTTCTGCTGCACTCACGGAACAATAACTTCCATTAGTTTAAGATTCCGGTGCTAGGAACTTAATAAACTTCAGTTGCAAATACACATACATAACAATTTAGAAATTTGGAAACGGAAAAGAATTGTTACAATTTAACCATTAAAATTGTATTTCAGATGCCAATATGCTCAAAATTTGCCAATGCATGATATGGACATTTTGGTGAGGTAGGATTTGAGTTGATAAAAGAGCGTGTAATTCTAAAACAACGCACTCTGATAGCACCAACTTGCCGGTCGTAACAGGGGCATTCCCCGCGTAACATTACAGTAACTCACGGCAACTTATACTTCTGATTGTTATTACAGAAACAGTAACGTTGCTCATAGTTCAGCAGATAGTTCAACAGTTACAGCATGTAACAGTGATAAACAGTACAATTCTACATCCTTAAATAACTAACATCTCACTTCAAATATTTCATTTATTATCCTACATTAAGACCCTCACGCATAACCCGACACAAACATCACATAGTTCACCACTGTAGCAGCTAGCAGTGAATTTCCCAATCCTTCGATATTGCAGACGTTGTCAACTTTACCCTGTAAAGCACACTTAAATGTTCATCCATTTCAAACAAAAACCTCCACAAGTACTCACAACATCTACATCATTTTTCTCGACGTTTATATAATATCAACAAAACTGATAGAATCTTATTTCTTTATACACATCATTTCGTGGTTTATATCTTGTAAGTCTACCCGTGGGTTACATTATGTGAGAGAATCTAATGAAGCTCCACAAAGTTCATTTAATTTTATTGGTAGCTTTTGTATTGTTTTAATTTATGACGATATTTTACCATGCACACCAGGCATTTCCAGACTAGGACATTATAAAACATCTCAATTGGTTGGAATAAGATTCGTTGTAGATGAATTATTAAAACAAGTAAAATACACTGCATTTTTAATATCCGGTTTGGAATTGTACCCTCCTGCGTGATTAGAGAGAGCTCAAAACATTACGTCACACAGAAACTTTTTGGAATAGTAATTTGTAACCATGTTCTCAAAGTTTGGTCACTCATCTAAATTTCATCATAGTTCAATTTTGAATCTAATGGTAATAAACAGAATGTAATGTTTTTGATAGAGTGAACATGAAAAATTCGTCATGGCAGGGATTTGAACCACGGATATACTGGTTTCCGTCCAGTCACTCTTTCCCATTGAGCTACCATGGCCAACTTACCGTCAATTACATTAAATTCACCATTTGACTCGTATATTTTCCCGGTAAACCACTAGAGGCTCTCGCATCCGAGATACACCGTTTGTGGCGACTTACTATCGTAAGTACTTGAGTCCCAGGCTTCATAATTTAACTCTTATTATTTTAATTAATTGATGGAAATTAATGATTTCTTCACACTAGCCGTACATAGGCTAATGTTTTGGATTGATAGGGTCGACATGAAAAATTCAATGCCATGGCCGGGATTTGAACCACGGATCTACTGTACACTACACGGATCTACACGGACGTAATGTGTTGAACTCACAAGACTTTCTGTACCCACTCTTTATAAATTATTCTTCCACACTTCCATGTTAATGGAGATAAACGTCTTTTAAATGGTTTTACTACACGCCTCCTCGTAGAAGAAAGGGCAATTTTCAGATGTTTTGAGAGCTAGTCGCTGTGTGATGACTTCGAAATTCCGTTTTCATTCCATGCTCAAGATATTAAAGAGCAAATCCAGTTTGGAAGTACATAAGAACTTAAACATTGAAGCCTATACATGATTATAAATAATGATATTCAAGAGGACATTCGGTGCGAATATGTGTTTGCGTGTGTGTACGTGTGTGTGTGTGTGTGTGTGTGTGTGTGTGTGTGTGTGTGTGTGTGTGTGTGTGTGTGTGTGTGTGTGTACGTGTGTGTGCGAGTATGTGTGTGTGCATCCGATCTTGAGCAACATAACTGAATAACCAAAACTGTGTGAAATACCAATGTTGATATTTCTTCTCTTCAAGAAAACTCTCCCACCCGAAACTACCCTTAAGGTGGAAATTTTTTAAAAAGTTTTGGTCTTCTCAAAAACTTTGATTAAAATGTGATATGTTGAAGTTAATATCATGAAAAATGAAATATAAGGTATAGATAAAGCTCGCTGTAAAAAATGTAGATCTTTAAAGCACAGAATTTTTGTCAAATACAGTTTTTTGTGAAGCTAACCATTCAACCATTTCCGGTAACAAGGAATAACCAGTTCCAGTGTTGGTTATACTTCTCTCAGAAGAGATATCCTTATCTGGTTTTCCCTCTTTTTCATTTTCTTCTAGTGATAAGTGTAAAACTAGTTTCAAAGCAATCACATAGAAAGCTATCACTTAAGGCTACTGTATCTGACGATTAACATGAAGTATAAAGCTTTTCTAACAGATTAGGGATGTACATGTGCAAGACAAGCAGCGTGACCACAATCAGATAAATGTGCCAGCAATACATTCAGATTTACTGTTCAAATCCGCCTCTTTGATGTGAATATTCCACATACGCTGTCTCTAATAGTACGTAATTTTCTGCCAGGTTTACGTTTAGAAAAAGATGACAAGCGAATAGCGGTCGGTTTGCGTGCATTACGAAATAACCTCTGTGTCAGCACCAGTTTTTCGCTTTCACAAGATGCATTACCCTCTCTGAAGGTCAGCTAACAAAAGTTGTAATTTGTTTTTAGAGTGAAAGACCAAAAAAAGTGTGTTCAATTGAATCTATGTACTCGCATTCCACAAAAACTCATTATTTCGCTTAGTCGCTGTTAATGGAGGTTCAACTTTCGTTGGATATCTAACTATCTACTAGTAGAAACATGAAACGCTCCAATAGGAAATCATTTTTTATTTTTATATATCCAGCGGGATGGCAGAGGCCCGCATTGGGGAGGTGCGGGTTCGTTTCTCGCGGCCGACCTACTTGACCCATGGATCTTTTCGGGGGTTGCCGGGTTAATTGCAAGCCCCAAATTTCCTGTCTCTCCATTTTACCTCCATTATCATTTTATATCAGTTCGTTGTCCTGGCCTGTCGGGGGAAGTCTCTATCCAAGTAAACTGTAAGGATCCTGCTCTCTGTACTGTCGTGGCTCCTTGGGTCTGGCGCCCTCTGTCACCTCTCACCTCATCCTTCCTCCCGGTGATGCGTAGGAACAATGGATCCAGTATGATGGCCTGCGGACTGAATCCCCTCCGTAATGAAATCACATTCCCAATCCCATGTGGTCATGTCTTCCAGGGTGGAAGTGTCGGCGCTGCATGGCAGGATGATAACCTCCTAGTAAACAGTTCCACCTTCGGTAGGACGGTTGCTGGTCTCCAAACCCAGGTCTCGTGTTGGAACTGTTTCCGAACCACAGTATGGTGAAATGCCCGTTGTCCTGGCCTGCCGGGGGAGGTTTCCATCTAAGTAAAATGTAAGTAACCTGCCCTCAGCACAGTCGAGGCTCCTTGGGATGGCCGCTCTTGCCTCATCCTTCCTCTCGGGAGTACCAGACTTGGGAGAAAGTTAGGACCCCCGTGCCGAATCCTCTCAGAAATAATCCATTTCCAAAGAGAAAGGAGTGTCTACGTCATTACAAGGGATATCACATAAGCCCTTATTGGCATTGCGCCTACATCAGGTCTCGATATGTACAAGGGCAGACAAAGTGCTTGATCGTTGTTGTAGTGAGTGGATGTGTTCTTGCAGATTGTAGTTGTGGGGGCTGTGATACATGCGGGAGTACGTTTGTGCTGAATTATTTGACACATGTGAACCTCTCATCATATTTCTCCGGGGAAGAGAACAGAGTAAATACGGGTGTAGTAATTAACTGTCCTTCAGTTTCCCTAAATAACTGTCTGTTTTTAAATCAGCCACTCAACAGAAATGGGGGCCTTCATCTACCATAACAAACCATTGCTTCATCGTCTTCTCTTTAAACTGCCAATTTAAAACAAACCAATTTTTAATACTCTTTGATTTCATTAATTTTTTAAAATTGCCCCGAATTCTGGCTTTTTATTTTCTATACCATGTAGTTCAAAAAAGAAGGCATCTTATACAAAGTTACACCAGCTTGTCTTCCACTTTCTATGTGTGTGTATTGTCTGGCAATGAACATCATAACTCAAAAGTTTTTCACAAAATAGTTAAATTCTGGGTCTTCCAAAATCCAAAATACTTTCTAGATGTAAAATGATTCAGCAATTATGAAACTTTTCTAAAATCCGCAATTTCATGCATCATTTTGCTTTAACACATATTAAATTAATATCTTTTTCTTTTTCTACCATATACTTCGTGGGTACAGAAAGTATTGCATTTCATTTAAGAATTGCATAAAATACATTTTTCAGGTCCTCTGAATTCAGTAAAATGTCTTTTTAAAAAAAGTCTCTATGTCTGTGGACACCATAACCCAAAAACTCTTAACACAAATGGATTTGACGGTTTATTAAATTAAATTTTTAATATAATGTCATGCTAAATTAAATTTATAGTTTTAACGTTCTAGGAAATTCTTTCAAATCCTTTTGTTATGAATTACTTGCATCAGTGATACACCATAAGAGATAGACACAATCTTACAATACAGTTAGTGTGTAATCATTTTTGAGGAGTTGCAGCCAGCTGGCTGGCCACCAGTAAAAAATAAGGCACTATACCTTCCTCAAAAAAGAAAGTGCTATTTTTTATCTGTTGGTTATGCAAAGAGAAACACAATTTTAATCCATCCTAAAACAACCAGCTCTTAAAGCATTTGTCTTTCACTAAATCTACCATTGCCACTGTACTCACAATGAAATGTGTAATGAGACCATAAGTGTCCGAGATGGCTCGGTCGGTAGCGTGTGCGATTCTTATTCGGGAGATCATAGGTTTGATGCCTTGTCACTGGGTAAATGCCTCTCTAACTTAAGGATTTTTGCCTTGCCCTCCTCATTACATTCCCTCGTCAGCGGTGTTCAGGCAGATGTGGACAGATGGCACGGGTGCTTGTTCTTCTACCCCGCTATTTCTCTCTCTGGGTGGTGTTGAGGTGCGACGGGTGCATATTTACAGAACTATTAGGCACTTGTGCACGTCTCTGCGGTTGTACTCTTCTCCTCCCCTGCCCCGGTGTACTAGCATACGATGGAGTTATGCTGGTTCACAGTGTTATGCTTACCTACGCTTAATTTGCATTGTAGATCAGGACAAAGAGTTGTATTTCACCCAAAAGTTACATATTCAAAACTGCGCAACAAATGTCTGTTTTGACGCCCCCGGGTTTGTGTACGACTGCCTTTGGTGATTAAGTTAAGTGTTTTAAAATACTCACTTTGATACTGCAAATATGTTTGGTAAAATCCCAGGATCTTTTACAATTATTATTTTACATTTTTTTCTCCGTTATGCCTACATCAAAATATTTTTAAAATACATTATATCTACATGAGAAATAAAGTACATATCCTGGAATATTCTGAAAAGTAGCTTTCATTCAGAAAAAAATCTTGTATAACTGGTAAAGTGTAAAGGTTAATTACAACTGCACTGCACGAGAATATAGTTATGTTTAAAACACGGAATTTGTTGAGGCATTGCTCATTTCCGAGGTATTTGGTATTAATGCTTCAATATTACAACATTGTTTCAGCGCGCTGCAGATATTCAGTTGTTTGTAATAACTAGGAATAATCTAATAGCTATTGATACAAGATAAGTGAACGAAGTCATGAGGTATTTTCCGTCCAAATAGGGATGTATAAAGTAGACCCAGGACGCGGAATGCATTTACTTCAACTAAAAATATTTGCGATTTATCTCCAGGAGAGAAATTGCACTTGGACCATAACATTGCAACTAGAATGTGACGTCTGCTCCATCACCTTCGTTAGAAAGGTTGAAAAAATACCGCTGGAGCAATGCGCCGGAAGTGACGTGATGAAGAGGATGTATAACTAACTTCCGCTCTACCCCTCACGAGAACGGAACAACAAACAACCCACTTGGGTAAAAAACCAATGCTCTGCTTCATTTAGATGCGTTCGATGTCAGTAATTTTGCCACCAGCTCTTACAATCACATGACTTTCTCTACCCATTAGACCATGGTTCCATGCTTCCTGCTTTTTCTTTTTCTTTGTAAATACAACCTATTACTATTTTTACCATTTCTTGGAATATATACATAGAAGTATTTTATTACCCTTAAAATTTTGATACCGAAATTTCGCTGCAAGTACTCGTTTTATGGTCCCCAGAATACAAAAAGGAGCATTTTTACAAACAGATCTATATGTGGGTCCTTTTTTTTTACATCCTCTAACGTTGATTCGTGTCGGACGATCAATGAAATGATGTTCAAATGAGTCCACTATACATAGAGGTTAGAGTTACAAAACATTCATCTTTCAGGATAAGGGAAAACCTCCAACGTTAAGTCATATCGGACGATGAATGAAATGATGTTCAATGAGTACAGGGTACATAGAGCTTAGAGTTACCAGACATTCATCTTTCAGGATAAAGGAAAACCTCCAACGTTAAGTCATATCGGACGACGAATGAAGTGATGTTCAAATGAGTACAGGGTACATAGAGCTTAGAGTTATCAGACATTCATCTCTCAGGATAAGGGAAAACCTCCAACGTTAAGTCATATCGGACGACGAATGAAATGATGTTCAAATGAGTACAGGGTACATAGAGCTTAGAGTTATCAGACATTCATCTCTCAGGATAAGAAAAAAACTCCAACGTTAAATCATAATGGACGATGAATGAAATGATGTTCAAATGAGTACAGCGTACATAGAGCTTAGAGTTATCAGACATTCATCTCTCAGGATAAGAAAAAACCTCCAACGTTAAGTCATATCGGACGACGAATGAAATGATGTTCAAATGAGTACAGGGTACATAGAGATTAGAGTTACTAGACATTCAACTTTGAGGATAAGGGAAAACCTCCAACGTTAAGTCATATCGGACGACGAATGAAATGATGTTCAAATGAGTACAGCGTACATAGAGCTTAGAGTTATCAGACATTCATCTCTCAGGATAAGAGAAAACCTCCAACGTTAAGTCGTATCGGACGGCGAATTAAATGATGTTCAAATGAGTCTAGGGTACATAGAGCTTAGAGTTACTAGACATTCATAGTCTAGTAAAAAACCCCGGAGAAATCCTGATGCAGGACTCAATCCGACCGAAATTTGAACCCGGAACCTCTGAAATGACGCTATCACCTACATTACAAGAGTAGGCGTATGTGTTTTTGAACAACCTAACTAAAAGTCAAATGTTCAGTTAAATACCTAATTTGGTATTCTAAATTCTCCTTCTTTGAAGCATGTGACGTAACAGGTGAATGTACTTTTCTCAAATGGGCGATACAGAGATAACGAAATTTCAAAGTCAACAGCATAGCGAACATCTCTTAAACAATTAAGTTTATTGTATTCTCCTATTCCTATTGTACCTAAAATAAAATTGATAATGAAAAAAAAAAGAAACATTCCAGCTTATTTTTTCTGTATACTGCAGTAGAGAGGATTGGAACTATATTGCTTGTTTTGAAACACTATACCTACTCCTTAGTTTACATCGAGAGAAACAAAGGAATGGCGAAAATATTTCAAAAGTAACTCATTGTTTAAAAATTAAAACCAACAATAAGGAATACTTGGGAAATAAAGCTACAGCAACATATATTTGAAATAAGTTTTGCATTTAAAAGTGATACACATCTTTCTGCCTAACCTCTTATTATTCACCATTTATGCAAAATAATACAAAATTCATAAAAATTGGAGGGGTCAACTGCAAATGGTGAAAATGTAATCGTACACTTTATTTGTAATTCAAATATCTTAAACCTGTGGAATATTAATTAAAATTGTAACGGCGTCCTGGAGAAAATGGAAGATAAAAATAACGTTTCATGAAAGGGTAATTGGGTTATGTGATTTTCTTGTGTCATACTACTAGTGTGGGAGATTTTGTTATCATCTGACTTTGTAACCTAGAACTGATATTTTGGGTTGAGAGCTGTCAAGACACATGAGTAAGTTTGTTATGAAATAAATAAACAAAGAATCTGCAATATTACATCCTGGTGCCCAATATCTATAATTAGAGCACGCATTGCAAATTGTTAAACATTCTTTTGATTTTAATAAATACAATAATAATTTAACAGACTTGTATTTATACTGCACTACAAAAGATTGTAAGTATAACAAAACAAAATTAAACAACCCACACACACAAACCATTAACTTTTCATATATGTCGGAATTTCAGTATAAATATTTAATTACGGAATTTCATAATGCTTAGCTATTCCATTCGACTATTTAAATTAATGTTATTATTTAACTCTTTATATTGCTGCCTGTTATTAATTTCTTTACCTTTTATAATTTAACATTTTAAAATATATTACCAAATTTCCCACATTCGTACATGCAGAAAATAAAATAACCATTTCCAATGTTGCTAACTAATAGTGGTTTACCTTTGTGCTCCATAAACATCTAACAGCCGACATAGCCTAGAACCAAACTATTTGTACTGGTAGTCTGTACAAATAATTTCCCAAACTTCATATAAATTCTTATTATACCATGAAAAGACATGATTTCACTTCATTTCGGAAAAAAATGTATTTTACTGCACTTCCATTTCCGAAAAAGGCTCAATCAATCTTTATCACTAAGACTTAGTTTCACTGACGTTGTAGTACTCTTAAGCAGGTCTTAGTGAAGTTCTATTTAACAAATTTCTCAATGAAGTTTCTTAATTTGCTAAGGAGAAGGAATGAAAGTGGTTTCATTATTCAGAATTGTCAAGTTTGGTGTTAATATGCTCAGAATTATCGCTTCCATTAACGATAGATGGAGGTCACCTGCCAGGATGTAGAGCATCCTAACGTGTCGAGACTTGTTGGCGACGACACCCCCTACCACGTCACAAACTTTATGAACATGATTTATGATGTCCTCGCCCACGGGGAGGCAGTCAATGTGTGTTTATAAATTGTATACACTTCCGTCATGGAGCGGCGCGGTATCGCAATATGAGATGTTTAATGGATGTTAAGAGATTCGTGAGTATTTAAGTCAATGTGGCCCAACCGGCGGTCCGCAGCACCCAACCGGTCCGCGGGGAGGCAGTCGATATATGCTTTCGTCATGCAGCGGCGTGGTATCGCAATATGATATGATATGATTAATGTGTGATTATTTAAATTATGTTGGGCGAATCGGGGCCCACAGCATCCCGTCTTTAGAACGTCTTCCTCCGGAAGGGAAGTAAAGCCGGTGGTTATGTGTTATAGATTTGTTTCAAGTAAAAGACCTCAAGCCTGATAAAGGGGCTTGTGAGCAAAACTAATCAGTTTTCGACGCCTAATATAGAATGGGATGCTGAGATCCATAGCATTTAATAAACGTCCAAAAATAAAACTCAGTTTTTTTTCCCTTCTATTCTCTTTATTTGTAAATATGGCCTTAATTAACATGCAGCAAACAATTTTGATGTTTCACATTAAAACAACTTTCCAATTGCATTCTTAAACATTCTTTGAATTTCCATTCACTTTACATGGCCAAGACATTAAAAAACCGGAACATCACTTCCTATTTCCGGAATATATTGGTATTTGAAAACTTGAGGTTGCTCGTTTGTATGGAAATACAATTTTACTGAGTGACTAGATAAATTCTAAGAATCCCATTTTCCGTTCTAATTTTCAGAGCTGGCCTAAGTGCAGCTTTACGATACTTAAACGTCACTGTGTTCCAGGAATATCTTGAGCTAGTTGATTTCTTGTTGACTTCTTATAACTAATTGCCTTTCTTCAACACATTATTTTCCTTACTAGTGACTTCTCCCTGACAAAATTGTAACTCTACTATGCTTCTTACGTTTTACATTGTCTTTGGCACATTTAGATTATTTACTAAGGTTATTTATTTTCCTGTCATTTGTTTTAGCATTATTAATCTTGACAGTCAATAATTTCGGTTCCATCTTTGCATTAAATATTTAGGTTATATATCCACAACTTAGTACACACGACGCATGACCTTAGTAGGATAATCGCGTTTCTGTACTTCTGTTGTTTGAAATACTAGTGACTTAGGCAAGTCCCGTCCCCAAAATTAATAACCACTGTGATTGGACGTGAGATTTGAACACAAAGCTTGCCTGTTCACATGTTCAGAAATCGTTAAAGCAACAACAATCGAGAGAAACCAACAGCTGAGTCAAAACAGTTTGTCTTTGTTGAAGTTTCTGTTTAAATTTCTGCACAGCTTACAGATCAGGACGGTTGAACGGTTGAACTTCGTTCAAATTACTGTATTTCACACACACACACACACACACACACACACACACACACACACACACACACACACACACACACACACACACACACACACACACACACACACACACACACACACAAAATCTGATGTCTTGTACTCGCATGAGTTTCTCTACTAGTTCTTGGACAAATTACCTACTCAATGCTAATTGACTTAAACCATTTGTAGAAATGATGTTATTACTTATCTACTTGCAAGTATAATGAGAAATGGAAAAGTAGAACATGGTTAAGTGATAGTCAAATCTTTTACGAACCGGTCGCTATGTGACGACTTGCGAGGTAAGTTGATGTTTATTAGCGAGTGAAAAAATGTAACACCCGAGGCGATAAACATCAAACCTCGTTAATCCCATACGTCATTTTATCTGTTATCTAAGAAACTATCGATTTGAATTACGAATTATAAAAAAAAAATTAAAAATTGTTTTACGAAAGATTTAGAATCGATTGTTTTACGAGGTGTAAGATGATATTGGAAGCTTTGGTGTAACTATGATGTAAACTGTATGTCCAAATGAGTGATTCAGGCGACAAAACTTTTATACCTGAAGAAATTCGAGCAGAAACTGGAGTAGCTAATCTTAGTTTGCTGCCACAAAATGTCTTGTTTTTCAGATAACTAAAGAACAATTGAATATCGGACTTACCCATCTACGAGATAATCGATAGTCAAATGTCTTTGACACTATATTAGAGTAGGCGTTTCTCTTTTGTCTCGCAAATTTTAACTTTCTTCTTCTGTTCGTTTTGCTATATTGACTGTGGTAGAGATAATTTGACTCTTTGCAGAGATTATTCATGTGTAACAGTAAAAGGTCTACTTTTCTGTAACAAAAGTACCGTGTAATGACGTGGTTTTTATTGTGGTGGTGGATAACAATAAATAACGATCTCTCATTTGAGAAAAGTGTAAGTATTGGAAAATGTCAACCAATACCAAGGAATATCTCAGAAATGGTTAATTCGAAATAAAAATTGATTTGGTATAAATTGTGTGCTTTATCGAGATCTACACTTCCCATTTTGTGGTAGGATTTATTGAGTTTATCTGTTAGGGGTTTGCCCATTGGTACAAAAGTCATCCAAATAAAGTAAAAACCTGAAGTTTTCCTTGCTCCACGAGATAGGTATAATCAATGACAAATGTTTACCTGAGGTTACGTTGCTAGGATACAACACGACATCGAAGCCACATTAGTCAGGAAGCAATATCCAGCAGGTATTGTGGCGATGCCCTATGGTCTCATTCACACGTCAGTCGACATTGCACATTTCCTCGTTGCTACAAGGGCAGTCAGATCTGCCAAGGCCATTCTCTTTGCAACACCACGATAGATATAATGTGATAAAATGGTTTTATTATATATTTCCCTGTGGGTAAAGGGGGGAAGGGAATAGAAGCATTCAACAGGTTTATGTGGTATACAAATGTTGTAAGAGCTGCTCGCTCTATTGCTTTCAATGTCCAAGACAAGGTATTAAAAAAGGGAAAGATAATGGCCTCCTATTTGAGAGCTGTATAAATATTTTAAGACTAAAATTAATCACAAGGAATATTTTGAAAATGGCTGACTGCAGAAATAAATCGACACAAATTGTGTGCTTTAAGAATACCAAATTTTTAGTGTGGTAAGATTTGGTGTATACGTTATAGTTTATCAGTTATGCAGAAGTCATTCAGAATGAGGACATTTTCAGACAATTCTAGATTGTAACAGGACATATCGTTAGAATATCGATGATATGTAATTGATGAAGCACATGAACAACGTTTGTATAAGGACTTTTGAGGTGGCAGATCGAGCGAAAGGTTTTTGAACAAAGAGAAACCAAGTTAAGCATTAATGTTCAGCTAAAAGGTACAATGAGCATAATGAGTCTCGAATGGCAGTATACGACATGCCTGTCTCAAATTAGAATAGAAATATCTGAGCCTTATGACAATTTGTTAAATGGTTCATGTATCTACCGTGGTTCACTTAATACCAGAATGGGAAACACATCGTATCTAGCTAGTGAACAAAAGTGGCACGATAAATAAGTGTTGAGTTCATGACTAATTAATCTGAAATCAACACTCACACGTGAGAGTCTACCTTACACAAAGTAATTAATTCACCCTTCAAACATTCAATAAATATCCTGCGGTGAGTTGTAATTTTTTCATTGAAATAAATTTAACATATGACATTTGAATCAAAACCGTTAGAGCCATTTTGAGAAAAAACGATCTAAAATTTATCATGTTAAAACGTTTGTGTCATTTCCTTGGAAGAAGGTCAAATTAAATATGATTTTGTTATTTAAACGACTTTTAGTTTTTGAGCTATATTGTTCATAAACAAATAGACCAACACACACAAACAAGTCTTTTTTCAAAAAATGATTTGGGGGGTTGATATTCACTAAATATAAAGACACATATTTCAGGTGAAACCTGGGTATCAAATTTTTGGATGGATTAAATATTCCTTTACTTATTGTAAGTATATAATGAAGAATGACTTCCCATTCAAAATATCACAAGTTTTTTATAACTAGAATCAACAATGAGTATCGCAGAAATGGTTGCTTCCAGAAAAATATCTACATTAAACTTTTTAGTTAAGCAAATCTAGTTATTTCAGTCATTTTTGTCTCCTTTACGATTTATTAGTTCTGCAAAACTCATTCAGAATGATGATCACTTCAGAGGCTGCTCAGACAAAGTTTAAAATGTATATTGTTTTAGGCATATATTTGTTTTTGAGAAAATTAAGAAGTTTGGAGATTGTTCAATAGAAAGAATAGCTTTGAATGTGTGGATTTCGTACAAAATGTACATGTCGTATACTGGAAATATACTAAAGGTACTTCTTCAGTTATGCCATTACGGTTTTCTAAAAATTATTTATCTTATTTATTTATTTATTTATTTATTTATTGCAAACATGGAGCCTCAAAACGTGCACTTCTGGTGAAACATAGATATCGGATGCCTTGAATACATGATTTTCTCTACTATTGTAAATAGTAAAGGAATGTGTACTGATTGGTATTTGAAGAGTTTGCTGATAGCACGTGTTATGTTGAAGAGGAGAATGTCAGGTTGTCGTGTATGTGGACAGATATCACACTATTGACGTCAAGTGACACGCAGACATATGTGTTTATTTGTTTCGGTGCCTTGCAAACATGGATTGTTCCCAGTCAAGACAAGGTCACTATTGGTTTATGGAGCAACACAAATATTCATGTCCACGCTTTGTATGGAACTGAGCCAAATCCTGCCACCCTGTAGATGGATGGCCACGCACACCTGTCCAGACTTCTGAAGGAGCTGATCCTTCTGACCTTACTGGTCAAGCAGGTTACGTGCTGGGTACCTTTTGGAACTTTTAAGCGTAACCAATGATTTTGGACAGGTCGTATATAAGAAAGCTGAGACATATATGTCCTTTAGAAGGCAACACCTCTTTAAACAATATTGCTTCTTGTTATTTGCAATAATGTTAACTGTCAAAGTGACTATTGAACCTGTAGATACAAGCGTTATACCCAAACACAGGATATTTTTGGTTAATTTCAGAGGACAGTGTAACTAACACCATTTCAGCTATTTCCTAAATGATTCAGATGTTGATATGATTGAAAATAAAGTTAGAAACGTTGCAAATTATTTGACATTAATTATCTGCCACAGAAAATTCAGTAATAATTTTGTGCGGAATTAAATACCAAAATATTATGTCGTGCAGGTTGCTGTCACTGTATTGGTAAGTTTTAAGCCATTCATAATGCCACAGAAGAAAACATTTTCTAAGGTTATGTCGATTTTCGAGTTAAGGCATTGGAAAAAGAAATAAGAGCTAGGTACAATGTCAACTTTGCAAACCATCTATCACACTGCTCTGTACCCTACTGTCCGCCCTTCCAATAAAGTAAGTGTAAGTTTTTAAAAATGCATTCCCACTGATGCTGGATTTCAGTTCAGCTCCTCTTGGAAACTGGCCTTAGAAATGGAAATTCGTCGATTTAAGAAGCAAATATCAATACAGTTTGATAATCAAGTTAAGTAGTTACGTTCCTTTGACACAATTTTCTATACTCACGCCACCTCCTGACCTGGCATTTAATTTACTGAAAACAGTCTTTTGTTCAGTAATGCGAATTTTGATAGTGTTTTGTTTTTGTTTATAGTTGTGTTATATCCAGTATTTCATTTGAGGTTATAACATTTTATAAATATTTGGTAAACCACAAGAGACAGACTACATTTAAAATCTTGTTAAATCTTGTTAAAACAACGCAACTTATATGGGATAGAAATTAATTATTCTTTCACACTGGCCGTGTGTAGGCTAAATTGTGGAAACGTAGAGTTACTTGTGGGATACAAGTTATAGATTTTCGAGCTATTCCTTGTTATTGGCTTATATCTATATAATAATTTTACTCTCTTTAAATAGGAAGTCGCTATTCTTTTCTTTCTTATTTATTGGATATGCGAACAAGAAGGAATTTCAAAGACACACTTCCGCCTACAAAGAAACATAGTATAGCTATTTCTGCAAATGTTAATCTGAAAAAAAAAAACAAGATAAAGAAAAGAATAAGGATGTTTAGGAGCAGCAGTTCAAAAGTGAGTAGAGGAAGTCATGTGAAAGGCAATTGTTTGTGTAGCCAGCACAAATGAATCACGGGACTACTTCCTATTGAAGAGAAGCAAACAGCGCTTGGGACGTGAGATGTCGCCTGCCTCACGGTCGCAGCAAGGCACCTCGGTATTGTCACTTTAGGAGCAGACCAAATTAAAATGGCGCAGAGATAAACTTAAAATGAATAGGACGCTTTTTCGATGTTTAACTTAGTACTGTAGTGTTATTGAACATTACACACGCTACGTAATGTGACTTGTGTTGTTGCAGCGTGGAGAGGTGCCTCGGGTGCGATTTCGTGTAATCTAAACGAAGAGTGGATTTAGCAGAAAAGTGACCTGCCACCTACAGAGGCATTTGTAATGAGAACGGGAGTGGTTAGCGAACAATTCAAGTACCTGGTCTTCCCTCACACAATCCACGTTTTAATTAAACTAAACTGTCACCCTGGTCAGGGTTAGGAAAAAAAATACATGTTACGTAAGATGAAAATGGATCTTTTAGATCATGTTGAGTTTAAACATTTCGTAAGTAAAATACACTCATGCTGTTGGCTACCTAAGGCAGAGGAAGAAATCATTTTCATTCCCAAAAATGTTAAAATGACGATAGAAATGTAATGAAGTCACGTCCATTTGGGAGTTTCAGATGTCCAATATATCAGCCGTTTCATTCGAAAATAATATATTTACATAAAATGGGCACCTTTGTGCTGCTGCTGCAATGAAGTGCGCCTAATGTCACAGATTATTTACTTCTGTCTTCAACTTATTTTGTTCTTTGCACTTCCATGACAAGTTTCGAGGTGGGGACTTAACACTTTGGTCTTAGAAAATTTCTTGTGCCTATGCACGATCCGGGAGCCCCTTGGGCCAGAGAATATTAAAAGCTGTCATACGGAGGACCGAAGGCGGGGTCCATAACGGCTACAGATGGAAGCTCCCTGGTTGCGGCTCGACGTCCCCCTGCCGCATGTGAGATTATATATCCGCTGGAAGGCCCAGGAATCACATACCTCACCCGATCCGAGGAACGAGCATTTACAGGGAACAATATAGGTTTGAAACTTCCAGCGATGTTTAGAATCGTAAAATAGCGAGCCGGGTTTGAAAAATGAAGTGAGATGATAAGGAAGGTGAAATAGAGTTCTCTAGGCGTACGTATCTTTTCCGGAATTCGCTTTGCGACCCTAAAAATCTTATTGGTCCAGCCAGGGGTAATCGAACCCACGACGCTTACGTAGTCGTTTCCATCCTGTATCTTTCATCACAATTCTCCTGCATTCATCTAGCAGACTAAAATTATATCCAAAACTTCTAGATTTCTTAATTTTGAAGAGGTACAATGAATAATGGACATACAGCGTTGTATTGGGAGACTTCAGGTAACCATAGCCTTTCATTTGTTACTTCATTTTCTCCCAGAGTTATGACTTTAAGCAAAACATCCTATAGCAGCTCAAGAAATAATTATAGAAAACTCGATTTTAATAGAAGTTACTTTATTGAGAGGAACCAAAATATTAAAGAAATATCTGATATGTGCATTTACATGATTTTCTGTAACCACTCTTGTACAAATTCTCCTTAAAACCTTCTTTTTTCGTGTTAATACATATAAATATTCTAGCGTTGATTTATTACATATTTCCTTGTACATACAATGGCTTTTAGTCGATAGTCAAATGTTGTAAGGGCTAATTGCTATGTTATACTTTGTGTTTGCATGTCATGTACACAAAACAAGTGACGACTTTGTAGTTCAGAAAGCTATAAACATTTGAAGATTTAACCAATAACAAATGCTCATCGCCACAAGCAGTTTATTTTTATTTGAAAGTTTGTGCTATGACGACGTTAGAGCTATTTGAAACAATATGAGACACCTTATCACCGTACCATAAGGTGTATAAAACTGGAAAAATAAATTGTGTAGATTAATTAAAGATGATATATTTTACATAAATTGACGGTTTTTAAAATTCAGATAGTTGAGGCTGCACAACAAAATTGAGTGTTGTTGTAGGTCATTTGCTATATGTGTGCATTGAACCTATTACGGACATTCCCTAATACACAATTTTAATTAGTATACAGTTTTCCTTTCAATTTGTGTATTCTTATTGTTACTAATAATGCAAACTTCATTCATAATAGAGACGATACCTAGGAAATATCTCATAAATGTGGTATTTTGATAAAAACCGTTAGCGACATTATTTAGGAAATCCAACATTTTGAACAGGTTTCGTATAAGCGATTTAACAGCTTTTGCCCCATCCTTGGGAAACACTGAGCATAAAATTTTGGTATTTTTTTCAAGTATTTGGCTTGAACTTGTGCTCACGCTAAACTTTATATAAAATGCTTCTTAAAATACAGGACGAAATGTGTATGCCAAATGCAATATCTGTAGTAGTAGAGCAACTGGCGGGGGTCGCCCCATCGATATTACAATTTGAAAGGTCTTTATTCTCCTATCAGAGTGCAATTTCTCACATTTAATATTTACTTTATCGTTTAACAGCAATACCGAGATTTCCCTGAATCCAAAACCTTGAGTTTGCCTTTGAATAGCGAAAAGCCATAGAAATACTAAACTTTATATTATGTCCAGCACTGCGAAGGTTTTTAGACAAATCTCTGCTATCCTTCACATGGTAGAAATTTAGCAAATGTTGATTTTCCTAGAGATTACAGTAACGATATTGATTAAAGTGCTGTATGTTTAAATAGACCCAGTCTTAGAGCACAAAAATGTAATAATACACAAAACTGAAGGCGTGAATCATCTTTTAGATATTGTTTATCATAGCTTTATATTTACAAATATTTTTATTCTTCTCAAATAAGAAGTCGTTATTCACTTTTTGTATGTGCTGGCCATCACAACAAACACTTAGGTCCGGGAGCATAAAAGATTACCTAAGTTCAAACATATGAAAATGAACTTCAGTCAAGCTGAACTTAGACTTTTGGTTGTCTAAACATTGATGTAAGTTCATGGCCTCTTGATCTAAGATCAAACCTAACTAGTGAATTTTCTCCAGTTAACTTGATCGAAATTAGATCAGCAACTATTTACACAATAGTTACAAGAAGAAATAAGTACTGCAGCTTTAAATAAATTGTAATTAAAGCATTTTTGTGATTACTTGTATAAATAATTAGCCTCTTTATTTCACAAATGTGTGTTAAAGATGCATTGTTTGTGTATATACAAATATAATAATTTGTAACTTAAAACTTCACTTATCTTCTATTTTTTGTTTATCTATATTTTCCACCTCACAGTATTATAAACAGATGAAAATGAAAAAGATGTACATTGGGCGTATATAATAATAATAATGATAATAATAATAATAATAATAATAATAATAATAATAATAATAATAATAATAATAATAATAATAATAATAATAATAATAATAATAATAATAATAATAATAATAATAATAATAATAATAATAATAATAATAATAATAATAATAATAATAATAATAATAATAATAATAATAATAATAATAATAATAATAATAATAATAATAATAATAATAATAATAATAATAATAATAATAATAATAATAATAATAATAATAATAATAATAATAATAATAATAATAATAATAATAATAATAATAATAATAATAATAATAATAATAATAATAATAATAATAATAATAATAATAATAATAATAATAATAATAATAATAATAATAATAATAATAATAATAATAATAATAACCCTTGCCGCGACAGCCCTTTGAGAGCCAAGACCTACCAACCCGACTGCCGGCCTCACGCCCACTTACGCACGGCAGAGGTGGACGATCATCCAACCGATACGGGGAGGAGATGTGGTCAGCATCGCGGCATCCCCCAGCCGGAATGTTGGTTTCTGTGACCAGGGCTACTTACCTAGCGTAAGCTCCTCACTTTGCTCAAGATGCTGAGTGGGCACCGGTCCTATACCCGGGACCTAAAATCCCGACCACATGGGTGGGATCGAACCCGGGCCGCTTACCTAGGGTAAGCTCCTCACTTTTGCTCACGATGCTGAGTGGGCACCGGGGACCTAAAATCCCGACCACATGGGTGGTATCGAACCCGGGCCGCTTACCTAGCGTAAGCTCCTCACTTTGCTCAAGATGCTGAGTGGGCACCGGGGACCTAAAATCCCGACCACATGGGTGGGATCGAACCCGGGCCGCTTACCTAGCGTAAGCTCCTCACTTTTGCTCACGATGCTGAGTGGGCACCGGGGACCTAAAATCCCGATCACATGTGTGGGATCGAACCCGGGCCGCTTACCTAGCGTAAGCTCTTCACTTTGCTCACGATGCTGAGTGGGCACCGGGGACCTAAAATCCCGACCACATGGGTGGTATCGAACCCGGGCCGCTTTCCATGGCCAGGGACCAAGGCATGTTCAATTAGCCCGCTACGCCACGTCGCAGGACACATTGGGCATATAATGGAGATAAAGTAAGCGAAATGATTAACTTTTGATAAGTAATGTTTCAATATGGAGTAAATTCTTATACTGTTTATTTAAAATAACATTATTTCTGAGACAAATAACCATAAAGCGAAAGATTTATTTAGTTCCTGTTATGTCTAGATTGGCTTCTCGGTTCACTTGAATTAAACATTGCCGAATCATTCCGGTAATTCTCGAATCTTTTCAATACAACACGAAAATTGCAACATGTTTGGCGATGTTGCCACATTTATTTTTGTGGTCTCAGATCAATCTAAGATCAGCATTTTACAACCTACGTGGGTTCCTAAACTTGGTTCAATTTTGATCTTCGATTATAAATGAACTGCAGTTAGCGATTTTTATGCAATCGGGTCTTAGAAGATGTGACTATCCTAATCTGCATTATGCGAATCAGATGGAGGAGTAAGCATTTTTAACAATATTTTGTGCGAGGGCGAGTAGAGAAATTCATGTGAGAAGCCACGTTAAATGTTTTAATGCACCGTTAAACATGGCATTCGCTAGGAGTGTGTGGGAAGTTGTGGAAGAAATTCCGAGAACAAAGGAGCCAGAAATTAAAGAAGAGGTAGACAAGAAAACCCAGAAGAGCTGTATGGTTTCCGCCGAAGAGATAAACTACCTTAGTATACTACCGACAGGGACTGGGGGTGGTTTATTTGTTTCTTTTCTCTCAACTGTAACCACGCCTTCTACTGGGTCGTCCATTTTCAACTAACTCAAGTCTCCATGAGGGAATCCTACATCATATGTCATATTCTGGAACTTTTCTAAAATCCGTAATTTCATGCATCATTTTGCTTTAACATATACTAACTTAATATTTGTTTTCTTTTTCTACCATGTACTTCGTGGGTAGAGGAAATATCGCATTCCATTTAAAAATTAGTTAATCAGATTACAATGAACATGTCTTTTAGTTCCTCTAAATTCAATAAAATTACCTTTTTCTAAAAGGCCTATGTGACTGTGAACATCATGACTCAAAAACTCTGATAAATACCAAATTTACTATTTAACATCAGAATCCTTCAAAAAAATCTCCTCTCACAAACTGCTCTTTACAGAGATACCTTTTTTTCAATTTTCTGTAAAATGCTTCTAAAGGTTTTCATTAAAATATCACATATTTAAGATATTTACATGATAAATAAAGGTTATATTTAGAGTTTTATGGAAACAGCTGAGTTCATTCCTAAGGGATTGTGTGCAATTTCGTATAATTGGAAAACATTAAGCCATACACGACAACATGGTGTACAGTAACGTTGATGTCTTTAAGGTACATTTTTTTTTTACATCAGCCGTTTCCGGAATATTCTTTTAATGGCTCAAATTGTCCATTAAGTTCATGCGATATTTCGTTGTTTAGATGGAAAGAGTATGGATGTTTATTGTGATAGCGAATAACATTTGAGTATCGTTATTGCTTTGTTGCTACTGTAAAGGTTTATCCTAATCAAACTAAAGCGGATAGAAGAATAAACTTTGGTAAGGACAATTTTATAGTCACTGCAACACGTCAGAACAAAAGTGTGCTTCTTGCCAGGTCAGGACACACATTTCAATACTTAGTGATACCTTACAACTTCAAAAAGCAATTTCACCTTCCATTTACTATGCTTTATATACGCATTTGATTAAAGGGAACAGAACTTTGGACACCGATGCTTAAGTGAACCTTCCAGAACTGCCCCAGTCTTTATCTTGAACTCCGCTACGGAATCGTCAGCCAATATTCCCTTGCATTACAGCGACGTCAGTTTGTGTACCAACTCTCTAGCGGTGAATGACCCACTGAAGGCTACTCTTTATCACCTATAAATGTCAACAGTGCACTGAACTAATTCCAATTCACAATTAATAACATCTCTGCACTTTGGAAACCTTTACCTCAGTATAAAGTAAGATAACGTCACTTAATATAGGCTAATTAATGTGCTATTTGAAGTAAGTCATCAGCTGTTTGAGAATGTAGAATTAAAAACTTTTTAAATCTTATCACTATAAACTGTAACTACTGAAATATTATATCTACTGAACTGCCACTGTTTAAAATAAGGTACCGTAATAATAAGAAGTATAAGTTACCGTGGATGACTGAAATGTCAGTGCAGATTCCCTTGTGTCAACCGCCAAAGCTCTAACGTGGTATTTAGGCACTATGGACTGCCGATAATTGGTAATAATAGACTCTAAGATAGCAAACACAAGACACAAGAGGTATAACATTTATAAATAAAGCTCCATGTCAACACACTACTGTCACTTTGTGGCTTGATACATTAGAATCTTTAAATCTTCAGTACTACGTATACGTGTACTTCTGAACGACTTCTGAACGTATGGAGTTCAAGGTAGCGGATTTGGTGTTATGTGAGTTTACGGAAATCAACGTATGACATTCCTTGCTAATTAGTCCTTATTGCTTGTCGAAAATACAACTCGTGCTTCTTACGTAATTATTTTAATATATAGAAGTTATTTGTTGCAAATATTTCTTTATTTATTATAAAATTATTAATATTAATATTTCCAATCAGTAACAAAATAGGCCTGGGCTTTGGGACAACAGGATAGCTAAAAGCTACACTTGAAAAGTGGAAATCAAATTTTTAGCGAAGAAATAATTGATCAAAGTGGTACCTACATTATGGAAACTCTTCAAAGAAGTGCATAAGACTTGTTGGGCAGCAGCAAGTAGCTGTTTCAGAAACCTCTATTCATAAACATTAAACACTGAAACACTACCGAGTAGGTATACCCTTATGTCGATAAATAGAAGTACATCAGTATGTTACTATGGCCTCTGTGTAAATAAGGTAGCAGTTTTAGAACACAAAACACATGATTGTGAATGTGCCATAAAGCGAATACTCTGTAGAGTGTACATATGTGATCTCATGTTCAAATCCCTCCATCTTACATTAAGTAGAATAACGCTGGTCATTGAAAAAAGTCCTTTTGTTTTAAACACAATGGTAAACATAACAAAGACTTCGCTTCTGGTTGAGCATTGTCCACTTTCGATATGTTGATGGGTGTAATTTTCATTTAGGTAAGTAGGCTCAGTAACAAAGGAGGTATACAAAAGCGAAAGCCCCATATAAGTAAGTATGTCTGTGTGAAACAAATAATTGGTTACGGTACCAAACTTGGTATTTTGAAAATTAATACAAATGGCTCTGAATCTTTACATGTACATACCATAATTTAAAAATAGACTTTGAAGTTATGTTCATTGTGAATAACTTTTGCAGAATTGATAATCGGTAAGTGTTACATAAAATGTACTGCACTAAAATATAGATGTCAAACGAAATCGGTTGTGAAGTTAACTGTTTCCGAATATTCATTATTACCCTTTTGAATTTTTCAGGGTGGCTCCGTGGCTGAGCGGTTAGACCGTTTGACTCTCACTAAGGCGGCCCAAGTTCTAATCCAGGTGACGGCAAAATGACATTTATGTTGGACAGCACGGCACTGGGGGTTTTCTCCGGGTCATCCGGTTTCCCCGCCATCTCATTCAATCGATTGCTCCATTATCATCTTTCCTTTCATCCAGTTCGCACTCATTCCGTTCATCTGCTTCCCTCACTCTTATTCCGGGAACCGGGCTGATCACCCACCCCTGGATATCTCTCTCTAATCCCTCACCCGAAGCCTAAACTTGTATAATGGGCAGGGGATCATAAGTGAACCGGTCTGTGTCCTATAACAAGAGAAGAAGAAGAAGCATTTTTCAACAGATTTGTCATTGGTGAGTCGTCATGCTTTATGATAACTTTTATTTCTTACTATCCAAAGAGAATGGAATTGGAGCCAACGTAATCCATTTGGGTATCATGTAAAGTGTATTGTATTCCAATATGATAAGTATATAATAAATTTGTATCTTCAAACGATTATCTGGATGAACATGGAGTTAAAAATTATAGCCTTTTGAGAATCGTATTGAAAAATGGTTAGAGCAATTCTTGTGAATATAACAGGCTTTTTGCATTTACTACATTCAATATTTCGTGCATTCTAAACTTTTTGTCATCGTCAAAGTTGTTAAGCTTCGCTGCAGAAAGTGATTCTACGGTTTTCAGTTACAAAAGTTGGCGAGTATCCATAGGCTATGTTCGACTGGAGTAGAATATTTCATTAGTGACAGAGTTAAGTGTAGTTCATTAGTAAGTTTTGAGTTTAGGCTACGTGGCTAGCGGAGGAACTGTGCATGTCCTTACTAACACATCACTGTGTCAGGATTTCAGCGAGCACAAAAGCAATTTACATCAAGAATGTTAGACGTTTGTTAAATAAAGGAAGTTGGGGAAAAACTTGGCAGAACGCGCTTTGTCACTTTATTGAATTCTCTGGTTATTATCAAGACATAACTTGGCGAAGCTAATCTCAAAGCATAGAGTGCAGAAGAACAAAGAAAGCGGAATAATGCGATAAAAGGAAAGAAATAAGCAACGGCAAAGAGCGAATCGATAAGATACCATTGTTTTCTATGTTGAGAGTGCACCGACAATGGCATTCTGGCAGGAAATCTCGCTAAGTGCCGTACACATTCACAAATGCTTAACCTTTACCTCATACCCTCTGTGGAAATGCATTATTATTACTTTCCTTGAGAGAAGTAGCTGCAGGGGAAAAAACTGTGACATTCACACACTTTCTCTACCGATTGTCATTTTCTACATTTCTCTACCACGTCCATAGGTAGAGAAGGCATTGTATTCCATCCAAAATGGCATTGGAAATACATCCCACGAATTAGCCCTTCACTGCATGGTGTCGACGTTTGGCAACGTTGCAGGGATCCAATTGGAGACATCATGCAATTACAGTCCAATGTTTAAAAGAAGATACGCGAAGGTCATCAAGCAAGGTCCGTGAGGGGCAAGAAGGGAAGGTCGTTGCTATGGTAACGTAAACAAAGGTTGCCAGATTGTTACACTGGTGAATCACATACTCCTCAGCTCAGTTATCGCTAGTTGTATGCGGGAAACAGAGTTTGCCTAGTTGCGCTGTGTATTGTTAGCCTACTTTATGAAAACAAAATTAAAATACGTTTTTATGGAAGCAAGACATAATGGCGGTAGGATTGGAGGTGGACCGAGGAATCATGGACCAAGGCAAAGATCAGTTTACGGCTGGGGTGTTGCTTGCACAGCCGAGCTAGAGAATTTCTCTGTTCTCTTAGAGAATTATTCCAACAGGAAGACGAGAGTTTGCTTCTTATCAATGAACAGCTTGTTCCTTTTATCAAAAAGCGACAGCCCCATACGTGCACGTAAAAGAACTCCTGTGGGTCAAAATTCCGGCATATCGGTGACGTTGATATGAAAATGTCAATTAACAAAGTCGTTAACAATAGTATATTGCGATACTAACGTGGCAAACACTTAATACGGCCGCGCTGTGGTTCAGTGGTTAGACCGCTTGGCTCTCACCAAGGCGGCCCGGGTTCGATCCCAGGCGACCGCAAAGTGAGATTTGTGGTGGACAAGACGGCACTGGGGCGGGTTTTCTCCGGGCCCTCCGGTTTCCCCCGCCATCTCATTCCACCGGTGCTCTATCTTCATCTCATGTATCATCAGTGTCACCGCCTGCGGTGCCGTATGTAGTAAAAGCGGGCGATAAACACTACACATTCCATTTCATTTAAACGCGTAATACGGAACGAGAAAAGGTCTAAAAAGACGAGTCGCTTGAATCTATTTTTTTCAATTCTCGAGATTCCATTATCTGTTTACCACATGTGTATTGCACATTTTTTGCATTATGTGTATTTATATCACTCTGAATTTTAGTAGTTGAGATATAAGCTGAAATATTAATAAATATAATTGAAGATAAATGTTAGATTTTAGAACGTGCATTGTCTATATGTGTTTCTATGGAGAAATGCTTACCGCGGGAATGTCAACTTACGACGCATAGCAACAATAACGGTAAGTATGCAATATTAGTTACATAGTGTAAAAATTATGTAAAAGAACTCACATTTGAAGACCCTACCACTCAGTGAAGGTGTGAACAACTTATTTCTGTTTTTAAAGTAGGCTAACACAGATTAACTGTCCATTTATTTGTTAAGCTGAGATAACTCGAACCCTTGTTTATGTTTCGTGTGTTGAGAGGGTAAAGAAAGGGGATCTGCTGGGCAACATTGCAGCACCCACGTGAAGAAACAGATGACCTTCACGTATCTTCTTTTAAAGATCAGAATGTAGCGCACAGCGAAGTGTGTTCCGAGTATGCAGTACACAGTTCACTTGACAGATGGCGGTAGGAAGCACAGCGCACAGGTACATTATATATCGTCATATTGACAGCGGACACAACTGCTTAACTCTTTACAAAAATATTAGAGTGTTGTATAAGTAGATTAATAAAATACAGTGCCAAAACGAAGCTATTTTCTATATATAACTTACTGTGTTTATAAAAGTATTCGTTGCCGTTTAACATCATGAATTACCTGTATAGTCAGCTTTTCGCTCTAAACTCTTGAATTTTGAGCTCTTTCTGAAATTGTTAGCACCCAGAAATTTGATTTTATGGATGACGACAGCTGGCAGATATGGTTATCTATACCAGTTCCGAGTGACAGTAAAGATGTAAGTTGTGACATAAATGCAATTCGTAAAACTAGCAACAATTAAAAAACTCAGGCTGAAAACTTAAATATTATTTATTGTTTCTGAAATGAATGAAGTGATATCAAACGAAACTGATTCTCTTAGGGAGTTGGTGAATGTAGACACTTCAGGAGTTGCTGCAGGAGTAGGAAATGTACATTTTGGCGAGTGTTTCTCTGTGCAAGTTAAAGCAGTGCACATAAAAGAATACAAGATATATTATGGAAGCAAGGAAAAGTGAAATATGTTAGAAAGGGTCCGTCTGATGAGCTATTAGGGAAGGAATCTTCATCTGGTAAACGGCATTAGCAAACTTGAGGATTGATCAGGGGAAACCCAAGCAGACAAGTTCACAGCTTGCGAGTAGTAACATCAGATATCATCTGTTCATTTAGATAAAAACAACGCAAAGGATATTCCATTACTAAATGTAAAAAGTGTAATATGGAACTATGCTTTAACAAGAAGAATAAGTGTTTCATTTCATTTTAAGATGCACAATTTTAGTAAATTATTTATAAGTTTTCAAAACTTATCTGGTTTTTAAAGTCACTGCAAATAACTACTCATAACATTTTAAGTAAAAAATATATATCCTGATACTCCTTAGATCTATAAACAAGTTCGTCTTGGAAGTTTCTACTGTAAAAGTGCCACGTATGAGGATTCAATTATCGCTGAACGCATGATGTGGCCGAAAGCAACAAGAAATAAATAAGTAATAAAACACAGTTAAATAGTAATATATTTTTTAAACATTTTCCCCAGTGTTTGACGACACACACACACACACACACACACACACACACACACACACACACACACACACACACACAAAGTTAACATACAAATTCACGCAGTTTAGGGTTAAGAGGGGGTTGCGAAAATGCTATGAGGAAATTGATTTTCTATTATAAACAAATATTATACCAGAATGATTGTTTTAGTTACACTGATTGTCCGCCAGAGGTGAAACGTTGGTTCACAGAGTGCGCCTCGAGATGGCACTGCCTGCGTTATGGTTTGCAGTTAAGGAGTTGTTATAATATTTATAGAATTTGGTAATAAATTGTAGTTGTGATTTTCAGCAACTGTTTATATTTAATGGATCTTAGCTATCTGAGAATAACGAGCTGTTCACGGTGAAAACTGAGGCAGTGGAGAAGGAGCAAACAAATATGTGTTAGAGAAGAAGTCTTCTACAGCAAATATATATTCTGAGACTTAGGAACGTGATTTATGTTATATTTTGGAACTTGTAGTCTTTTGTAGTGATGGATACACTTGGAAATTGTTTTCTATACTCTCAAATACTTGACACGGCTTAATAGCTACAACATAAGAAGGGACATTGCCTTAGCCAATAGGTTCGCGCTCTCTTTGCTTTGACAGTTTTAAACAACTGAAGGATATGTCTGTCTTTGTCTCATTGTATCCGCATAGCAAGTGGTTTGAGATATGCATACGGATGCAGACAGCGAAGTACGTTCTGTATTTGAGCATGTATGTGAACACATATACAAGGATTATCGTGTGGTATCATTAACTGAACCAGAAGCAGTTCGCTTACGCAGCTATCGTTCGTATGAGTACAGAACAATATGACAGAAATCAACTACGTTCGACGAAAGAATGGTGATTCCTAATGTGAAACGAAATAGTGACATTTCAACGATTTGTGAATGCACACTTCTCTGGATATCAGGAACGTGCAAAGGGGTTTTTAGGAGTTTTAGAGAATATAAAACTTGTTGCTTATGACCAATTTCTTTAAACGACGTTTCCTTGATAGTGAACTCTCTAACTGTGACATTACAAATAATTGAAAGAGATTATTGAACAGCATATCCTGGAATCGTTACCTGATTATTTCAATTCTGTAACCCTTTTGGGCATAAAGGGCATGCAAAGCTGCACGTTTAACGAACGTAAGTCTTAATATATTAAAACACTTTTATTTTTATCAGTTGTAACCAGTGGTCTTTATTTACATTCCATGGGAGTGTGGCCACCACAAACAGTCTGTGTGCATTGTAAGTGCTCGAGACGTCCTTCTGAGTTGGAAACTGTAATCTGTACATACCAGGAGGTCTTTCGCTTCGTGCGTTAAAGCAGTTGCAGAAGGCAATGGGGAAATTCCAGTTAAACGCACGGCAGTGGTGTGAGCGGACTGCACAGGTTATTTCAATCTTGGGAACTGACACTTTTCGTTCGGAGAAGAATCACGTCCGCTTATGCCACTGATGTGCGTTTAATTGGAACTGCCATGTTTCGTTCTGAAACTATTTTAAGGCATGACGGGATATTTGCTTACGTGAAAGACGGGGTAGCTGGGCCAACTGGTATATTATGCTATCGAAGATTTTAACATACCTTTAAATTATGCAAGGTGATGTATTTTTTCATAAATCTGTTTATTTCAAGAGCTAAAGAATAATCTAATTGACGAGAGCAAGAAAGAAAATATTCAGTTCCAAATATTATGCACGTATAGGTATTATGGGAAGTTCTATTCTGAGCAGCAGGTCTCAATAGTCCGGAGTGAAAGGAGAAGTTAGCTACTATTGTTTTTATGGCATGTCCTGCGTAAAACGTCATAAAATAAACGGTTTTAACTGGCAAGATATAAGCCAAAGGAATTAGTGAGGAACGATGGAATATCCAAGATGCAATGGGATTAGCTCAAGCAGTCAGTGCTGTTGATGCTAAAATATTGTATAGCGATAATTGTTGTATTATCATAACTGTATTGAATTAGATGTATACGTGTATACAGGTTGAAGTTAATTTTTTAGTTAAGATGGTAATACTGTTCTTCAATATGGTAACAAAGTATTACTTGGAGAAATATTTATTGCACCAATCTTGCAGCAGAGTGTAAGGTCTTCAAACGAGGGAAATGAACAATGGAACCCTATCTCTGCTTCACTTGTGTCAACCACAAGGTCATAGCTAAATTTCTGAGTCCTATACAGTATTAGCCTACACTTTAAACACTATCACTCAAATCTAGAGAATACGTCTTTTTCTGTAAAAGCTGAATTAGTTGAAGTTTGGAACAGAAACAAAATAAACCTTTGTATTCAAAATGTTCTCAAAAACATTTCGGAAATTCGGTCATGGGCTACTTACATATAAAAAAAGAAAGATGCAACATTTGTTTTAATTTGGCCCTGGAAAGGCAATATTATTTATTGGGTATTATGTATTTGATTTAATTATTTGGGTAATGTATTTATTTATTTGTCTACATACAGTAATGAGAAGTGGGTCTCGAAAGATCACATGAACCAATGAGAAACTATTGAATAGCCAGAACAACGCCAAATTCCATAATTTCAGATTAGCCAGGGTTAGCGTCATTCTGTGTATGGACGTCGTCGAGTTAAAAACTGCATTTTTAGTTAATATTGTGAAGAAAAACGACATTTATTAAGTTATTCCATCAACTATGCTACAACGTGTTTTGTTCATTTTCAACCTGATCTAAAAATCAGTACGTTTAATGAGGAATTAAATAGTTTATTTCCTTATGATAAAACATTTCCGAAGGATATCCGTCCGAAACCAAGGCATCAGATATATCATCTTCGTGAGTCGGCTGTTGTAGCAAAGAGTAGCAGAATAAGAAATATTTCGAAAATTGGCTGAAAAACAGGAGCCAGAATTGCATCATCCAATCTAAAATTTGGATAAAAATAGCCTCCCTACTTGCGGCTTCGAGATAATGCATGCGAATGTGACCTCATCTCATCAATCTATTCGAAATCCTCTTCCAAAGGTCATAGAAACATGTGTTTCAAAATTCATTTTCCTGAATATTAATAACTGTTAACGTTCAACATCCTTCCAGGTTCATTCTAACAACTCCATGTGAGAACTCCCGCACTAAGAACAGTGCTGGAACACCATCGTGCACAAACCACCTCTTTTCTGTTACTTACAGGGGCTCATGTTCAGGTAGCAAATGTGGAAGAGTGAGTTGGATAAATTCCTTTTAGAGATCACTTGTAAGACGTGCACCAGCCGGATTCACGTACATTTACAGCCCGGATATTTAATCCAAAACTGTTGGTGACGTATAGCCTGAACTGCATTATGAGAATTAAAAGCTGCCCTCATTATGCGTCATGGAAAATTTTAATAAAAATTATAAACATAGTCTCCACTGAAATCTAAACTGACGAGAAAAAAATTGGACAGGGAGATAGCATTAGAAACCAATGCAGAAGCTCTCCCATTTTAGAGTAAAAAGCGTCTGTTGTGAGCTATATATGTTGACGGGTTATGAAATTGAGCCTTCACTAATACCAAGAAGTCAAAAATAAGGGATATATATTTCCATGTAAGGGATTCATTCCCAAAGTTTGTAAACATATGCTTGAATAATACTATATCATACAAGAAATAAGGCTCAGCTGAAAGGTTTAGTGGTGAATATCTGTGCCAGACATGTGGCGCGGATGCTTGCTCCAAGAATTTCGCCAGACGCCGTCCTCTTTGGGCAGTTCCTGTAGTGCGAAATTTATTGAAACAGAAGTTCTTCGGGAATATCGCTCCATATTGTGTCTGTGTTTCGTTTAATTTATTACTTCCTCCAAAATACTTAAGAACTCCTAACACAAATCCAAAGACACTTATTAAAATCGTATGCCTGCAACAAATTAATGATTGAAGAAGAGAATTTGCAAACGTGATGATATAGCAAAACAGTCAAGCACATCAACTCGTCGCTCTATCACAAAATATTTGTTGGCTTGATATTGCAGCTGCTGTTTATCTTCAACTGAAATGAGTCAACATCTGTACAACATAAGTAGAGTTGGTCATATAAATCTATAAATAAAAACAAAACATCTTAGCAATTTCACCGCAACGAAATTCCACAGGCAGAGCAATCTCTCGACAACAGGGATTGCTTCTTTTAATAAGATTTCCCCTCCCTTGGAGGACAATTTTATTGGCATTTGTATCCATTATAATGTTTAGAAACTCCTTTTGCTTTGTTCAAATTTCATACGATTACAAAAACATGGCGTTGCATTTGCGTGAGACGTTTTTGAAACACGTAATGTTTGCGGAAAGAACCCTTCAGAAAACTACTTACTGTTGTATTTTGAGTTTTAATTCGCACGCACTCAAACTTCACTGTCCACCAATAGTGTGATTTTTCTTTTTCTTATCCCAATGCCAGCTACGTATTCTGCTGTATACAACGAACTGTGTACTGAAACGTTTACTTTAAACTTGGAGCAGATATAAGGATAAGCATTTCTTTAAGAAAATATCTTAGAAACGTTATCTTGTTTTTTCCTTCTAAAGTTTGCTTAACAATTTTGATTAATTGCATTATTTTGAAGATAGTTTCACGTCAAATCAAACATATATTTTGAATTTACTGGTAAATAATCTTTGAAGTTCTCTTCTTTCATAATAACTTATAAACTGTCAAAATTTTACCACAGAGAAGTGGATATCTTAACATACACAATTTATGTTAAATATATTTGTACGAAGTTAACCATTTTCGAGATATTCCTTGTTGTTTTAAGGACAACCTTAAAGTGCTATAGTTGTGAGCGTCCTGTTCTATATTACGCATGTAATACCACTTAATTTTGCTCACAGGCCTCTTTATGGGGCTTCAGGTTCTTTATGTGCCAGTAAATCTACGACATCGGACTACCGGCTTTACTTCCCTTTCAAAAGGAAGCCGTACTAAAAAGCCATTGCCTTCCGACGAGTTTGAACCTGCGACCTCGTGAACCAGAGGCTAGGATGTTACCCCTAGATCACGGATGAGGACTTCGTTGTTACGATTGCAATTTCATAATAGTTAGACTTTTACTGAAGTAGGATGAATTTAATCGCTTTCTTTCTTATCCTAGTTAAACAAATATAATGGAATTTCAAAGCTACCACATACTGATCAGCTCTTAAAGCATTTAGCTGCACTCTCTTTAACATTGCAGGTATAAGGAAATAGGTAATAAAGCTATTTCTACAAATAATTATCTCAGCATAAAATAGTTAGAAATAAAAATGGAGAGAGAGAGAGAGAGAGAGAGAGAGAGAGAGAGAGAGAGAGAGAGAGAGAGAGAGAGAGAGTTACCCGAATGCTTTAAAAATGTTCTCTGTTTTTCAATGCTGAAATGAGAAGCAGCCATTTTGAATTACTACGTAGGTGTCAGTTTAATTCCCGTTTCTTGGATTTGAGCTAAGTTGTGATAAAGTCACCGACAACTTCCCTTTCAAGGGTAAAGTTGAAGTGTTTGTTGTCCGTCCGACCTGATTTATCACGTCTCAAGAGCACTTTAAACAGTTGTCTTACAAAGTTCGTAAGAGTGGGATAGGAGGTCGATACCCGCCATTAGTTAATTTGCTGTTGGGCTTGACGTAGTAGGTCAAAAGATCTCCATGGAAACGCATAAGGAAATCAAAGTCAGACAAGGGGACTATGTCCAAATGGCGTAACCATGGAAACACGAGATGGAAATGTGCTACCTCATTATATTGTTCACGAGATTGGATGTCGGCCGCGTCCCTCTACAATGTAGCATTCCAAAAACTCAACTCATATATTATATTCATATCATTTCTCTCCACAATGTCCGTACATTGCAAATGATCTAAAGAACGATCTGTAGAAATTAGAAAAGAAATTTGATGTAGTTTATCTAAGTCACCTTCTCCACCAATTTATCAAAAAATATTCTTAAAAAAAGCGTATGGTTCTTATTGTCTCCCCTCTCTTCCTCACTCTCTCTCTCTCTCTTCCTCACTCTCTCTCACTCTGTCACTCTGCTTTCAGCTATCCGAGATAAAGATAAAATGGGTTTCCTTACATACTTCCTTGTAGGTACAATGGGAATTTGGGAATACTATATCTTTAAGCAATAGTCAAATCTTTTAATAGCTCGTTGCTATCATCCAGTTTCGATGATAACGAAAAAAGAACCGAAACAAA
>CM060948.1:343350647-343549751 GCA_030765055.1 Mantis religiosa | reverse complement strand
AAAGAAAGAAAGAAAGAAAGAAAGAAAGAAAGAAAGAAAGAAAGAAAGAAAGAAAGAAAGAAAGAAAGAAAGAAAGAAAGAAAGAAAGAAAGAAAGAAAGAAAGAAAGAAAGAGTGCTGCGTCAAACGAAGAACAAGGTATATCTCAGAAATGGTTAGTGACAAAAATGATTTGTTTTAAATATATGTAAGTTTTTAGTGTAGTAAGGTTTAATCACATCTCTTATTGTTGCAAAAATCGCTCAGAGCTATAAAAGGACTTCAAATGTCATTCCCAGAAACCTCAAGATGTACGAAATCTACATTTCCATTTTTGACCGGTACACTTGGTTTTGGTCTTCATGTTACTTATTTTTCGTTTTTTAGCTATGCGAAATATAGACCTCTTCCCCAAAATTCATTTCTTATTCTTGTAAGCTAAGAAGGTGTATTTTCGGTGAAATCTGGTAATTGTTTTTGTGGTATCCGCTGTACTTTCTGAAAAGTACAATGTGTTAGGGAATGTAACAAGAAGCAGTTCCAACGTCCTTCATTTGTCTACACTGCGCGTAGTAAACGTCACAAACTTTGAGCTACGGAAGAAGGTCAGGCCTCGAACCACGACCACCTACAAGTTTCCTTTTCCTAAGACTGCACTTCATGTAACTTTTGGGCAATATACCTACTATTTTTATTTCGTATCCACAGTAAAAAATATCTCTCATTCATATATTACACCTTTTATGCTGTTTAAGATCAATTTTTTAAATTATCCTAATGTAATTAAATCACAGTTCAAATTTATATGCTCCTAAAAGATTCTTAAGATTGTATATCATTGGTAAGATTGTAAATTCATCATTTGTGATTGTAAAATGGACATTACATTAATCGAAGTGTATCCTTTAGTTCCAGCACTGAATTGTAAAGCCAGATGTAAGGTGTATCGGATCAATATTTGAAATATCTTTCACAAAAGCTCCATGTATTACGTAAATATGAAAGTTTTCGCCTTATATTGAAGCCTGGACGTTCTAGATTATGTTAAATGCTAAGTGTTTCCATGAAGAATTTTCCGTTTATTCCCGTTTTGACTTTTATTCCGAGCGGAAACTAATTCTAATTGCCCGCAATAGGATTGGCTTAACGGACGAATAGGAATGGAACATTCAATTTGAGTACATAATGTAATAATAGAACATTTATGCTCTTTTTACATCTCACACACATTTTCCACATCTGAATTGCTTCTTTTCCTACAGCGCCAGCCCACACAGATTTCGTGGCACCATTCTCCATTTTTCTGCGCTCATTTGAACATCATTTCATTCATCGCCCGATATGACTGAACGTTGTAGGACGTAAATAAAAGATAAATTTTGAATTACCTTAATCCGCTTTGCCCGCTGTTGTAGCGGTATTGATTTTTGCCGTTGGCAGCACTGATTAAGCAACAATCATAACAACAACGAGGATTATAGATGTAAGAAAGTGTATTTTCTTACTGTACACGTTTCTGGAGCAATTTCTATGCACATTTGTTATAAATTTATTTTAAACGATCTTAAAAAAGAACAAATGCCATAAATGAAGCAATGACATACCTCGTTTCTGTAAAAGAAGCTCGATTTCTCACTTAGACTGACAAAACACAATCGTATTAAACAGTCAACTGTCTCAGTTAGCTAACACAACAATACACTATCGCCATCTAGGGAGCAGATTTTGAACAACTAATCCGAGTCACCCGAGCTTACCTTATTGCTGATAACTTATGCAACTTATGTTTATGTGTTTAATAATTCCCAAAATTACCACATAATATCACTTGTCTTCTCAAGCCTCTGATATTCCCAACCTTTTCTTTTGCAGATGCCTATGTAGAAGACTGAGACAACCATTAGACAACGTACAGTTCTGCCAAGTGTTTATTAAATCCCCTGATTGGCCAGCCACGAAGTATACTAAACTATTATGAAGGTGAAAGGGTAGAGCCAGACTGAAAAATTCAATGCCATAGCCGGGATTTGAACCACGGATCTTCTGGTTTCCGTCCAGCCGCTCTAACCATTTGAACTACTATGGTCAACGTGCCAACATGACATTAAATTCTCCAACTGACTCTTGTTTCTTGTTGATTCTTGTCAGTTGGAGAATTTAATGTCATGTTGGCACGTTGGCCATAGTAGCTCAAATGGTTAGAGCGGCTGGACGGAAACCAGAAGATCCGTGGTTCAAATCCCGGCTATGGCATTGAATTTTTTAGTCTGGCTCTACCCTTTCATAGTGTGTCCTACACACGGCTAGTGTGAAATAACAATTAATTTCTATTATGCATGTGTTTGGCTATGTGGGGTAGGTAATATCAAAAGTTATAGATTGCAATCAAAAGCTGCTATAATATTTACCTATAAGTTCCCTTTGGTAGTGGAAGGATCATTGATTCAAATGGATTTATATCTAGTTTTTGGTTCCATAGTTACCTACTTAATAACGTCGCGAACCCATTTTTGCGACTGGCGGCCGGCGCACACAAAGGGACAGATAACCGAACGCGGAGATAAAAGGCTGCCGAAACAGATAAAGTTAGATGACTGGAAAGTTCGTGTTTCGTGTTACAGAACATTCCACACATGTTTAGAGATATGCGTAGAGGTATATAAGGAAGAGGGACTCGCCAGAGAGTCAGTGGTAATCGGAACTGCGTGTACGTACAGCTGTATTTTGAAAGTGAACTCTTTGATTGTGGACGACGATCTTGGAAGATTGTATTTGTGTAATTCTGCTACTGTAACGGTTGACCAAAGGTGATTCTACGGAAATAAAGAACATTTTAATTTCTACAAATTGGACTTTTTAATTGTACAAACCCACAAAGTCACAAAAATATAAAATTTATGTAATATAGAAAGCCTGAAAGTCTACAACGAAATGATATTCCGTACACCCAAATCATCAAATTAACTTCTATAAAAGGCTTATGTGGTGCGAGAATTGAGAAAGCTTATCTCAACCAATAAAGTAATCGCTTCACTGAGCTTTAGTGTTAGAAGTTTTCTCTCTTTATGAAATTATTTAGTATTTTCTGTCAACAAACTTCATGACAATATAAATACTAGGGAAACTTACTTACATGACACACTTTGACATCCATAAACTTCAGTACACACATCAGCTATAGAATTGGAATAAAGGCTACTCAGAAGTTTTGTTATGCTTCTGCAGTATTTGATAAAGGCAAGTAAAGGAATCGATGTAATGTCGCCCTTTCAACTCTGTCTGTTGAAGTGCTTGTGAAATGAAACAGGCTATCAGCACTAACTACTACTCCATGACATTTTGAACTAAAAGTCAAGCCTTCTTAGTAAGCATGTCCTTTTAAATCATCAATGTGTTCGTATTCAAGTACAAGAGTTTTGTTTTTGTTTTAGTAATTTAAAAAAGTTTTATAACTCCATGTCCCTGAGAAAAAAAATGTGTTTTAATACTGAAAGAATTTTGCAAATCGTTTGAGAACATCCTTAAACGTTCTTTCTTTAAAAAAGTTAGTACAGGTTTTAAGGTTTTTCCTATATCATAGGAACCGAAAGTATTGATGTGGTGTAAGTATTTTTCAGGTCTTGATTTAACAACATCCACACTTTGATGTAGGTATCCCCGTTATCCACATGTTGATTCTGGTACACCCAACTCAGCAGCACGCTTCTTCTTTGTTGACTTTATCAGAGATTGTTCCACGTTTGCACAAAGTTCATGTCTTGCATTTCTCGGCGCATCGCAAACACGTAAAGTTGACGTCGTTTTTGCTGCTTCTCAAACCGCACAACTACAAGATTTGTCATTACATTGAAGCTCACGTACTCGCCATACATAATTTCAGCCATTCTTTGCCTTCCAAACAGTCACACGATTATTAGCGCCATAAATGTAAAACGAAAACAATGTCGTTAGGAGAATGTTGTCAGCAGCAGTTCTGATAGGCGGAAAACAGGCACTCAGGCTACGCCTACGTCCAAAGTAACGCTATCGCCACATAACTGAAAATTTCTCCTTCTTAAACTTCCTGGAACTGTGCGCAAATTTCCTAATAAGCCAAGCCGAAGGCAGACAAAACTGGAATAACAGTTACCCGAAAATACATCACTTTCTACCTTGCAGCATAAATGATGGCAATGATGATATTGTAATGCAAAGTGTTAACTAAACCAAAAGAAAACATTCTGAAGGAGGAAAAAACTTAGGGCAACGGATCGCAAAATCTTTAGTACTTCTGTTTTGGAAATTTCACAAAACCATCTTCCTAGAATGAGGATATAAGATATAACTTGAACTAGGGTTTAAGAACTGTGTTAGGGTATAAAAGTCACATGGCTTTCTCTACTCGCATACAAACGTATCCTCCTCTATCTACTTCATGTTAATCAAAATAAACATTACCTTATTGTAGGTACAAGGGGACATGGAAATACAGTAGACTTTAAGATAGAACTTTTAAGACCTGTTTGCTATGTGCTTACTTTGACACTTAGCTCTGTATAACCAAGTCATAACGAATAACGTATTACTGTTTCAAAGAAGTGTATGCTTTGGAACACTTAAATAACTAGATATATATCGCAAATGGTTCATATAAACCTAATTTGAGATAAGTTGTGTGTTCGAACAATATTTACAATTTTGTCTATTTCTTATGGTATGCTAGTTACAAAATAAAGAGAACGTGTTAGAAAACTCCTCCTCCCCCCCCCCAACATTAACATATACACTTAATTTGGCATGGAAACACCTTAATGTGTGGTTTATTAATGAAAACGGTCAGCGCTTTTTATACAGAAAAGTGTTGTATGTAAAGGGTATTCTGGGCTAAGGGATTTTCTTGAAGGTCTGCTTGTCGTATCCTAGGAGGAAACCACGTTTGGTCTTCACACACTCATGGACACACACATAACTACAGTTTTTGGAAAGAACATATTTTGGGGATCCAGTGGCTGTCAAAATGTACATTTCCAGTAAAACCTCGATATTGACTTTGTGGATGGAATGCAATACTTTTTCTACCTATTGTGCACGTGGTAGAGAAAGTAAAAAGACAAGATACTGCTAACCAAATGAGCTCCTTCTGCACCAAAAGGTTACCCTTTAGGAATATATTGGTACAAGCGGCCACCGGAGGCAGTGCTAGATAAAGCGAGTTCGCGATGATTGTGCGGTGAACTGTCCGGAAAAAGAGGCACCGTCGTACGTATCTGCTTATGAAGCGAACAAAGTGAAGTGATTGTGTCAATTGGAACTAGTTCATCTTCTGCAAGTGACAGTGTAACTAACTGAAGTGTCTGCTCAAGAGAACTAATTTACTAAGTGACAGTGAAAATGACTGAAAGCGACCGTTTAACCACTAGATCACGTTACAGTATGCACCAACTTTATCAATAAAAACAACTGTACCTACGTACTAACGAGTACATTTTCATAAATGTAATGCAAACATCGTACATCTGAGGTTTTATGTAATGGCAGGAGGTTCACAGTGTGTAACTAACACTATGAGCTCATCTTTTTGTGGTTCTATATCAATTTAACTCTCAAAGCTTTCTCTTTTTCGCATAAATGGCATGCTCAAATGTACTAGCGTGCTTTTCTGCAAATTATTTATATATGTGATTTTGCAAATGGCGAGACTGTTGTGCATTTCTAGAGCGACTTAAGTTGTGAAAATTTTTAGTTACTGACGATCCGTCTCCTTTGGAATAATTACATCCATTTCTTCTGTGGTTTCCATGAACTTTGTTTATTACCAGCTTTATATTCTTATTTTTGCGTTGTTAAATCACTGATTTGAGATTATGTCATGTGTTGCACGTTGTGTAAATTCTTCATTGTTTCTGATCCCCTGTTATATTCATATTGGAATATTCTCCACAACACATCCCCTTTCGGAGATAGGTGAAATAGTACAATAGTTACACTTACAGGTATACTGTCTCAGTTTCTGTGGTCAAAACAAATTTAAAATTCTATGATGCAGACACTAAAGTCTACTTTTGATAGTAATCTTGAGCCAGTATTTATTACACATTTCTTATTTTTATTTCCTTGTCCGTGTGCCCTTGTATATGCATCAAAATACATTAACTTGTTCATTTTAACAACATGCTTCTTTTGGAATACAATTTTGAGGCTTTCAAAAGTCGGATAGTGCCCATTTGCACTTGGATTTCTAAAACAACTTCCTAAGTGGAACAGTTTTGTCAATATATTTTACGACAAACTTCCTTGATACTGCAAATTTCCTCAAATTGAGTTTCTTTTCATTCTTGGGAGAAGTTTCCTTTAAATTACTTTTACACTGGTACGTCCAGGATTACCTTCTATCTCTTCTTGAGAAATTATGTATATCCCAATAATTTACTGTCTCTGATTGCAAATTAGCATTTTTAAACTCATTGCCATATTACTTTGATGTAACAACACCTTAGGACATATCTTGTGTTACCAAAACTTTGTAATAGTTCGTAGTACGGCCACCAGTTGTCTAAGGCTCTTGCATGTCGTATCGTGTCAGTTTTATTCAAGACACTTCTCGTTCTCTCTAAGAAATGGCTTCACAAAGTCACAGTATTCATCATCCATGTCCAACTGGTTACTATATGAAAATTGTGTCTGTTTTGAGGGTACCTTTCATAATTCCCATTATTGAGTACATCCTCATTGTCAATAGTTCACATGACCAACATGAAGTGTGTACGCAACCTCTGGTAATTTGTTTGACTTTTCATTAGAATGATTTACTTATTCTGTCATTTGTTTTAACTCTCTACTAATTCTGTCCTCAATTTTACTTTGGTTACCTGCTACTTTAGTAATAAAGTTTTGTCGTGCACACATTTCAGTTCTATAGTATCTAATATTTAGTTACTATTGCCCTTTCTCTAACTAACCTATCAATATAACCTCACAATTGGATTTTAAATTTTCAGTTTCGTTCTTTACAGTTGTGTGTAATATTATCTAGCTTCATCAATTTAATTCCCAAACATTTACGATAAATTTAATTTACTCCGAACTGATTTCTATTTTGACTCTTTATCAGCTGCTAACTGGCTATGTGTCTTATTGATATCAGTAGCAAGCTGATCCAGCTCTATTGGAACTTCTGTTATTCAGATCACTGGCCAATCTGTTTTGCTCTTCAGTGATCTTCCTTGCTAATTTTTACTTTTTCTATCATCTACATAGTAGGTAGAGAAGGTAAGGCATTCCACCCAAAAAATCGATATGGAGATTTGACTACAAATGCAAGCGTTAAGGACCCCGAAGTAGAAAAGCATGCGTGTGTGTTTGTGTTACGCATTTCTCAAGCAATCACGTGTCTGTAGTTTTTACAAATTCATGTTTTATGTTTTCATTTTACAATTAAAATTTAAAACCTTTAGGGCCATTGAGGACATTGACAGTTTTATATAATCTGATATTTCTTTAATATAGGGAGGTGGCTATTATCATGCTTTAAATACATTTTTATTACTTCGTCTTTATGTTTATGTGTTTTACATACATGTATACAATTTATGCAGTTACCCTTTGTCAAATTAAATATTGTTCCAATACTAAACCTTTTATTTATGTTCAGTGTCTTCCAAAGTTGCGACACAGAGAACTTCAAGAAGTTCCCCAAAGCCAAACAACCATTTATGTGCAAATTTTAGGCCTTTTTCAACAAATTCCTAAAGTATTTTAATTAAAAAATATATTTAAGATATTTTCATGACAAATTAAATGTACTATATTATGTTAAATTTTCTGGAAATAGCCTCCAAAATGTTTTTTTTTTTTTTCTGAATGGTTTATCCCTAGACAGATAGCTTTCGTTGAAGTACACAGTGTATGTCATTATTTCAATTTTGAAATATTTATCCTTTTCTCAAATGATTATATAACCTTTTCTCTTTCTTTCTGGTGATACAAACAGCGAAATGTCAAAACCATTACATAGCGACCAGCTCTTGACAAATAGTATGGCATTATTGTTATAAAGACAGAAAATTGGTATAATTCTCAAAACGCACTCAACCGTTTTCATAATTCTTTTACTGCTGATAAGCTCGTAGTGTGTTGACGAACATAACAATACAAAATCACTTATAATTTATTTTATTGGTTACTAAAAGGCTACAAAGCTTTCTTAAGTCCCTTAAGTCACGAAACCATTTCTGTAAATGTTTATCTCGTTTAACGTGAAGTTGATATGAGAATAGTTTGTACACGAGTGAGTAGAGAGTGCAATGTAAATGTAACTCGCACCACCTTCATGTGCTGGGACGAACCTATACACTACACACATTTGAAAGGGATGTATTCTGGGATCGATTCCCACTCAGCTAGAGGTCACAATGACCTAAAAAAGACGTAAAGAGTTTTCTTTCAAAGGTACTCATGCTATTGAAATGTGACGTCATAATCCTGTCGGTTTAATCCCTATACCAAACGGGGATTCTGCCGCTCGGATACCTCACGAGTGACGTCACAGACGGACGGACAAAAGGCATACATTTGTTGGAAATTAAAAGCTGATGAATAGAACCCACATTATCTACCTTCTTCTTGTGAACGCTGTTCTACATTTGGGAAAGTTTCAAGGAACAACTCGAAATTATATAATTATAAGATCTTTAGTTGCTCTATTGTTGGATTATCTCGTGACGTCACTCTTATCCGTTGCGTGCATTGCAATAAAACAACGCTGCCTAAATGTCTCTATAAAATTATGGTATGTTACATTCACATGAATTTTTCCACAAAATACGTATTTTTGTATTTACCTCGTATTATTCGAGATAAGGTTTTGCAAAAAAAGATTTTTTTACATATATTCTTGTAGGTACAAGAAATGGAAAAATACTGTAATCCAAATTGATAATCAAGTGTTCTAAAAGCTAGTTGTTGTGTGTTGATTACCAAATTATTAGTGAAGTATTTTACAGACTCTTTGTTTTTGAGTTATAATGTTCACACACACACACACACACACACACACACACACACACACACACACACACACTCACACGCTCACGTCATATTTCTAAAGTGTAACTTTTATACAGGTGGTCTCAAAACATGCATTTCCGTGAAATCTCGGTATCGAATTTTTGTGTGGAAGAAAACCTCTACCTACTGCAAGGATAAAAATGGTCAAGAGCTTATACATTTGGAGCAAACTTATAATTTTGCGACATTTTTACTTCCTCGTCCACATACTTGATGCATAGAAAAAGCGTTTTATTGCACACAAAAATTCGTTGACGAGATTTCACTACAAAAGTACATTTTGAGGACTCCCGAAAGTTGATAAAAAGGTCTGTCTGTGTGAATGTGAGGAGTATAACCCAGCACAAAAAAGTCAGTGAGATAGCCAACTCGGCATGTAGGTTCAGTCTTTCAATTTATGTACATTCTGGATCACTTTTCTTAACTAGTAGACCGTAAAAAATAGACAAAATGTTATTCAAAAATGTAAAACTTGAAGTTTAAACCATGTTCTTGTAGGGTTAACTATTTCAAAGATATCACTTGTTATTGATTGGAATATTGGAACCTTATTTTTCTCAAATGAAAAGTCGTTATTAGTTTTAATCATATTTCTAATTATCCAATGAAAACGGAACTTCTAAGCCAATACATAGCGATCAACACTTAAAACATCTGACTATCGCTTAGGCCCATTGTATTTTCCTATTGTCAATTTACCTACTGAAAATATGTATAAACAATTTCTTCAAATGTTTATATCTTTAACGTGAATTAGATAGAAGAATAAGACTAAGAATGGAAAGAGAATGTAATGCCATTTAATGTTTGTAATAAGGAACATATTAGCTAGTTGAGATGCCGCCTACCGCTGCGTCATTGAGGTTTGATGTTCTACTGTTTCATGGAGTACTTGGGAATGCCCTGTCTAAACTTCTACACTTACGTATGTGTAAAAACCACTCAGTTCTTTTTAATAATTCCTTTACCACTGCAAAGACTAATTTGTTCTAACGGGCATGGGGCTATAAAATAATCATAATTTAATTCCATAAACTGTTTACAAATCCCTTGTACATGAATACGAACACATTTGATTATAAAAGAACACGTTGGCGTTTAGTTGACAATGTCAGTATTAGATAAAAGTTGGTGTTATTTCACGGAATTTAAATTGTTGCTGTAATCCATGAAGTATGGGCACAAAATGCTGTCACATTTTACTGCAAGAAATATCCACAGATGGTCATGATGTAATGCTTCAAGAAACAGCAGAGGTTCTTTAAAAATCACAATCGATTCTATCTAATATTTATTTATTTAATTGTCGTTTATCAAATACCACACATGTGTATATAATGATATAAGTCAAGAAATGTATAAAACCTTTACTCTAATTCTATATCTGATGTGTTCCTGGACTTCATCGATGCTAAAGTAGTCTAATAACACTCATGTAAGTAAGTTTTGCTTTATTTACTTTGTATCTATGATGCCTATAAAACGTGTCAAGACCAACAGCTGAAGACAAAGTGACGAACGTTGAAAACTTTAAGATATAGTAAATTCGTTAAAAAACAAGTAGAAATCGGCACCCAACTTTGCTACCTGTGGACTACAGGTATACTCCATCTCGTTCTTTAGTTTGTTACCTTTCCCCGTTCACCAACACAGGTAATCAAGCAATAGAAATTTTGGTTTTTGGGTCCAATGAATGCGTCATAACTCCACTGAGAGGAGGTGGAGGCAAATCCGACATCACTTCTTTCGGTAAGGTTACGTATCACTCATTTGGGCCTAAAGAAAGGAATGGAAAATTCTGCTCTCATAGAAACGATTCACAAAGGTAGATCCCAATTGCTGAGAATGCCAAGCCAAATATTAAGGAAAAAGATCCTTGGACCATCCGTTGAACAGATCGCAACGTAAAACGTGGCAGCAAAATAATCAGGGCATGCTAAATAACTGTTCAAAAAGAGAAAACTGCTAACATTATAAATCGCAAAACTAATTATTTATATTAAATGAAAATACTATTTTCTCAATGATCGCAGAACGTTTCTTCCAAAGAGGTTAACTTGAGAATGTAGAATCTTATTTCGTTGTACATGTGAATTATGCTAAACTTTGGTAGTTTTTATGTTTTTATATAAATAGAGGACTAAGTACAAGTTTGACTATATCTTCCATTTACATTATTGTCAACAACAAAAGAAGTTGGATGTTGTTAGAGTTAAAGGACAGGATTACCTCGTACAACAGTTTGTGCAGTGTCTATATTGTCCCAGCTAGTAGCAAAATGGCGCCACAGAGATTTCTAAAGTTTGGCGGATGTTCTCAACAGGTGGTTGTCATGAAATTGATCGCGAGGCTCCAACATAAATTCCAAGAGAACGAGCAGGGTGCCAAGAGGGGCAGACTCCGGGGCGCCAAGCTCCGAGTCTGCAGTTCGAGAACCATCTCTGTTTGTCCTATTTTCTTTCACGATTACGCCTTCATTGAAGTGACAGTGGCCACGGCGACAGACTGCCTTTAGTATATGTACCACCTCCTTCTAATGTTTATCAGTTTCTCTAACCAGTTAGCTGGGTCGGCTGAAAGGGTACCACTTTAATAACATTACAATACGACGTAAAGGATGCACTCATATTTATTATACCCCAAGGTGTAATGAAATGTTTGCAACATTATTAAATTATTATTGTATCATTCGTACCATCTAGTCCACAGCTTTGAGTCTAGACTGAAATAGAGGGACCAAAGGATAGCCAATTTTGACGGCACATGCGAATTCTGAGACTAACGTTATCACATCTAAGGCGAAGTACGCTATTCCGAGAAGTAACATCTTAAAGTCTGATAGGAGCAGTAAAACCTGCTGGGTGTTCACGTGTACCGTTTTGTTTATTTAGTAATGGCCAGAAGGGAAGGTGAAGATTTAATCCTGAATGCAGGTCCTACGTGTCCACAACGTTCATGCCTCAGTCGCTATTGTTAGGTGGAAAAGGTACAACAACTTGATACCCAGGTTTCACTGTAAGTACATGTTTTAAGATCCTCTTAATGAAATAAAATATTGGGATAGAAGTTCGCGTATGCATAACTTACACAGAAAAGTCATATAAGTGCGGAATTTGATATTAAAAGTTCACACTTTTCGAAGGTTGCACCACAAAGATGTTCAACAAAATCTCACAATACAAGCCTACTTTTTCTTTCGGAGGGAATTCGGCACTGCTATTTTCCTTATGCCCCCCAAATTGGGTCATCCCTGGGAGGAAGGATGAGGCGAGAGGAGACAGAGGTCGGCAGAGGGCAGGGTCCCTACATAGATGGAAACCTCCCCTGGCAGACCAGGACAACGGGCATTCCCCCGTACTGTAGTTCGAAGACGGTCCCAGCAGTCGGGTCGGAGACCGGCAACCGACCTACTGGAGGAGGAAGTAGTTCACTCAGAGCATATCATCCTGCCATGCACCACCGAGACTCCAACCCACACTTCTATTCTGAAAGAGACCATCAGATGACAGATGATGTGAAATGATAATGAAGATAAAATGGAGCAACAGGATATTTGAGGGATATAATTAACCTACCCAGCATTCGCCTAGCGACCCGGGAAAACCCCCGAAAAACCCCATGGGTCAGGTGGGTCGGCCACGGGAATCGAACCCAGCCTCCCGAATGTGGGCGTGAGACATCCGGCTCCGTCACCCCTACCTTACATGGCTGTTATTTCAAAATGCTTGATTTTCAGAAATCTGTCTTTGTATTCCTATTGAAATGCCATATATTTTGGATACTCACATGAAAAATAAATTGTGTATTATTTTGAGTTCGAAATGCTCTTTATTCAGAAGGAACTAAGCATAACTTTGTCTAAGTGGCAAACGTTAAAATATATGAAAAAGTTATATGAAATATCATTTTCCTTTGCCATTACCCTTTTCCGAGACAACTCTTATTACTAATGGTTTAAATGTTTAATAGCCACTTCATTTTTCAAATGATGATTTTATTGAGTTGTTACTCGAGATTTTTTAGAAACGGTATTCATCATATTTTAAGGCCAGTATACATGTAGTGGCTGTTTCGATAACGCACTCCCATCCCCCTCAACCGAGAGGGTAGTCAAAGTATTTGTGTAAAAGTTACGTCTCATATACAGAATACTTTCTCTACCCACTTTTCAACAAACGACTTTTAAAGCACTTATCCCTGCATCTACTCCACGTTAATCGAGATAAACACTGCCTTCCCCACCAATGCTGGTGCTAGGAGTCGATCGGGTTCCCTTAGAGAGAGGAAGCCGAAACACTTGATCTGAGATACCAGGGTTGAGGGGTCGGCCCAACGCCTGGGATGACGAGGAGATGATTTATGGAGCAATTGGTGGAATGATTGGGGGGGGGGGGACCAGAGGACGGGGGTAAACCCATCCCAGCGCCATGTTGTCCACCACAAATCAACTTTACAGTCACCTGGGATCGCACCCGGGCCGCCTAGGTGAGAGCCAAGTGGTCTAACCACTCAGCCATGGCGCGGCCACGACAAACATTATCCTACTGTTAATTTTGTTGTAGATACAAGGGAATACAGTAGACTTTAAGTGATGATCCTATTTCCTTTGTATGGCCAAAACAAACCAAATAAGTTCCCATTTAAGTTCCCAAATATAAATGCCAAACCACCACAATCTTGACCTGTGCTCCTGACGGACGTTATCTGTGGGATACAGTAGTGTAGGGTGAGGCGTGGTTACGGCAACCGGGAAACGGAGTGTTAGGAACCGTGGGGAGGGAGGGAGGAGGAAGCCGCAGCGCTCAACCAGATATGCGAATGAGAAAGAAGATGAGTTGAAATGAAAGTGAAACTAATTCAAGGAAAGAAGATTATGGAGCATTTGGAGAACTCGGAGGAAACCCACCCAAAAGCCGCTTTGTCTACTACAAATCCCACAGACTGGACCTTGGGATCGAACCCGGTCCACTTTGGTGACAGGCCCAACCATTCGACCACGGCGCCACCTTCACAAAAGTTCCAACCAATACAGAAAATATAAATGGTAGCTCTACAAAAATATATTTGTTAGAAGTTGTATGCCTTAACGTGATCTCTTATGCTTTATCAGTTAAAGTCTGTTTAGTTAACGCGTGTGCACGTCGGCTTCTGCCTTTGACGAACCCTTATAATCGTTTTACAACCCCCGACCCTCCTTCTGCCAGACCGTTCTGCAAGGTTGCCACCTTTCTCGATACGTCATTGGTATCGTACGAGCTTTCGTCTAAATAAATTATCTTATGTCCATTACTGCAAAACTTCGCCAAGCTACAAGTCTACTGGATTCCATAATAACCCTTATCTTATTCAAAGTGCAGTATTTGAAACGCAACTCCTTTAGAAGACCGCGCAGAAGTGCAGTGCCCATAAGGAAAATCACAAATTTCTTGCAGATGTGCAACCAATTCGTCTAAGGTGGGTGCTCTCCCTTTTGCATAGAATCTATAAATTTCTCGACGAATTAAATCGCACGTGAAATTATCTACTTTAGAGAAACGTTTCCTTTTGTTTCCACACTTGATCAGCGTCTTTGGTATTCCTTTCCTCACAATATTTCTCACTGTATTTCTGTGAATACCCATAATTTATCATCAGGTTCATTGCATGACCCCTTACCAAGATTATTTGTCAGCACATATTTGTATGTGTTCAAAACAAGCGCTTGAATTTGCTTAGAAACAGTTCCCGTTATAACTTTGTTATTTTTTAGGCTTTTCCAGTAATATAATTCGGCCCAGTTATTCACACTGTCTTCACTTTGATTATTTTCACGTGACTGAAAGTTATCTCTACTTCATTTGCATTTACCACTACATTTCCCTCCTACGGTCTCCACATTGTGACACAACGTATTTCTGCACGTAATGAAGCAGATCAAGTAGAAGTTGGAACTTTGGCAACTGAGACTCCACGTGGAGTAGACATGCGGCTGTCACTTCGAGAAAATCGGGGTTGCTATTGATCCTCAACGACAGTGCTCCATTTCTGAAGTGTGGAGATAGACGGTCATTAGTGGGCGGGCGGCTCAGGTTTCTTTGACTCGGAACTGCACATGCGTTAAGTAAACAGACCTTACACATCATTTGAAATTTAAAGGACATCTGTGTCCACCTCTGTAGCGTCTGCCTCACGTTCAACAGGTCCCGAGTTGGAATCTCAGTCAGGGTGAGTTATCTGGATATAGTTTTTTTCAGGGTTTTTCCTTATCTTGAAAGCTGAACGTCAGTAAACTCTAAGCTCTAAGGACCATGGACTCATTTGCACATTATTTCACCCTTTCCATTTATCGTCCGGTATGACTTTAGAGCACGTTAATTAAAGAAACGATAGTTATAATGGGACTTCTGAGATCATTCTCAGAAATTCAAATTTTTTAGGATATTAATAACGAAAAACTGTTTGTGTCAAGAGTACTTTGAATGAGCGAACCCTCTTGAAAATCTTCGTTTATCTGGAAGTTATATAGTCAGTTTGATATTTACCCGACATTTAATTTTGAGTTATGCTTTCCCACCCACGAGTACAGGGTCGCTTCTCTGTTCCAGATGCAGTTCAACAGACTCAAAACATGCATTTCTAGTGAAATCATGGTACTGAAGTTAAGGTGGACTGCAATACTTCCAATATCTACTACGGAAGAATTTAAAGAACGTTTGGCTAAATGTTGCATTCAAATTCTAAACTCTTAACATGACGTCACAAGAAAGAAATGAATGGCGACAGCACCTCTGAAACATTGTAAGCGTAACAAAATGTATTTGACATTCATTTGTATACGTAGTGCCAGTAGTACAAGATAATAGTTTAACAACGTGGTATTTTTAACCAAATTCTTAGAGCCATTTATTAAAAATTCAAAATTACGAAACCGTTCACGTTATTTCTAAATTGTTGGAATCGCTTGGCATGTACGTCAGAAGCTTTGAGTGTTCAAGTCGCGGAGTAGTCAAGTGTAGATTGGGTTAACGTGTGCCGAAGTTTCTTAGCGATAATTGACAACATGCTCTTATTTCCCGGTGGAACTGCCACAGCCCGGAGTTCTAATCTCTCCTGGGACGATCACATTAATAATTTGTGGCCACTAAAGAGCGCACGGCTTTGGTTTAATTCTGGCTGCTGTCGGTGTATCTGATCCAAGTAATTTGTCTCGCATGCTGCAACGGATTATTCACTTTCCACATCTAAACGTTTTCAAAGCCGCCGATTACTCTAACCTCTAAGTTTTAATTAAAATGCTTTTAACATCATAAATATTTATCTACGACCTTCTAAAGTTATAATATTTAATATACAAGTAATGCGTGCGTAAGGGTAAGTACCTAACTTTCTGTTTGACACTGAAATTACAAATTCCTATGTCATTAACAAGGTTCCTTCACCTTAACTACTGGAGTCAGGTTTTATGATAAAATGTCTTTTTTACTTGTGACCGTCACAAAAGTACATTTACATGACATTCTCTAGTCATGTGGATATACTTGTGGATATCGCTTCCTGGTGAGTACAATATTAATATAATAAAAAAGCAGACTAAGGAACTCAGAGGACTAGTCACGTCCCACCCTACTATACTACTTCCTTTCATGGCATCCGGCGGTAAGCATCGGGCTTTCGCACTGTACGATTTAGTTTCGTTCAGAATCTGCTTAAACAATGCTCAGATTGTTTAAGAGCTACGCGTTATGTGACGTTTTAAAATTTCGATCGGTTTGCTCAAGAAAAAGAAAAGTGAATAAAAATTTCCCCTTTGAGAAATGTATTACTATTGGAAAACTCAAACAAATAACAAGAAATATGCCTTAAAATAACGTGTATAACTTTTAATCTATAAGAGGTAGAAAACATATTAAATGAGATACTACTCACGCCTGTGTGACTATAAACTCAATGTTTTTCCGATCTACTATATATTAGTGCCGCTAAATGAGGTAGAAATCATTTTATTACATATTTCTTTATAACTACAATGGGAATATGGGGATACAGTGATAGTGAAACCTTCTAAGTGCTGGTTGTCATGTGATGATTTTCGAATTCTGTTGTGTTCTGTTTGACACAGACATTATTTTAGAAAATTCAAAACTATAATAAGAAATATTTCGGAAATGCTAAACTACAAAAACAAAAATTGACATATTCGGTGCTTTAACGGCATATAGGTACATTTTCTGTAAATTAGCCATTTCCGAGAAAAACCTTGTTAGTGATTTGAACTGCTTAATAGTTTTCTCAAATAGGAAGTAAATATTTGTCATTTTTATATCTGGACACAAAATGGGAATATATCAAAGCCGTCATATAGCAACCAGATCTTTATATGTCTGACTAGGACTGAAGTCTATTGTATTCTCCTATTTCCATTGTGCCTATAAGAGCATTTGTAATAAAACCATTTCTACAAATATTTAACTGGAATAACATCAAGTAGTTAGAAAAATGGTGGTGTTTACATCAGTTTGTAGAAATAGTGCTACGAGATGATTGTAATTTGGGACTAAATTTCTGCGAATCAACCATCACGGCGGATTGTAGTGTTGAGATAACTCACCAAAGGATTAAAGTTTATTAAAATGTAATATGATATGCTGTAAAAGTCTCTCCATTTACATCACCAATGTCTGTGATTGATAAATTTTGTCAGGTACTACAGTGGTGAGTTATGGGATATTTCTGTCAGTTTACGGGTGGATGTGTGTAACAACAGTTGAGTTGACTGATGCAGACTGATAGTTGTCAACTGTTTGAGAATAGACAATTAAACTGTTTCTGAACCTTATCACTAGTAACTATAACCACTGAACTATAAAAACTTAACTGTTTAATAATAACAATAAGTTGCCACGACTGCTGAAATGTTAAGTGGAGAATTCTCTTACGGCTACCACCAACAATTTGTTAACCCTGGCATGGTCTTTAGGCGCTTCGTCCTGCCGATAGCAAGTCGACAACAGTAAAACACTTCTGCAAGACCATAGAACATGAAAGAAAAGACACGATCCTTATAAATACACGCTGTTTTACTAACACAAGTTCCATCAACTTCATCAACACCCAACCAAATTTAAAACATATGTTGATATATTTTAAACTTTTTATTTTTTTACTAACCCTCGCAAGGTATCAGCTCTAGAAAAACATATTATATGTCTGAGGTCTCTTTTCACCCCAAAGTGATTCTAACAACTATGTGGCGATAAAGTGTAAAATACTGCCACAAAAATAATAACTTTATTTTGAGGGCAAAACACATCTTTTAAATTAAAACTCCATTGTTGTAAACCATATAAGTTATGTAATAGTCATGTCTGAGATATGAAAACATATATATGTTTTAGCTCCAAAAAATATATATACTATTTTAAGACAAAGTGTTCATTTGCCTTACACCATATAACAAAACTGTAATTTTTTTATTATGATGAGCATTGTCACTTTATAAAAATCCTGTTATAAATAAAGTTCTACTCATTCTCCACTTGAAATGATCACTCATTGCAGAACAATTTTACTCTTGCATGTTCTTTGCAGATAAACTTGTGACACTCATCACATTGTTTCTTCACTTTCTTGTCCTTTGATCTTGGGAAGAAATCACATTTTTCGTTTCAGATTTGGTACACCTGTATCTTGGTCCTGTTGGTTGCCATTTAGAAGATCCTTGAACCCAGCTTGAGTTATTGTTAAACGAATGCGTTGTGTTCTGCACTGGGGGTAAATAATTCGTCTCTCAATTTGAGGTCTGACTAGCACTTTTCCCAGTTCTGAGAGGAATTCTCTTCTAGCACTTTTACCTCTCATATGATGTAAACATTTACAGTAAAGGACGTAAGCATTGGGACATGCTAAGTCAAGTATATCAAGAAATAAAGCAAGTGGTCATCTGTTTGTTCCATATTTCACTGAATGGTGCCTAGCCATCTTATCAACAGTACCAACACCTGAAATGGTTGATTTGTAGAACATTATCATTTCAGTTTTTTTTATTTTTCCATGTCTTTCTTCACGTCTAACTCCCACAAAACGCAATTGCTGTGTTTGTATTTTATAATAATTTGTTACAGTAATGCATGTGTCGATTGTGTACGAATTTGTAACAACAATGGATATACAAATGAAGGTTCAGAAGGTGCATTTTTGCCAAGTTTTAATTATTGTAAATTTGTAATATAACATGGAAAATCACATATTGTATACCTGGGGTATTTTCTGAACTTGTTAAAAAAAATTCAAAATTCTGTGCTACCGACCGTCATATTACCATAAATATTTTGACTATTTGTAATAAAAAGTACAAAAAAGCATATGTGGAAGATGAGAGGTCTATGTTCTACATAGTTAAAGCAGCCTTGAGCTCTATAAAGACTCCAGACACCAAACAAGGGTTAATAATGTATACTTGTATATGGATACAGTTTTATTTTATTTACTTTACCGTTTTTTTATTGTTTCCTTTTGTTTACTGTTAGTTTTCTGTACTTATTACACATATACACTATGCACTATACCCATGCCCAAGGCGGTACTCGAACCCGTGACCCTCTACATGGGGGAATGTTAGAGACACGCTCTACCGACTACGCCTATGAGGTCCGGGAATCTTACTCGCATATGATTCGAAGAATTTTATTCCATATCTAATATACAGAACATAAATGAAATCTAAAAGTTTGCTTTTCGCTGATTTAGCTAGTTTTAACACTTGCAAACTATTTTTGTATATTGCTTATCAAAGTTCATGGTTTGCTCTCTGTCGAACAGACCATACTGTTCGTTTTATGTTTCTTTTTTTGGTCCTAAAAGCATCAGGTTATTACACTATTTAAAAATGTGAACATCAAAGTCATTGAATGACGTTGTGTTAACTGGGCATTGTGCCCTGTGCATTCAATTGAGCTAAATAAATTTGAAAGGGGTATTGTGTGTAAAAATGCGGTATGCCAAATTGATGGCGTTGGTCTGTTTGTGTTGGCAGCACTCACTCATTCACAGTGGTCGTTGTTCCTTTGTCTGGAAGCCATGGAAGTGTGTGGAGTAGGTTAGGTCGCCCATTTTCTCAGAATCCAGCGTTTCGTCCAGTTTACAAGTCGTGCATCACGTTTACATGACTTTTGTAACCTCGTTCTCTACCACGTAGAGGAAATGCTATAAGTGACATTACTCTTAGGTAGACAAATTCCTTATTGCTTATTGCATAGGTGTTGGGAAATTCAAACAAAACGAGAAATGTCTCCAAAATGGTTAACTTGCCCCCCCCCCAAAAAAAAAGATTTAACATAAATGTTCTGTTCCAATCAAATTATTGTTGTTGTGGAGTAAACTTTTGTGCATCTCTTGCGGTTTTTCAGCAATCCAAAATGAGGACAACTTAGAGAATGTGTCCAAAAAGTTGAAGATACAGTTTCATATGTCATGGCGATGTCTTAAACGTAATAGTCTAATCAAAATCATTAGTCATTTTTAGAATATCAATATTGCCTTAATATTTGAGGATATTTCCTTTGAGATAAGAGAAGTAAGACTGAAACGATAACCAATAATGTAGTCAATGCCACACAAAAGTATTTCTTATTAATTTCGTTTTAACCAGCTCTACATTACCTGTGCAACAGCTGTGTGTATCTTCTAGTTCATCAGAAGATCATTTCAAAATCTGCTACGAGTACATTTTATTTGTAGTATTATCCAAAAGTTGACAAAATTCGTCATTAGATGTATTTACATCTTATGCACAACTTCCCTTGTGACAGTATACATCACTTTCTCTAAAATCTAACCTCATTTGAAGTTCCGTTTGTTGTATTTTATACCATGTATAGAGTAGCTACACAAAAGTTTAATTTCCACATATTATACAAGTTTTGTTTTCAGACTGCTGCCTGAATGTAAAAAGGCATAGGAAAATGTTCGAGCTAGTGTGTTGTTTGTAACAGATACATTATCGAAATAGTAATAATTTACTTGGTATTTATTGGAACTATAGGTAGTCTTAATGAAATTCCCCTTGTGTATGTGCGTGTATGTGTCTTACATAGCATAACTAAAGGAAAATACTTGTTAAATATCAAAATTTACATTTAAATTCAACAATTTCCTAGAATTACGTCATTTTGACTTGCAAGTAAAGTCGTCTATCACAAATCTCGTACGTTTTACGTGGAAAATGTTTCCAAAGGTTCCATTTTCTCAAATAACTCTGCCGATTATGAGAAAAGCACCATATGATACATTCTAAATGAAAATTGTTCGGGAATAGTCTCTGAAGTCCTGGAATACTTGTAGAACTGGTAAACCTCAGGAGAAAACAAAAATAAAACACAAACTGTGCATGTTCTTATAGCATACGATTTATGTCAAATATAACAATTTAGAGCTAACCACTTCCAAATATTCCATATTATAAGCTGAAATTTTGCTATTTTTATATATTTTTTCCTTAGTGGAAATTAATTGTTATTTCACACTGGTCGTGTGTAGGCTAAATGGTAAGATAGCCAGACTGACAAATTCAATGCCATAGCCGGGATTTTAACCACGGATATTGTGGTTTCTATCCAGCCACTTTAACCCTTGAGTTACTATGGCCAACATGGCATTGAATTTTTCAATCTGACTCTATCTTTATCTTATCTTGCGACTTCCTTATTCGTTCTTTTTTCGGAGTTTTTGAGTCATTGCATCACAATAATTCTTACAAATTTTGACTGTCGCTTAAGCCCACTATGTTCTCTTATTTCCAATGAACCAATAAGGAAATTTATAATAAAATAATTTATACCAATATTTGTTTGGATTAACATGAAGTAGATAAAAGAATAACAGTAAATAAAGAAAATAAATTTAGTCCAAAAGATCAGACTTTTATGGCTGTGCATAGCTTAAAATTATAGAAAATATATTTCATCGTAAATGTATGAGATACTTTCCTATTTTATTTGACACAACATTTTACAGGATTTGAAAATAAATAATAAATCTGGAATTGTGAAATATATGAACATTGAACCACCAAGTGCCCCCCTTTTCACATTTTGTTTTATTGTGAGAGATGAATATGTAATAGGTAGAATAGAGCTCAGAAACCCATTTGGTATACATGAAACACAATTGTACTCTGCTAAGGTACGTTAACCCTTTTGTGTGTGCTTTCATAGATAACTAAATAAATGCAAATTGTCTCCATTTCGGGGCGGAAGATAAATGTACAGCACAAAACCTCTCTTACACTTTTCATAAAGACAATTTGTATAAGGGCTTTGCTGGATTGCAACGACTTACCAGCGACAGAACACAACGTAAATTCAGATAAATGCCAAACATGGCCATTCCAAGGTTGGAACTTGAAGATTGTTTAAAACGTCCCCCATTCTAAGTTACCATTTACGTGCACATTTTCTCAACTTTTTTTTTACTTTCTTTAGACTTCCTTTGATTATTTTGATTAAATTACCGTGTGTTTAAGCTATTTTCGTGACAAATAAAGTGCATATCTTGAACTTTTTAAGACCAGCCTCTGAACTCTCCTTATTTCTCAATGAGGCTATGCAGAAAATATTACAAAGAACATATGCACATCTCGTTAAAGCATTTTATTTATGTAAAATGCATTTTTGAAGGATCTAACTATTTGCAAGATAATATTTTGTGTCGCTTTGAATTTTCAAATACTTCTACATCTCTAAAACATTTGTCCTTTTTCTAATAGTTCCATTGTACCTTTAAGGAAGTGTATAATATATTAGTTTATTAATAAGTTATTTGTGTTATTTGAAAGGTGCTCGGTATTTTGAATACCTGCACATATCTACGAGCATTAACTGGTCCAGCTGTAAGTTGGACCACCAGCAACAAACATTTGAATACTAGAACTTGTAACTTTTGAACATAAATATATACACAACAGGCAATGATCATTTCGGGAAGGGGATAAGTTGATGTGAAGAAGATGCTAACATCTGGCTGAGTGGTTAGACCGCTTGACTATCACTACGGCGGCCCGGGTTCGATTCCAGGCGACCACAAAGTGAGATTTGTGGTGGACAACACGGTGCTGGGGCGGATTTTTTCCGGGTCCTCCGGTTTCTCCCACCATCTCATTCCACCGTTGTTCTATCTTCATCTCGTGTATCATCGGTGTCACCGCCTGCGGTGCCACATGTAGCTAAAGTGGGCGTTAAACACACACACAAACACACACATCATCTACGTGAATTTAATTGAGATACACATTTATAGGAATGTCTTTAATAGACATTTCCTTGTAGGTACAATGGAAACAGAGAGATTCAGTACGCTTAAGTGAAAGTCAGGTGTTTTAAGAGCCAGTCGCTATGTGGTTAAGAATTTCGTTTGGATAGGCTTAACGGCAAAATTCTACCCTCCTTCCTCACAAAAGCACAATATGTGAGAAGTGTAAATACAATAAATGTATTGAGATAAATCGTGTGCTTTAATGGGGTTACGGTTTTGTTTAGCAATATTTTATCTATTCATGACAAACACAGCAGCAAATTTAAAATAAAATTTAAAAAACTACATACTTCATTTATATAAAATGCTTTAAACATGTGGGTACTTAATCGAAATCATTTTAGAAATTGTTGAGAACCTCAAAATGTTAGAAAATCTTTCAATGTAAAGAATCCTTGGGGTAGGGGAACCTTCAAGTCGCCCAACTTTAATGCCAAGTTTAGTATTTTATCCACTATTCATTTTGAAAATGGTGAACACTGCTCAAATTCCAAACGTAGATTGTTGTCAGTGTAAAATTAATCAAATCATTCTCAGGAATCTTCAAGTCGTAAATTAGACTTTCTTTTATGGCATCTTTATGCCTGATATATATATATATCCATTATAAAAGCGAATATTTTAATTGGATAACTCTCGTGCTGGCTCTTCTTCTTCTTCTTCTTCTTCTTCTTCTTCTTCTTCTTCTTCTTCTTCTTCTTCTTCTTCTTCTTCTTCTTCTTCTTCTTCTTCTTCTTCTTCTTCTTCTTCTTCTTCTTCTTCTTCTTCTTCTTCTTCTTCTTCTTCTTCTTCTTCTTCTTCTTCTTCTTCTTCTTCTTCTTCTTCTTCTTCTTCTTCTTCTTCTTCTTCTTCTTCTTCTTCTTCTTCTTCTTCTTCTTCTTCTTCTTCTTCTTCTTCTTCTTCTTCTTCTTCTTCTTCTTCTTCTTCTTCTTCTTCTTCTTCTTCTTCTTCTTCTTCTTCTTCTTCTTCTTCTTCTTCTTCTTCTTCTTCTTCTTCTTCTTCTTCTTCCAAGTTTATCTTTCAGAATCGTCAATTTCAATAAATAAATCTGGAATATAACTGCAGAAAATTAAATTAGCACGTGTATCTTCTGAACCCACTTCTCCCAAATGCTTCCACCTGGTCTACTCTCTGGTATAAATTAATTACATTTATTATACTATTCTTCCTAAAAGTTTATGATGGGATTATATTTGGTTACCATACTCATTTCTGAACTCATTAGACAATATTATTCATATTTTGTGAATTTTAAGTTAAAAGCTGAAAATAGGTATTTTCTCACAATTAAATATTCATCTCTACAGTTTATTGTTACAGTATTAGATATATAAGTTTTAAATTAATGCACTGTATGAAGCAATTTTTCAAGAAAATAAAAAGTAAGTAAATAGAAAATAAAAATATAACAGTATTCAATAGCTCTAAAATTAATTAATGCAACTCTGATGCGCTCTACTCATTGTTTTAACAATCGATTCATTAAAAGATTTTATTTTTCTATGTAATTCACAATAATCGAAACAAATATTTGTGAAATGGTTTGTTTTATTTTATATGTTTTAGGTACAATAGGAATATGGGAATACAGTAGGCTTAAGCGGTTTTCAAATCTTTTAACAGCAAATTACTGTAATGGTTTTGTGTCATTTTCTCTTTATATGACCTCGAAAATAACAAAATGTAAATGAAACGAACAATTTAAGTAAACTATAAGTGCTGAAAAATTCAAAATAATAACAATGAATATCCTTGAAATTATGATCTCAACAGGGAAATGTTTGCCAATTATGCAAAAGTAATTTTTTTCTTTTTGTAATTTACGTCCTGTAACGTTAAGTCATATCGGACGGTGAATGAAATGGGTGAAATGATCCTCAAATGTGTCCAGGGTCCACGGAGCTTAGAACTGCCCGACATTCGTCTTTAAGGATAAGGGAAAACCCCGTTGGAAACCTTATCCAGGTAACTCACCCTGAGCGAGATTCGAACTCGAGACCTCTTGAACGTGAGGCACACAAGCTGCCATCTACGCTACCGAGGCGGGCAAAAGTAATTCAGTTTGAGCAGGACGTAGAGGTTTTTCTCAGAAAATCAACAAATAAATTTCATTTGCCATAAAAAGCTATCTACTTTAATAAAAATCGTTAGAGATATGTATGGGGATACCAGTTCGACAAATTATGCCTCTAAGGTATAGTTTGGGATGCAGGATTTTCTTGAAAATCTATGCTATTTTAGGAAGATCTGAACTCAGCTACCACGTTTGGTTTTAATGACAATTCGTTTTGGAGTTACGCTATTCAAATACACACACACACACACACACACACACACACACACACACACACACACACACACACACACACACACACACAAGTCTGAAAATGAATATTTGCAGTGAAATGTTCGTATCAAATTTTTGGGCGCAATGCAAATCCTTAAGTGGACTCACGAACACACTCGCCCTTCAGCTCAGTTTACACTCTTGTGTCGATTGAAAGCTTTGTCAAATTTGCTGCAACAAATTGACTTTATTACACTGAATGGAAATCTTATAATAATCAAATACAAAAGAAAAGCAAATGTTTAATCTGTAAAGTAAATCTCGATAAGGGAACAATAACATAATAGCTGCATTGTGGGCTTTGTTTCGGCATTAGCGTGGTAAACACAAATGCAAAAAGCCAAAGGGAGGTGGGGAATATTTTTACTCATAGCAATAGAGTAACTACTGCATTCTACCCAAAAATTCTCTGCAACCTTTGCCCCAATTAGAGTAAGGCCGAATTAACAAAACGCAAAGGTTGGTCGAGTATTGAACTTGGGACTTCAGTTAAAGAGCGTCTTCCAAAGATGCAACAAGAGTAAATTGTCATTTATGTTTTTGTAAAAAAAATTCCTCTAATCAGTTTTATTATAATATCATACGTTTAAGATATTTATGAGAGAAAAGAAATGTGATTCTCTTCACAAACATTTCTTGTTATATCTACTTCATTTTTATAGAGACAGCCATTTGTGGAAACGTTTGTAATAAATAATTGTAGTGCAAATATTAGGATATGGCCAGATTAACTGACAGTGAAGCTGGTCACTATGAAATGGTTTTCAAATGTCGTAAGCAGGAAGACAAAAGCGAATGATTTTCTATTTGAGAAAAACTAAGACATTTTTTTTTTAAATCCAAACAAATAAAAATAAATATCTAGCAAAATTTCCACCCCAAAAAACTGTATTTGAATAAATTGTATTTTGACAATATGTACATTTTCTGTGTGGTACGGTATTACCTATCTCTTACGGTTTTCTGTCATATAAAAGTCATTCAGAACGAAGAGAAGTATTAGGGCATTCCCAAACAATTGAAGATGCACATTTCATTTGTCATGACAGTATCCTAAACGTCTTTTACTTTTAATCAAAGTCTTACAGCTGTGTTTGGAAAAATCAACATTTCCCAAAAATGACCTTTGTAAGGAGTATCTGTCGGTTTCTTAAAAATCTTCAAGTCACATCCTTGGATGATGCTGCACTGAAACACTAAATTTAGTATTAACTATTCATTTGTTCGCAGCTACAGACTCAAAGTGACAAAAGCTTATTTGCCGTAAAATCTCAATGGTTGTTTAGTGTTCCCTTAATTTTCTTTGAAGTACCAAGTCGCTATTATTTTGTTTCTCGTGATTTCGTGCAAAATGTATGAAGTCTCAAGGCCAGGATTAGCGCTCTGTTTTTTCAAGATTTGACTATTTCTTTAGTCTCCAGTGTCTACAACCAAACTCCATTTTCTCCATCTCTTCAATAAATTTCAGTATTCCATTCTTAAATAGGAAGAGGCAGAACCAGGAAAAGCCATGCATTTTAACTGCACTACCAGAAATACTTGAGTTTTCCTTCCCATTCATTAAATAAGATACCTCATTAGACTAAATGATCTACACGACAGTGTTTTGTTTTTTAATGAATCGCTCACAAAAGATGTCGTCTTGCTCGCTTTCAAAAGCTGTGACGCGATGAAACGCGCTTGAACCATCTTCAAAGTTGAGTTGGTGTAACGAAATGGCGTTTAGTTGTTGTTTTGTTTTAATTTAGTTGTGTACTGCGTGTAACTTGGGTTTTATTACTAAAACTAGGTTTATAAAGTGGAACAAGGTGTTTGTGTTACATCGCCAACAACACGTTGTTTTGATCGAAATTGCAAAGGTTTCCTTTTGTTGTATTGGGAACGCTTGTCACAGCTTGCCCGGCCGTTTCTCAAAAGCTCGCCCTCTGGTGACAAACAAGACGGCGATTTCCAATTAAACCGCGCTTAATAAGTCGTATAAACTCGGCCTGATTTATAGCTTTGCGTTCTCTCCTACAGACGGCAGCACAGGAAATCACAGTCTTCGTAAAACAGTAGCTGCCATTTTTACTTTCTTGTTTATGTGAGCAGGTCTATTTTTATAACCTGTACTACCAGAGGAAGTATTGGATTCCACTCAAAGAACTCTTGACACTTCTTAAATAAAATAAAAGGCATCGCAACTCAAAAGGCAAAAGTCCTTATAGAGTACACAACTTGGTATTTATGTTATTGACCGGCAAAAAGTAGATTTTAGAAAGAAATGATAACGATATGGATAAAATATTTCTTATTATCTTACTTGAACTTAATATAAAATGTACACAATTTGGTAACTCCCTCTTGTAGTTACTTATATCTTTCTCTTCCCCTTATGCTTAACATCTTGTTACATACACAATGGAAAGTCTATTATTTCTTCTGTTTTTTTTTTTTGCACTTCTTTGTCCTTTTTCCGTCTTTTCCCACTTTTCTTGACACTTTTTAACCATTTCAGCGTTATTTTTCATAAACATTTCCCTGCTTTTCATTTGTCTACAATTTTCAGCATCATTGCATTCCAGTATGTAATGTCAGTTATACTACACTTAATACATCTTTTCCCCTTCTCATGTTTCTTAGGTCAGTTAAATTCATTACATTGGTCCATTCTGTTCTGTGTTACATATCTCTATGCGTGCTTCTCTCCTGAAATACATTTTCTTCTTCTTCCTCTAACTCCTTTGTGCTGTTAAGCGTGGAGTACAAGCCTCTTCTACCCATTTTCTCCACTTTTCTCGGTCCATCATCATTCTCTTCATTTCTGTCATGGTTTTCCCTCAATCCTTCCCCAACTTCTCAATGTATTCCTGATACAACATGCGTGGCCTTCCCCTAATTCTTTTACCTTCTGGTCTTGCTTCTAAATATTGAGTTTTCTTTCTTCTGACATGCGGAGTACATGTCCATACCATTTAAGTTGTCTTTTTTCCAATATTTCTTTAACGGAGTGTGTACCCAACTCTTCCATTATTGTTACATTTCTAACCATATCTCTTCTTGTCTTCCCCACAGCTCGTCTTAAATATCTCATTTCCATAGATGTTATTTTGCTTTCTTGTTTCTGTAGGAGAGTCCAGCTCTCTGCTCCATATAATAGAATTGGTAGTATTATTGTTGTAAATACTATAATTTTTGTATCTTTTCTTATTTCCTTTTTTCCCACAATACTATTATTAATCTGATAGTAGACCGAATTGGCCTTTCTTATTCTGTTTAAAATTCCCTGCTCTAATTTTCCATCCTTATTTATAATTTTACCCAGGTATTCATAACTGTCTACCTGTTCTAAGATTTCATCATTACATTTAATTTTAACTTCTTCTTCTTTCCTTCCTATATACATGGTTTTACTTTTGGGTATGTTTAATTCTAAACCTTTTCAAGTTAATTCTTCTTTCCATTCATTTAGCGCTAATTGTAAATTATTATTACTATTTGCTATTAATATGATGTCATCAGCATATATCAACGATTGTGCCCCAACTGGTCTTAAATTTATATATCCTATCATAGTTCTTGCTGTTCTTCTTTTGCAAATTTTCCATATTTCATCCATCACAGTAATAAATAAGCGTGGGCTGAGGCTATCTCCTTGTTTAACTCCTCTATTCATCAGAAATGGTTCTGCTTCTTGTCCATCTAATCTTATTATCCCTTTTGGTTCTTGATAAACTGATTGTATTGCTTTAATAAAATTCATAGGTACTTTTTTGTTCTTTAGAGCTCTCCAAATTTCTTCCCTAGGTATTGAATCAAATGCTGCTTTCAAATCTAAGAATCGTAAATAAATACCCTTTCCTGTATCTATAGCTTTCTCTGTTATCATTCTCAATGAGAAAATTTGGTCTTGGGTTTGTCTACCCATTCCAAAAGCAGCCTGTTCATCTTCTAAACCTTGTTCTACTATTGAAATACATTTTCAAATATCTATAATATCTTAATGATCTTTTCTTCATTGAGACTACTTACAATTTCTTGTTTTCAGTATCCTCGACTCTTCTTTTCTTTTATTCTCTCCTTGTGCCCATGTTTCCCTGATTCCAATGTTTCAAAATGTTATCGCTATCTTGTGTATCCAAGTTTGCTTTTCACTAATTCTTTGCTGTATAACTATGCATTAATTTAGCATATCAGTTTCCTCTAATAGATATATACGTATGCAATAATCAATAATACATGTAATAAACAATTTCGATGTATTAAATTCAATGCGTAAATTCATAACGTAAAAGGTACAATTTTTGATATTTTTTAGGAAACACAAAGCATTATAAGGTCCGCGTTAAAAAGATTAGTATACGTTAGTGTAGGTAAGATAATTAGGATTTCAGTGAACTGCGCAAGAAAACAGCTCCAGGTACCCGTAATCATTCACATTTATAACGTAAGCAAGTTCTGCAATTGGAAACAGAAACAATAGTCTTAGAATTTAGCAATTAAAGAAGTAAAAATTGTTTCACATCGAATAAAAAGTTTAAGATTTAGAAACATATAGTGCATTAAATTTCGTGAGGTAGTCGTTCAGTAATCGGGACCCATATTCATAAAGCAGGGCGTATTTATAAAACTCGTGACTTTTATTTCGATTTTACAAAGTTATATAAGATGGATTATCGGCTGTCCGTAACGCCTAAGGACCAAACTTGCCGGTATCCGACTAACATTTCAGCGACTCACTCATTGTTATTACACAAACAGTACAGGATAGTTCACTTTGTAGCGCTAATATTCAGAATTGTTTATTTATATCAAACAGTTGACAGCTCACTTCAAAAACTTCATTTATTAGTTTACATTAAATGTATCAGTCAATTTAATTGATGTGGTCTATTCTCCTAGTCTATTCTCCGTACTCACTACTGTAGCAGACGGCAGCAAATTCAGCAAAGTCACAAATATTGGAGACCTGATCAAAGATGGAAAAGTCAAGTCACAGTTCACCATTTTACAAAGATAAAACTCGAAGATTAACAAGTAAACTCTTCCACCACAAACTACAATTTAAATGGATATTTTATCGTTATTTTTTATTTTATCAAAAAGGACGCCAATATTTTGTTTAAAATATCATATGCTAAGACGATTACCTGACAAACAAAAGTTACATATTGAATTTTCTGCGTATACTCCGTGAAGTTTTGTAAAGTGTATATGAATTCTGTATAACCTTAAACCGAGGAGGTGAACAAAAATGTAGATCTTACGAAAATGCACAATTTATGTTAAAATACTTTTGTGACGTTACCCGTTTCCCGGATATTCCTTGTTATTGGATGCGTTGGTTAAATGCTGCATACTTTGTTAGCCTGAAAAGTAGTTCTTACGTTTTAATTTCTTTTGTTTATTTGTTTCTTTCCTTTTCTTACCGTCATGCAAAGAGAACAGAATGTCACAGCCATCACTTAACGATTGATGTGATTTTTCCATTAGCTGTACGGCATTCACTAACATCTGCAGTAAAATGTGTAACAAAATCATTTTAGTAAATCTTTATCTCATTCATATGAAATACATATACGACGACTAATGGTTTTGAGAACCACGAGAAGGTAAGGTTTCTACAATAACTTGCCGGGCCCGTAGCTCAGTCGATAGAGCACCTCCCAGCTGTGCAACCGGTCCCGGATTCTCTTCCTGGCTGCGGGTTATTATTTCCTATCCTCCCCAGGATCTGCATGTATGTTATATTACATATAAAACGAAACTACACTGATTATACACGATATAAGAGTATATTCCGCAAAGGTTCACTTATGTGGATAAAATGGGATATAAATAAAATATTTAACAACAAAACAACTCCCTGAAACCTCTTTCTCCACCGTTTAATTGTATTTAAATGTAAAATAGCACAAAGCATGGTTTGTACAGTTTAAGAGAGAGAATATTGTTACATTTTTGAGTACAGCAAATTGCATGTTATTGAGCATGGCATTGCGTACGTTTGGCTGCTTCCATTTGAGCCATATGGCGTTATTCTTCTCTTTTTGCCATAGAAGGTTGCGTATGTACTAACATTATATGAAGAGTGTAAACAGTTAAACCGACTGCTGCGCACGCGCTGATCCTTTTGGATTCTAGGGACCTCAAAATGTGTATTTATAATGAGATCCCTGTGTCATATTTTGAGTGTAGCACTTGCACTAGTGATAGCAATATAATTTCCTAAGAATGGTATGTACAGATCTACCAACCAAAGGGAACGCTGTTGGCTATAAAATGTCATGTAAATGTAAAACATATTTACATATTTAAATGTATCATGTGTAGAGAAAGTCGTAGGAACGATATTTTTATATTTGTGCTGAAAGGTCAAGCGCTGTTTGGGGGTTATTTTTGATAACGATAAGCCACCGTCACTACAATATGATTTAATTACTATTGGTAGCACAGCTATACACATAAACTCAAATAAACATGTATGCATTTCGTTTTGAATATGGTGATAACGTCCAAGTTTAATTATTCATGACCACTGCCGTTCAAGTGTTGGGTAAACAAATGGAACAATTGCCACTCGTGCCTACTTCAAATGTTTATCTTTGCCAATTGTTGGCTCCAAGTCACACTTACCGGAGAATTTTCATTCATAAATACTTCTTTGTTTTCTGCCAGCAAATTCCAAAACTGGAATACTTGGCAACGTTTTAAAACATTTACTTTTCATTCCACTTTCTCTACTCATTCTCTTACAAACATTCTCCAAAAATTAATTCTTCTATCAAATTCTTGTTACATAAGTTAAATTTACCTTACATAATATGCGTTGCACGGTTAGTTCTTTAAAATCCAGTGAACTACATTTACTTTTTAAAATATTTAATTATATTACAGTGAAACTGAACATTAACAATTCTCTGATATTCACATCACGATATATAGAAAATGGACAAAAGTCTGACTTCTCCCCGACAGTCTTTGAAGTTCCCGAATTGTTGCATTTTGGAGTTAGAACAACGTTGGTTCAAAGTATTTCAGTAATATACAGTAATTATATAAAATATGCATTATTTTCTTAAGTCGTTAACATACACAGTGACTTAATAATATTCCCTAATCCCTGGTCACCAGCGAGATATACAATATTCTCAATTGATATAAATCGTAGGTTCACCGAAATGTAGAAATATTTAGTATGAACTTGCAAAGAGCTTCATTACAAAGGGAATAAGGAAAACCTTTTTATGAGGGGTTTTGGCCTTCAGAAACTTCAGTGCATACACCAGCTAAAGGTTATTCAGAGGTTTCATTGCCTACACATCCGCAGTGTTTGACAAAGGAAAATTAAAGAAGCATAACTCTTTAAACTCTGTCTTCTGTACTGCTACAGTATAAACATCTATGTACATTCCTTATAGTAAAATATAACTGGCTTTTGTTTTTATATTCTGTGGAGTAATCACTATTTTCTAATCCATGACATTGTCAGTTAAAATCAAGACTTTCTTTTTAACAAGTTCTTTTATAGCACCAATGTGTTGGTATTCAGGTACAAGGATTTGTGGATCATACTTTATATTTTAGTAGTTTAAATATAAATATAAATTGTGCATTAGAGAAAAGAGATTTCTGCGATGCTAAAAGGATTGTAAAATTAGTTGATTGGTTTTTGAGATTGTCCTACATACATAAACACATTTTCTATTTTTACAATATTAATATAGATAATTCTTCAATTCGATAATTGTATAGTAAGTACAGCAGTTTTATAGAACATATTAACCAACGGAAGGCCGCGCCGTGGCTCTCACCAAGGCGGCCGGGTTCGATCCCAGGCAACCGTAAAGTGATATTTTTGGTGGGCAACACGGCGCTGGGGCGGGTTTTCTCCGGGATCTCCGGGTTCCTCCGCCATCTCATTCCACCGGTGTTCCATCTTCATCTCATGTATCATCAGTGTCATCGCCTGCGGTGCCGTATGTAGTAAAAGTGGGCGTTAAACACTACACATTCAAACCAACGTAAGATTTTTCGTTAAGCGATAGTTTGGGTTGGAGGAAGATTCCTGTACATTTTGGATAGCATGGCTTGGAAGGACCTCAACTTTCCGTTTTCGAGTTGTGCTTTTCGTAGATAAACAGATGCTACAGAAATCAATAACAATAAATGATAACATAGAAAGTACAATGCCAGATGATAAGAAAGTCAATAATTGGAAGGTTTATAATGTTTAACAGTTAGCAAATTGAAGTTGGCAAGGAGCCCAAGCCAACAATAAGAGAGTCAGAGAGAGTCTGCCTTACAGTACACGCTTCCTAATGAAATTTGCTTCCAGCCGCCCTCCCAAGAGGTCCTACAGCATTGATCTTTTGCCTTGAGTGTGTGTGTGGGTTTAGCAAAGCTCTATATCTTCCTTATTTGGCAAGTCAAATCTACAGGTGGTTCACCTGTAGAATGTAAACGTCAAACGTGTCTTCTTTACACCCAAAACTCCCAGTCTAAAATTACGTTTTCAAGTCCCTCAACAAAAATATCTAAAGCCATATATTCCCATTATATTCTGTACACACTCTTTTATATAATTTACATTAATCGAGACCAAGTTGGTAAAAATACTTCCATTACACACTTTTTAAGGTTAATATGGGAGTATATTTGACTCAAGCGTTAGTCAAATCCTTTAAGACCGCGTGTCTATGTGGGAACTTTGAAATTTCCTTCTATTTGCATGACTAAAATAAGCAAATAAGAAAAGGAATATGCTTCAAAATTTCCAAACAAATTCAAGCAACGCATCGAAAATTGTCAACACAATTATTGTCTTTGAGATAAATTGCGTCCTTTTACCAGATCTGCTTCCTTTTTACTACAAGATTTTCTCTATAGGTTAGGATTAACCAGTCATACAAAAGTTATTCAATTTTGAGATTATCTCTATGAAATTCAAGGTAGATATTTCAACTGTCAAGAAAATATATTTCAGATGTGGTAATATAATCGAAATTGTTATGGTCAGCTTTTAAATAAATCAAAACATCGAAAAATTATTCATCTAGGATCTAGTTAGGTATGAATAGATTTTTATTTAGAGCCTTTCTCGTATCCTTGGAAGATGCTAAACTTAAATACCAAATTTCGTTTTTAGCTAACTTCTCGGGTTCTGCATTATGCCGTTCACAAACACGTACACAACTACACACATATGTTTCATTCAGACTGTTTTTTCTGATTTATGGGACATGAAAACATGTATGTCCATGGAAACTGCAATTTTTGGGAGAAGTGCAGTAACTTTTCTACTACTTTGTACTTGGAAGAAAAAGCTGGGGGATCGAGTGCGGACCTGTTAGTTTAGATAGATGATTTTTAGAAAATTTAAACTAATAACGAAATATATGTCCAAAATGCTTAAATTCTTTACAAAAATTATTTGACCTAAAGTTTGTGATTTAAAGAGATGTATTTTATTTGTGCAGAAACATTTTTATAATTTCTTGCGATTTGCTAGTTTTATAAGAGTCATTCAAACTACAGGGACATCTCCCATAAAATTATAAATATACATTTCATTTTGCATGAAAATGTCTCAGATTTACGGGAACTTAATCATTATTGTTAGGGCCATTTAAATTGAAATTAAAATTTTCGAAAACATTTTCATAAAAAGGGTAGTTTTAGATGAGGGGATCGCTTTGTTTTTGTTTGTATACATTTAGGTGTTGTCCTTGAAGGATGCTTGGCTGAAATATCAGTTTTGGTGTTTAACTTAAGTATTGTTGTGAGTTGTGCTGTTTACAGATATACAGGCGCTCACGAACAGACAGACAAGAGAGACTTTTCTCCAAAATGTTTTGTTTTTAATTAAAAACGTTTTCAAACGTGTATTTCTACTGAAATAACTGCACCAGTATTGCTATTTAAGTTCAGCATTAAGATTTTCAAACTACTCACTGGCCTCATCGACGTTTACTCAAAAAGCTTTATTTTTTCAAAAAGACTGTAGTGATTTTAATTGACATTCCATGTTTTAATATATGTTTGTAACAAATTAAATTATATTTTGAATTTACCGGAATAGTTTCTGAAGTGTATCTGGTAAACCTTGAGGGACAGACAAACTCCTCGTACAACAAACGTAAATCACGTTGAATTCTCAAATGGATTTAAAATGGTATTTTTGTGTATTAATCCATTTCTGAGATATTCCTTGTTGTTGGATTAAATTTCAAATACCTGTATTTTTCTCAAATAGAAGGTCGTTATCGGTTTTTTTATCTGTTGGTTATACAAATAGAATAGTATTTCAAAGTGTCATACAGAAGCCAGCTCTTAAACTTTTGATCATCACTTAAAGATTTTCCCATTGTGTCTATAAGGAACCAGAAAATAAGAAAATTTCTACAACTTCTTTTAAAATATACTTAAGGTCGCTTTATAACAGCGAAGGTCATTAGCGACAACAGTAATATTTTCACATAACAAAATGTAATATACATGATTATAACTGCCGGCTACAACTTCGGCAGCAGTAGAGTACGACTTCTTAGCTTTTCTGGCATACATTCATTATTCCACCATGGAAGTGAACGTTTGTGTAATATTCCAAAGCTTTTAGAAATACAAAATTGAGCTCTAGATGTATTTAGATTACCGAATTAATTGACCATATCTGTAAAAGTACGCGTTTAAATACATTTCAGTATTGTTAAACTATTAATATTTTCATTTATATAATGCAAGAAAGGCCAAATTGCTTTATTGATGGTCCATTTCCGTTGAGTTATTGGCTCCCTACAGATGTTGATTTCGAGACATGAATATACTTGCCTTTGGATAAAAAACTGAAATCCATTGTACTTTCCAAAGCGTTGCTCACATAAATGTGCAAACCAAACCTGTGTTTAACAGAACGACATTATCATGATTATTCAGGCACTGTTATTTTCTGTCTGTTTTTGATGATTCCCATAAGATATTAAGACCGTTAAAGTGTTGTAAGTTTGGGAAGGGGTTGGGTAGTTGCGGTCATCATAGATAAATGTCATGTTCAACCAATGAGGGGATCGTGTTCTCTGTTCCAAAACAACTCAAGCATCAAGTTGTGGAGCACAGTGGCTACACCAGCATTAAATAAAAGCGTCACCAGTACATGGTGTGGTTTAGAGATTAATTAACTTAATATATTATAATTAATTTTATTTAGTGAGTTAAACAATTGAATGAACTGTCTAAACAATCAGAACATTATTTTGTAGTGCTTATTCGAACGCGGTCGGAGCAGTAACAATGAAATTTAATTTTGATTATAACTGATGTGGCCTCAAGTTCAGTTTGAAAAGAAATGCTATCTAAAAATGTTCTGCATGAAGAAAATTTGCATCCCCAGCGCTCGAATTATTTGTATTTTGTCTGTTAGAAAAAATCGTTGTAAAACCATGCAGTTTAGCAAAATGTTGTTCTTTAAAAGTAAGATCCTGAGGTCATAATACCCCTGTTCTGCAAACAGGCTCTTCTTGCATGGAAAACATTAAATATCATTGAATTATGCATACCCATAATGATTTTATGTTGGAAACTTTAAACTTTTCAATTAGTTGCAAACATTGGCTTCTAACACCTTTGTTAGAGTTACTTGCCTGGAATCTTCTCAACAAAATCTGTGAAATGTTGCAATGTTGGTAAATTCCTTGACTCGCTCGGAAACATTCAAAAGTTTGTTTATTGAAAAGGAAAAACCCGTATCCTGTGAGTCAACCATCATTAGCTTGGTATTACTCCATACACTTTGATGTTCTAGATGGTCTGACGTAGTTGTTAACTTTTCCCTTATTTTTCCTGATTCTTTAATGATGTTTTCTGAATCAGAAAAATCTGAAATGGTGGCTTCCTTCTCATTTTCAGACAAGGAAATAGGAGAGGCATGTCTGAGTTGGTGGATGACAATAGACTATTAGTGGTGGAACTGGTACGTATGTATTGCGAGGGTTGAAACATCGTCAGATAATTCTAAGCGAGCTTTGTTTTGCGGTATCAACTGCATTAGACGTGGGAAGTCACAGTTTTGTGTTATTGAATTATCGACAGAACCAACTGATTAGTCGTGGGTGGCTAGGGAAAAAATTGTTGTGCATCATTCTGATGAATGTCAGGGTTTGAACCCGCAGAGTCAAATATGGCCTTGATGTTTACTTTGGGAACGTTAGCACATACTTATCCAGTGTGGTAGATTATCTACAAGCACTTGAAAGGACTCAGGAAGCTTCTCTTCATCTTCTGGAGTAGTGACAGTTTGATCAGATGCGTGACAGCTTTAGGTCGGTGAAGCTTACACGAAAGAATGACATTTGTATTGTAAGTGATAGCATTTGACTCTGTTGTAGATAATCTGGAATGCTAGAGCATACATTGAATAAATACTGGTCTAATTGGAACTTCTAACCTGCTACTGTAAATTTCTTAATGTTGGTTGTAAGTTCCTCTGCAATGTTCGTATCGCTGACCTATTGTTTGAAAAATGTGAAACAAATCTAATGATTTGGATTAACTTTAAAAGTTCATAATCGGCCAATTCAGTCAGAATGGCGTTTTCCTTTTTAAAGAACACACTCTTGACAAATTAATCGTTCTTCTACACTAGCCGTGAGTAGGCTATTTTTGGAAAGGTAGAGTCAGACTGAAAACTTGAATGCCATAGCCTGGATTTGAACCACGGATCTCCCGATCTCAGTCCCGTTGCCTTTAACCAGTAAGTTACTATGGCCAACATGCCGGCACGTTTAACAATGAAGCCTGGGACTTAAGTACTTACAGAGTTAGTAAGTCGCCACAAAAGGCGCGTGTCTCATAGCATATGAGAACCTCTAGTAGTCTACCGGGAAACATACGAGTCAGTTGGAGAATTTAATGTCATGTCGGCATGTTGGCTCATAGTAGCTCAGTGGTTAACAGCAACCGGATGGAGACCGGGAGATCCGCGGTTCACATCCCGGCTATGGCATTGAATTTTTCATTCTGACTACCGATGTCTTACTGTTAGAGTGCTCTTTGAGTGATGTTATCTAGGCGATTCCGAACCCGAGAGTAAACCCAATAAATCATCAAATATGAAACAAAACACTAAATTTAATGGTAAACATCGTTCAAACAAAATAAAAGAACTAATTTGGCTTCATAATAACTAGAAATTCTGGAGAATAAGAAACAGGGTTCTCTTTAATTTGTGACTCTCATTTGTTTTGTCATACAAGAAGACAGAAGTATAAACGTTTTTGTACAAAAATGCGTGGAAAAATTTATGTGAGCGCAATACATCATAATTTGAAGGAAGGATCGAGACAAAGGGAACGAGATTCTGGGAACGAGATATTTCGTTCCAGATGAGTGAGTATTAACGTGGAGCAGCATCCCATTAATGACAGGAAATAGACCTGCAGAGACGCGAACTTAAACCATCGTTTAGATGAAATCCTGCAGGTGCTAATAATCTGGCTTTATTAAACAAGGATTTATCGTCATATCATCGTCATGACTAATGCCACTTGAGAGAGTTGGATTACAACTGTCAGCAAGTGACAGATGGCCTGCTAATTTTTACAGGCGCAGGTAAAATAACTGTCACTTGAATCACAAAGTCGTTGTAATTAAGTGACGATATTACTTGTGTGCAAATCATTGTTGTTATATTAACAGTTGACATCATAACGCGGCTGAGGCTCATTCCAGCTGTGCCGTACACATGCCACACTTTTTATCAACCTTCTGTTTGACATGTGACATTTGAAAAACATAAATACTCAACCTCCTTTACAGTCAGACTGTTTGCACAACTTATTGGTACTTCACTTGTATAAAATACCACGAGCATTCAACTAATACACCATGCTACACAACGTTATCTATAAAATGTAGGTCAAATATTGCTCTACACAAAACATAACTACTGGAAATACAAGTTTTGAGAACCATGGAACGTAGAGAAACCATGCAAATAGATCTTCACACCCGTATACCTGTATGTGAACACCAACATTTAACAACAAAAACTGGGATAATTTCAGGATTTTTAAACATGACAAACATGGTTTTCAGAAAAAAAAGACCCAATCAGACTATTCATTGTATGGAGTAGTTTTCGAAAATGTGTATTTTCTCAGAAATAATCGAAAGTGATTAAAATACAAAGTTTTAGATATTTGACAAATTAAATGCATATCTTGAATTTTCCACGAGTGTTCTCAGAAGTATTCTTTATTCTCAACGACTTTTGTATAACTAGTAAACGATAAGAAATGACAAAATCTTACTACAAAAAATGTAGAACTCGTTAAAACAATTTTCTTCACTGTGGAATTAAAAATGTCTTAAGTATTCCCTGTTAGTTGTTTGAATCTTTTAGTACATATACCTTTTATCAGTTTAGAAAACATTACCTTCTTTCTCTCATTTTATTTTTTCTTCCAGTAATGCAAAAGGAATGGAGTTTGAAACCCATTCACATAGCGACCAACTCGTAAGGTTAATTTGATTGTAACATAGTTTTATATTCTATAAATGTTTATGTGAATTAACATTAATTAGATAGAACAATAAGCGTTTGTGATAATAGATTGTTGAAAAATGGCTAGAGAAGATGTCGTATTTTTGTAAGTTGGTAAGTTGATTTAGGTCTAGGTTTAAATAAAACGGGCGAGAACATCAATTTGACACTCTTTGCCGATGATACCAGCATATTAATGACTGGGAAAACCTCGAATGAGATATTAAGCTATAATAATACTTTTAATACAAAAATTGTCAATTGGTTTTTAAAAAATAAGCTAAAAATAAATGAAGAAAAATCAGTAGCTATAGGCTTTCACCACAAACTAAATAACACTGCTCAATTCCCAAGTATATATTTAGGGAATAAATCACTACTCTATGAATCAAATACCAAATTTCTAGGAATATGGTTAGATGAACATTTAAAATGGGAAAAACAAATTCAGCAACTAGAATTGAAACTAAGCAGAATTACATTCGCTATTAAATCAATGAGGGAGTCTGTAAACACAAATGTGTTGAGAATTATTTATTTTGCTTATTTTCATTCTGTAATGTCTTATGGTATACTTAGCTGGGGAAATGCTAAAGATGTATCAAAAATATTTAGACTGCAGAAAAGGGCTATTCGTTATATAGTAAATATTCCTTTCACCACCAGCTGTAAACCATATTTTAAACTACTAAAAATACTTCCATTACCCTGTGTGTATATATATGAAGCTCTAGTTAGGACAAGAATTGTACTCGCTCAATTTTAAACAAATTCGCAGATACATACACATAATACAAGAAGTAAATCAGATCTACGCATTATAAGCCACAATACAACTTTATTCACACATAGCTTCGAACATAAAGCAGTATTATTATATAACAAACTACCCGATGGCATTAAAAGTATAACATCGGAAAAAAGGTTTAAACTGACTGTAAAATCATTTTTAAGAGCAGGTTGCTATTATTCAGTGGAAGAATACTTAAAACATGATCAACATATCAATGCTTCCTAAAATGATGTCTGTGGATAAATACCTGTGCAACTTCGGAGGTGATACTTGTAATATTCAGAAAAGCTGTAAAAAATATCCTACTAAAAGTAATGTCACAGACAACAGATGAGTTTCTAAGAAGTAAAATTAAATAATAAAGTAAATATTGATTTCTTTGGTAAAAATTGTCTCTTACAGCCTACTTCTTAAAAATGTAATAATTATGTGACCTAAGTTGCCTTATTCTTAATTACTATTTGTATTATTCTGTTAATTACCACTGCATTACTTTTATCATTATTGTATTATTTAACTACTATTGTATTATTTAATTACTATTGTATTATTCATAATTGTATTACTCATAAGAAATGTATTATTCTTATGGGTACAAATTTGACGAAGCCATGAATATTGTATATTCCTAAGGTGAATAAAACTATCTATCTATCTCCGTCTCTGTGAATCGGAAAAATAAATAATGAAAACTGGGATATACTCCGGAACTTCCAAATATGTCACGTGAACATTTAAAGTGAGAAAAAACGTTCCTGCCACAAATTACACTTTACATAAATATTTGTCAAAATTGTTATTTTATAAACTTGTGCTTTATCGATTTTGATTAGAATGCCGTCCATATATATTTAGATATTTTCACAAGGAAATACAATTTACATGTTAAATTTTGTGGGAATTGCGTCTGAAAAACTCTTTATTTTAGTGATAAACCGTAAAAGACATGCAGCTTTCGTTTTCATTAAAACAAATCAACCATATAAAAGTAATTATTGTGACACTGGACAATTTCCAAAATATTTGCTGCTAATGACTTTAATGTTTAGTTGATGATGAAACAGGTAGATGAAATACTTCTTACCAAGCTTCACCAGAAATACATGTTTTTGGGATGTCTCATTTCATAAAAAACAGTTGAAATAATAGGTACAATAGCTAACTCTAAAACGAAATTTTTAATAAGGACAAAACATTGTATTTAATTTTCGTATCTTCCTAGATTGCAAATATAAGCAATAAAGAGGGTTTTATTTTATACTGTCGCTCCTTAATGTCACGCTTTATAATGGGAGTGAATGATCGCTTATTGTTAGCTCGGAGGCCCATTTATCAGGCTAGAGGTACTTTTGCGAGTTGTAAATTATCACATTTTATTTATTTCCCGAAGAAAACCGCACTAAGGATTTTTCGCACGAAAAAACGACATTGCCCTCCGCCGGGATTAAAGCCGCGACCTGGGGAACCTGTCCCTAAACCACAAAGGACGACATCTATTCCACTGAAGTTTAAAATAAAGTTTAACCATTTTGATTTAGGTACTCATGAAAATAAGTTTAATGTGTTCAATTTTGCAGGAGAAGCTTCATTCTGGCTAAATTTAATGTAAGTTTGTATAAAACTGTATCTCGTTCAACTACAAAGTGTATAGTGTGATCCATATAAAACTGGACCATTTCAATATACCATAACTTTTTAACCAATAATAGGACACACGTGCAACTTTGGGAGAATATAATACATAATTGGTAGATTACATTACACTATTTACATCTCAGAGAATATGTCGAAAGTGTCCTCTACCAGCATCTATACATGTTTGTACTCGTCTCACCATATTCTCTGAAGTTTTACGGAGAGTATCCTCGTCAATGTTACTTATTTCGGTTTGAATAGATTCCTTGAGAACATCAGTTGTCCGTACCCTATTCTTGTACACTCTATTCTGTACAGTTTCTTTGATAATCGAATAATCTCAAAAGGTCTGTGGCCCCCAGATCCCCTGAGTTAACCTCACCGAATTTTTTTCTTGTATGGATATCTAAAAGACAGAGTGTACAAAAATAGGCCACAGACAATTGATGTTCTCAAGGAATCCATTCAAACCGAAATAAGTAACATTGACGAGGATACTCTCCGTAAAACTTCAGAGAATATGGTGAGACGAGTACAAACATGTATAGATGCTGATGGAGGATACTTCCAACATTCTCTCTGAGATGTAAATAGTGTAATGTAATCTTCCAATTGTGTATTATATTCTCCCAAAGTTGTACGTGTGTCCTACTATTGGTTAAAATGTTATGATATATTGAAATGGTTCAGGATTATACGAGGGCTGTTTAATAAAGAATGATCATAATTTTTCGAAATAAAATTCAATCTTATATTCTGTTAGCTTAATGTGAAACAAACACGCCGTAGTAGTTTCATTGTTGGTACTCCTGGTTTCCGCCTGTGATAACCAGGCAAGTTCAGACATGTTCAGTATCGCCTAACGCTGCAATGGAGGTAACGTACAGTTAAAAGTTGATATTGGAGGAAGATCCGGAGTTTCTTTCAAACGTAATCATTTGATCCTACGAGCAAACAGCAAAGCTCAGTGTGGAAATCTCCTTCATCACCAACCCCCCTAAAGAGCAAGTGGTTTCTTCTTCTGGGAAAGTTATGGTCATCTCATTCTTTGATATTCCTGAAATAGTTTATGAGCATGTTGTAGCTGCACACACATCAGTAACTGGACAACACTACAGGGATGTCCTGAAAACATTGCAAGTCCATATCAGGCGCAGAAGACCACATTTCCGTGAAGCAGGCTGGATGCTGCACCACGATAATGCGCGGCCGCATATTGTCAATGCTGTTGCTGAATATCTTGCAAAAATGAAAGTGAAGTACATCCCTCACCCTTCCTATAGTCCAGATTTAGCCCCATGTGACTTTTTTCTGTTCCCTAACTTGAAGAAACGCCTTCGTGGGAAGCATTATCCATCAACAGAAGCAGTGGTGAAGGCTGCGGAGGTGATTTTGAAGGATCTCTCAAAAATGGTTTCCAGTATGTCTTTGAACACTGGCAGAAACACTGGGACACGTGCATCGCATTCAGGAGAGACTATTTTGAGAAGGACCATCAAAATTATGAGGATGAGTCAAGGTACGTTATCAAAAAAAGTTGTGATCATTCTTTATTGAACAACCCTCGTATGTATCGCACTGTATTATATAGACAAAACATTTGTTTGTATATGCAAAGTCAAAAATCACTAAACTAAATTTTGTAAGATGAAATGGAGTGCGCACATTTGTTGGCTTTCCTTGCAATATTCGAACATCACACTGTCGCTGAGTACGGGGTATCTCGTACATTCTTTACTGATAGAAGCTCAAAGATGTCTTAGTTTACTGTAATCATATTCCTACATGGTTGTAATAGTTGACTATGTTTAGTTTATCTTCGCTAAATTTAATGGTGTCGGTCTTGCACTGTTTTGCTTTTGTTTATAATGTACTCATTTTCTTTGGTCCAATTCTGCGCTCTATCGAATGTCACCTGCAACTGTCGTTTGTTGGATGCAATCATCATGTCATCTGCAAGGTTGTGAGTGTTGGCTACATTAATGAGCAGAGGGCTGTAAGACCACATTTGTTGCTATAATCTTCCCGGACCGTGCTGTTCCGTCATCGATCGAGATTGTGTTTGCTGATCATGGTAACTTCTCCCCGCATTACTCGTAACTTTGTAATTAGCACCTTCCTATTTAAGTAATTTGGTAATTGTTTTACTATTGTAAAGACGAATATTTGTGACGGACATGGATCTATAAACAATTCTAATTCCATTTAAACATAATGAAAAGAATATACGAAGCCCTTGTACTTGAATACAACACACTGAAGATCTGAAAGAACATGCTTGGGAAGAAGTCCTTGAATTTTATTTGAGAAAAATATGGAGTAAAACATATAGATAGTTCTTGTTACACCACAAAATATAAATAAGAGTATAAAAGTGAACAGAATAAACAATCAAATTAGTGTCATAAAATACCACGGCTGTTGAATAAAGAAAGATTACAACTTTTTGACAATGTACATTTACTCATCCTCATAATTTTGATGATCCTTCTCAAAATAGTCTCCCCTGAATGCGGTGCACTTGTCCCAGCGTTTCTGCCAGTCTTCAAAGACATGCTGGAAACCATTTTTGAGAGATCCTTCAAAATCGCCTCCGCAGCTTTCACCACTGCTTCTGATGATGGATAATGTCTCCCACGAAGACGTTTCTTCAAGTTAGGGAATAGAAAAAAGTCACATGGGGCTAAATCCGGACTACAGGGAGGGTGAGGGATGTACGATACTTTACGTTGATTTTTGCAAGATATTCAGCAACATTGGCAATATGCGGCCGCGCATTATCGTGGTGCAGCATCCAGCCTGCTTCACGGAAATGTGGTCTTTGCGCCTGATATGGACTTGCAATGTTTTCAGGACATCCGTGTAGTACTGCACAGTTACTGATGTATGTGCAGGTACAATATGCTGATAAACCATTCCATGAATATCAAAGAATGAGATGACCATAACTTTCCCAGCAGAAGCAACCACTTTTGCTTCTTTGGGGGTTGGTGATGAAGGAGATTTCCACACCGAGCTTTGCTGTTTTCTCTCAGGATCAAAATGATGTAGCCAAGTTTCATCAGCAGTGATTACGTTTGAAACAAACTCCGGATCTTCCTCTAACATCAACTTTAACTGCATGCAGACCTGCTTGTGAATGTCCTTTTGTTCGGGAATCAACAGTCTTGTAACTCATCGCGGACAAACACGTCTCATGTGTAGTGTTTCTGTCAGCAACGTGTGGGTGGCACCCAATGAAATGTTCAGTATTTCAGAAAGTGAACTTAAGGTAATTCGTTGATCCGCTCTCACAATGGCAGCAGCAGTGTTGATGTTTTCCTCCGTAAGAGCAGTAACTGGAGCACCAGGTCCACCTTCCTTTGAAATAGATTGTCTTCCCTGTTTAAACATTTTAAACCACCTTCGAGCTGTCTGTAGGGAAGAACAGACTCGCCATAGGCCTCCTGTAACACTGAATAGGCCTCAACTGAAGATTTGTTGAGACGAAATCAGAATTTCAAAGCCGCATATTGTTCCTCGCGTGTTACCTCCATTGCAGCGGTAGGCGATACTGAATGCATGAACTTGCATGGTTCTCACAGGCGGGAACCAGGAGTACTAACAATGAAACTACTACGGTGTGTTTGTTTCACATTAAGCTAACAGAATATAATATGATTGAATTTTAGTGCGAGAAATTATGACTGTAAAAACACTATGATAATTCTTTATTGAACAGCCCTTGTACTTGGAAAATCTCTGAACAACGTTTATTATAATTTGTAAAAATGTTTACTGCAGATTATGAATGCCAAAGGTTTCTCATTTGATAACGTTTTGCTTCATTCCCTTGGTATTTTTTGTTATAACCAAGTTCATTTGGATAGAGATGGTTACAAACTGTATATGGTTAGCAAATAGGTTAACTTGATAGTCTTAGAGGGCGAACGTTATTTTAAGTATTTCTGCAATATGTCAAAACTGTGTGTTTTATATGTGATTAAATAACTATCGGATCGAAAGAACGGACAAGGATTTCAAACTTAATCTACTTTCATTACATAAAAATTCCTCACCATTCCGACCAACCACCAAAACGTGCCTATATAGCATTTCCAGAACGTCCTAAACTTTCGTGGAGAGATTAAGGAAGCCAGGAGTTTCGTCCATGTTTCTATACTTTTGTGTCAATATGAGGGGGTTCTTATTCATTATTTGTAATAATAAGAGCTTAACTAAATTAGAATTATAAAGGATATTTAGAAGGATTCAGTATTGAAATAATATAGATCTTTGTACAATTATTTGATAAAGAACTTGAGAGGTAAACTAAACGAATTAATGAGTTTGTTACTGGAGTTTAAGTCAGTGATATATAAATTGGCTTGTACCATTGGCAATTACAGAGATATTTTTTGTTGTTGCTTCGAATTTTAACGGTTTTTATATAAGTTGTTGTTTTGTTTCTGGTGCAAATAGCAGCTGTAGTAACATTGCAGAGGCAAGCGTTAACAGAAATGCAGGGCACGAAACTCGCGAGGGCCAGTTATTGTTTGTGGACAACTGTGTTGACTTTAATGTGTCACTTTATTTTCTTTATTAGCCTCAGGACCGAGTCCAGAAAAATCTTCTTTCGTTCGGACACTAACATTGTCGGCTATCTTTATGTTTAACTTTCTCTATCGCTATTTATAAAAAGTAAACTAAGTAATAAAATTCTCTATCAAATTATCATCGCCTTACCAGATTCGGCGAATAAATAAATCTCATGACTCACATATCTTTCTCTCTACTTAACATTAATCGAGACATACATTTACAGCAGGCACAAGCAATACACAAAGTTTAAGAGCTGCTGGCTCCGTTCCTTTTGCCAGTGTGAATTACCTCCCATTTGGGTAAAATAGAAGTACTGGAAAATTAAAACTGATAACAAAGGATATTTCGGAAACAGTTAATCCCACGGAAATGTATGTGGTCCAAATTGTGTGCTGCAATGAAATCTGCAACGATTTACTAGCTACACAAGAGCCATTTACAATGAAGAGGCTATTCCTAGTCTTCTATCTGGTTTTCCATGGAAATGTGTTATACATAAGGTAATCTTATCAAAGTATTTAGAGTCATTTTTGAAAAAATAAAAATTTTGAAAGGTAGTTCGGGGCGGAGAATTTTCTTAAAAAGCCTTCAAATCGTATTCTTGGATGGTGCACGCAAAGCTATTCTTCTAAAAGTGGTTTCTTTGTATTCCGAGACTTCAAAACGTGTATTTCCTATGAAATATCGATAACAAATCTGTTGTAGAATGCAGTAGTTGCTCTGCTTACAGAAGAGAAAGTATAAATAACAAAATATCTTCCTTTCTAAGGGTAATTTAGCATGAAGATACTGAATTGAGTGGTAATCCCACACTTTATCCTGAGCCCTGAACGTTTCGAGTCGAGAAGGCTGTGCTCTGACAAAGTAACAACTGAACATCGTTGTCCGTTGGACATTTCTTGTCTGCAAACCAATGAACGCAATACTTGCTCCACGTCTCCACTTCCTTCCTTCCAATAGTTCCTTCCGGCATCTTTGGGATGAAAATACAGAAGTAGAAACAAATGTTCAGGTTTATATTAATTCCACCATTACACAGTTTCACGATCCAGGTGAATCGTGCGTGTGAGTGCAGTAGATATCATATAGTAGAATGTGAGGCAATCAACGAGGTCCTTAAAGTTAATAGAATAATGCACATTGTGCGCATTTACTAATATTATATTAATCTTTTTCCCCGTAGGAGAGGGGATTCGTCCCCTTCAGCCCTTCAGCTGCTGTTGTGCGAGCCGTGCGGACTCTTAGCACTCGTGGTACCTCTGACGTTACTAGAGGAACTTTGGGCCGAACTGCCGAGCCCCTCCCGTCGGGGAGTTGTTCGGATTGGGTTGGACTCGAGGGGGAAATGTGTTCCCGATACCCACGGGTAATTGGGTACCTCCGGCAGAGCTAGTAGAAGGTGTGCTAGATCACCAGGCAGCCTAACCGAAGTTTATCGGTAGTCTTCCCTGCGGGGTTGACGCGCGTAAGTGGCGTATTCACTTCCATCCCGTCTTGACGTTGTTGTCAGCAGGGGGGGGGGCTTTTCAAGAAATCAGGTATTGCCCTATGGAAAGACACCCGGAGTTATCCATGGCTCCCGGGTTGAAGAAGGCCAGGGTTTTCCGACTTTTGGGTAGATGCTCTACACTTATATTAGTTTCTTTATGAATATTGCAAATGTTTTCGTTCAAAAAGCAAAATATTTGAAGAATTCCGATCTTAGTTTTATGGCACCTCATGAAGCTGTACAGTTGCTAATTAGTAAAGTTAGACAGACTTTTCGGTAGTGGTACTCATAAATTGTTAACCATTGTTCCTGATTAAAGTTTGAAAACTGCTAGTGTGGAAAACTTAACTGGATTCTATGAAAATTTATATTGTTACCTAGTGAACAAATTTGATGATAGTTTAAAGTGTTTAATTTCACTATGCCAGTGACATGCAGGCAGCTATGGAATGTGTCTGGTTGGATTCTGTGAATGAAGATGATTTATATGAGGAATGCTGTAGTTCTAATGATGCAATCAAATGTGGTGTCTGTTTAGAGGGCAGCGTTAGGCAGAAATGAATAAAGTTTTCACAGTTTAAAATCAAATAATGGCAATTTTGAGAACTTATATAAGCTGGTAGTATACCAGGAAGTAATGCTCACATCGAGATAATATTTTGTTTTATGAATAACGAGTGGACAGACGTAAGGAATAGAAGTAGTACAAACCGATTGAAATCTGAATTGCAAGTTTTTATACATTTTCATTATGCATTCAATGAATTCTTCGAATTTGCTAAAAATGATATAAAACAACGCAAAATCGGTATAAGTATTTGTAATGTGTAATTAGTTATCGTTTACAAATACTGCAATGATTCTTTTGTGAAAATGTTCTGTGCTCCTAATCTCCCTTATTTTCTTTAAAAAACTGGTCATCCTACTTAAGGGACACCAGGGAACATTATAACGAAATATAAAGTGATAGTTGGCGTGTGCAGAGACATCTAGTGATCGAGCTGGTAACTAGCATTTGAAAGGAAGTAAATAGTAACATTGTATAGGTTTACGTGCCCATCGCACTGACAGATCAAGAAACATTACGACTGTTTTTAGATGCGCTTCTCGCGTTATCCTGAATATTTCATTTGCGTATCGTAGCAACACTACCTTAAAACACTTCAAAAAGTTCATTTGCCGTGAAAAAGGCGGTGACTGTCACGCCTCTAGTTGATTAAAAATTAACCAGATGAGCTTACTTGTTCAGCAAGCAAATGTTCTTAGTACGCGCGACAGATACACCGTCTGATGTAATAAACAATGCAGTGCCCGTATTTAAGTGAGAATGTTGAAATATGGAGATCGTGAATTAGTAACGTCACTCACCCATACAAAAGGATTTTACATGGACGAGAAATACCGCACGATACATTGACTTTCAAGAAAGTAAATGGACGCTTTCCGCGGGTCAGTATCATACAGGCGTTACGTTCTAGAAGGTATGAAAACTAAATCGGCCATGTTCGTACATGTATAGTGTCGTGGTTGCCATTTTAACCTGATAGGTATTCATTTCGAGGTGATTATACTAACCCAAGATGAAAGTATGACAAAACAAGTTTAAAGCGCTTGCATCTGACGTAAGAACCTATGCAAGAAAGTGGGAAAATCTTGGAATTATGATTTTAAGAGCATCAATATCTATGTTGTGTATGAGGCATGTTGGTACCTCATTGGTGATAAACGACACGAGGGTTCGCTACACCTTCTAACAAAGTAAACAATTTGGAGAAACAGTGTATGCTTCGAACCCTGAACTCTCGTTCGCCTATCAGAGTTTATGTTTTGTCACTGAGCTACAAGAACAGTTAATACATAACATAGTGGTTCTGTTAAAATCACAATTCCAAAGATTTTCCGTTATCTTGCATAATCTCCAAAAGAGAATTACTTCTTGCTTTGTGATACTTAGTCAGAATTTCGTCAAATTGGGTTAATGTAATCATAGAAATCATTAAAAAGAGTAATAGTTTAAAATGACATCCAGAACAGTTTACATGTACGAATATGGACGATTTAGCTTTCATACCCTGTAGTCACGGGACGCCTGAATGAAACTGACGGCGGAAAGTGTACATTTACTTTCTTGAAATATAGTACCATGACTTAGCATTTCAATCTTTTTGTGCATCTACCCTTACCGGGGAAGGAAGGGAAGACAGGGTCAAGTCTTCCGTATGCGGAAAATGGGCGTAAAGAAAAATTAGGAAACGATTTGCACCAGTAAGGAGCTGTTACAACGATGCTACACATCTTAATATAAATACGTGCTTGTTTATGGGTATTCAAATGAAACCAAATTCCACGATGCACCTGGCTTTTTGCAGCCAGCCAGAGAACATCAGAACACATTTACTTTCTTCTCGGGCAACAAGCCAGGTAAAAAGATGATTAGATATCGACGTTTCGGAAGTGTACATCTCTCCCATCATCAGGATATTTATAAAATGTTATAACCACAAATGAAATACTGGATATAACACAAATATAAACAAAGACAAAACACTAACAAAATTCGCTTTACTGAACAAAAGACTGTTTTCAGTAAATTAAATGCCAGGTCAGGAGATGGCGTGAGTATAGAAAATTGTGTCAAAGAAACGTAACTACTTAACTTGATTATCAAGCTGTATTGATCTGTGCTTCTTAAATCGACGGATTTTCATTTTAAAGGCCGGTTTCCAAGAGGAGCTGAACTGAAATCCAGCATCACGATTAAGCGTGCTCCTTTCAGAGGAAATCGCCAAAGCCTCTTTAATTCTCCGCTCCCAGTAATTGTTGCATATTCCCAAGATAGTCGTCTCCCAAAAATTGGCTCTATGGTCGTTATCAAAACAATGCTCTGCCAACCCAGACTTCTCAGGTTGTATTAAACGAATGCTCCGTTCATGTTCGATTATTCTAGTAGCGATGGTTCTTCCGGTTTGTCCTATATACGCTGTCCCACATTCACAGGGAATGCGGTACACTCTCGGAACTTGGAACTCCAGTTTGTTTTTCACTGGTTTCAACAGATGTTCAATCTTCAGAGGTGGCTTGTGGATGGTCCTGATGTTGTATTTGCCGAGAATTCTGCTGATTCTGCCGGATAGATTGCCGGTAAACGGGATGCAGGCTGTAGCAGTAGGCTTATCTGACGCTTGCTGTATTACAGGTTTCCCTTTCCTAGCTTTGCTGAATGAGGTGTCAACGTCATATCGGAGTAGCCGTTTTGACGGAAAGTGATTAAACATCTGTTGCGACCAGTGAAAGACAAATTGGACTTCCAAGTTCCGGGAGTGTACCGCATTCCCTGTGAATGTGGGACACCGTATATAGGACAAACCGGAAGGACCATCGCTACTAGAATAATCGAACATGAACGGAGTATTCGTTTAATTCAACCTGAGAAGCCTGGGCTGGCAGAGCATTGTTTTGATAACGACTATAGAGCCAATTTTGGGAGACGGCTATCTTGGTAAAATGCAACAGTTACTGGGAGCGGAGAATTAAGGAGGCTTTGGCGATTTCCTCTGAAAGGAGCACGCTTAATCGTTATGCTGGATTTCAGTTCAACTCCTCTTGGAAACCGGCCTTAAAATGGAAATCCGTCGAATTAAGAAACACAGATCAATACAGCTTGATAATCAAGTTAAGTAGTTACGTTTCTTTGACACAATTTTCTATACTCACGCCATCTTCTGACCTGGCATTTAATTTACTGAAAACAGTCTTTTGTTCAGTAATGCGAATTTTGATAGTGTTTTGTCTTTGTTTATAGTTGTGTTATATCCAGTATTTGATTTGTGGTTATAACATTTTATAAATATCCTGATGATGGGAGAGATGCACACTCCCGAAACGTTGATATCTAATCATCTTTTCTCCTGGCTGGCTGCCCGAGAAGAAAGTGAGCGTATTCCTCGCCAGGAAAGCTTCAAGGTCTTATCAGAACACATTATATATGAGAAAATCAATTCGTGAATAAATTATGTCGGGACTAGATGTTCATTGTAATACAAAAGAGTGTTTATTATCGACAACGAACACACTTGAAAATTTAGAGTTTCTCAATGAATCTAGAATTATCAATAAATTTAAGTAATTGTGATCTACACTAGAAGACACATCAAATACTGAAACAAACCCTAAGTGTACTCAACTTTATTCTCTCTCTCTCTCTCTCTCTCTCTCTCTCTCTCTCTCTCTCTCTCTCTCTCTCTCTCTCTTGTATAAACTGTAGTTTTTGTTAATCAAGAAATTATCTTATTTCTAATTTTATTGTAGGTACAAGGGGAATAGGCTTTAAGCGATGGTCAAATCGTTTAAGAACTGTTGGTACGTAATCATTTTGCAATACATTTCCTCTTTGTATTGTCGCGAATGCATTGTTGTGACGAGGTGGCGTGGCCGAGGCATTCAAAGAGACGGGAAGGGCAGTGCGGAGATAAAAGCTTGCCAGAACGGTGAGGGGAGGGAGAAGGATTTCTGGAGAGTTCGTCGTCGTCCTGATTGTTTGAGAATATTCCAGAATAGTGAGTAAGCTATAAAAGCAAGCTGCCGCCCGCCACTCGGGGCAGTTGTTAATTGAACTCGTGTGCGCGAGCAGCTGTGTGAACTTTGTGGTTGATGACCTTGCAAGTTGTATTGTGTATGTAACGTAATTCTGCTACTGTAAGGGTTGACCAAAGTGTGTTTCTACGGAAATAAAGAGAAATTTTTAGTGTTTGTAACCTGGGCTTTTAATTTCCCGAACCCACACATACTTGGAACATGGTGAATTTAGGTGTACAGCGACTTTTGTTTTTGAGTGTTTCTCAGAGCCACACACAAAGGTATTCTAAAAAGCGTGAAATACGAACACCGAATACTCTAGAGGAATAGAATATCTTCTCTACCTACTTTGTAAAAGTAAAGATTACTTCATTTTTGAGAAAAGAACGACTACTGGAAAATTGAAATTAATTATAAGGAATATGTACAAAATGGTTAAGTACACAAAAATATACTTGGTATACGCTTTTTATTACTTTTTAATTTATGGGTCTCAAACAATTGTATTTTCAGTAAAACCCCATTATTGAATTGTTGGATGGAATGCAACATTTCTGTAGATGGCAGAGAAGTTAAAAGTATATGTGAAATAATAGAAATTAATTAGAGCTTCATTAGCGGTTTTAAAAGCCGGGTAAGATGGCTTGATATAAAGATAAATTAATGATATTGTTAAAGAAGCCCTTCAGAACGATCAATTTAAGAGACATTAAGAAGCAAACGTATTATAAAGTTGGTCATCTGTTGCCAAGAGATAAGGAAAAGTGCTGCTGGCTGAAGAAATTAAAACAAGACCAAAGTGAAAGAACACTCAAGTTTTTCATCGAGGAGTTTTCTCTTAGAACAAAGATATCTGAAAGCACTCGAAAGCTTCTGGCTCGTTCCGTTTTGTGTTATCTGTGCCGTAAACTTGATGTTTATTGTTTCGTCAGGTGCTTGTGCAGCTGCCAATTAAATTAGTTTCTTCTCGCTGTAATAACAGATCAAGTACCACTTACAATGTTTAACACTCACACGACATTCTCTTGGCATGCTAATGATTCGCCAGGAATTTTGTACGTGAACTTAGCTAACTGCAATAAATACTTAGAATATGACGAAATCAGTGTATAATGCAAGTTGAAATTTGTCACAGAATTGAAGTTACATGTTGACAAAGGCAATTAATTGGAAGTCAGAATAGTTAAGGCAATTCCTGCGAAACATTTTAACACAAGAGATCCATTAGCTTAAGGTTCTATGCGCTAAGAGAAGTACGTGAGCCGGAACTGAAAATATGAAACAGCAAAGACTTCTTACAATTGAACAAATCACAAAGTAATAATGTCAACATTGTGCACTTACCTACTTTATTCTTGTGGTGCGTCGTCGCATACACACGATAGCATAGAGTAGCGATCACAGTTCACATATACATCACACAGTCAAAGTTATGTTTCTAATGCGAATAACAACTTTGAAATATGGCAACGTACAAAGTAGCAACTTTGGTGGAGTAGTCGCGACTTATTAGATAAGAGATCACGTATTTATAAAATTACAATTGTTCCTTTCGTCCGATTTGCGTCTTAGAAAAGTATTTTACAGTGATGGTCTATCGGCAGTCCATAGCACCTACAGACAGCACTTGGTTTAGCACATATTTAGCAAAAGGGTTCTCTGCTTATCCACAGAACATACGTTACTCATTGTTATTACACAAAAAGTAAAGTTATTTATAGTTCAGCAGATATAATAGTTGCAGTTTGTTGTGATAATATCCTCAAACAGTTTACAACTCACTTCAAATAAGTCATTTATTACTGTACATTAAATGTATCGGTCAACTTAATTGGCTTCGTATTTTCTCCATTGGTGTAGAGGAGGTGTCGCACACTGGGAGAGACGTTCTGGAGAAAGTCCGCGTCTGTTAAGGGTACCCAGTACCTAATTAAACGTATTATATTTACAAATGTATTTGAAATGTTTGTTACACACTCACACATCATATATGGTCAAAGTGAACGATGTCTAAGTTATCACAAGGAAACAGCTACATGGCCCTTAACCAGAAGGTTCTGGGTTCAAATTCCTGGACCGACCATTCACACCGGTGCTTTTCCGTGGCTTTCCTCAAATTCGCCAAAGTGCACACCTAATGAATGTTTAGTATAACAATCCGAAGCTCCAATTTAAGTATAAAACAGAAGTAAAATGTAAATTAGATGGCAATATTGAATGTATAGTTGATAACGTATTATGTTATGTTTTGTTAAAGTTATCTCCCATTTTTCAGTGATATAACTATCACGCCTTGGTTTCAGGGTCTTGGTGAGTGAAGTGTGAAAGCATAACTCCAGTTTAATACATTGATACATCAAAATATTCTTTCAACAATATTACCGATTGCTGAAATACATAATTATGTTACATCTGCAGTAAAGATGATAGGAACCATAAGTTGCTGCAGGTCACAGAAATTTTAATAAGGAGGTTCCCCCACATCCGATGCTGAATTTTTATAAGTGAAGCACGACACTATGTAAAAGTGACAATAAAAATTAGAGACACTTAAGTAAAAACCTGAATTACATTCCTACCCCTACCTACATGGTCCAATCCTGCTTATTCGTATCTGAAACACTATTTCTACGTTCTACCTCGATCTTCAAGGGAGGTTCAATAAAGAATGATTACAATTTTTTTGACAACGTACCATTACTCATCCTCATAATTTTGATGGTCCTTCTCAAAATAGTCTCCCCTTGAGAGATCCTTCAAAATCGACTCCGCAGCCTTCACCACTGCTTCTGATGTCGAATAATGCCTCCCACGAAGGCGTTTATTCAAGTTAGGGAATAGAAAAAAGGTCACATGGGGCTAAATCCGAACGATAGGGAGGGTGAGGGATGCACTTTACGTTGATTTTTGCAAGATATTCAGCAACAACATTGGCAATATGCGGCCGCGCATTATCGTGGTGCAGCATCCAGCCTGCTTCATGGAAATGTGGTATTTTACGTCTGATATGGACTTGCAATGTTTTCAGGACATCCCTGTAGTATTGTCCAGTTACTGATGTGTGTGCAGGTACAATATGCTGATAAACCATTCCATGAATATCAAAGAATGAGATGACCATAACTTTCCCAGCAGAAGCAACCACTTTTGCTGTTTTGGGGGATGGTGATGAAGGAGATTTCCATACTGAGCTTTGCTGTTTGCTCTCAGGATCAAAATGATGTAGCCAAGTTTCATCAGCAGTGATTACGTTTGAAAGAGACTACGGATCTTCCTCTAACATCAACTTTAACTGCATGTTACCTCCATTGCAGCGGTAGGCGATACTAAATATGTCTGAACTTGCCTGGTTCTCACAGGTGGGAACCAGGAGTACCAACATTAAAACTACTACGGTGTGTTTGTTTCACATTAATCTAACAGAATATAATAAGATTGAATTTTAGAGCAAAATGTATGACCGTAAAAAGTTATGATCATTCTTTATTGAACACCCTCGTATTATCAGAATTTCTTTTCCTTTTGTAATTTTCAGATGTTTTGCCCTCCTTCCACCCCCTCCCCCGCGAGTCCTTGCATGACCTGAAACTAACCAGGAACCCTTAAGCTAAGGCGTTCTCTACCCAGTCGGTAATGATCTTATAATATCTCTCTACTCCGGACAAATTGTTTAACTTATTATACTTTACATTGATTTAATGAATAGAAATTATATCTCTATCATTCGTTACTTCATGTTTCATGTGTTACGGAATCACTATCAATAGATAATGCAAGCAAGTAAACTAGAAGACACCGTTATTGCATCTTTACCATACGGTGGCAGTACGAGCTGCTCCTCCTATTTCTTTTCAGGACTGGGATCAGATAGAAAGTTCTGTTTTTTGTAAAAGAAAATACACGTGGACTCTTTGTGAATGTGTCACAGAGATGGCAGCACTGTAAAGGGTATAGAACTCTTATGGCAGCGACGAGAGTTAGGACTGTTTTTGATACTTAAAATGACGTTTTCACTGCAAGAACAGCGTGTAATCGTTCGTTTTCTCAATTTTCGTAGTGTGACAACTATTGAAATACTTCGCCAGTTGAGTGAGGTATGTGGTGATGATACCATGGATGTGTCTATTGTGCGTTCCTGGGCACGACAGTTCAATGAAGACAGAACATCGTGTGACAAACCAAGACAGTCACGGCCTCGCACCAGCCGGTCTGACGACATGATCCAGCGAGTGGAGAACGTTGTTTTGGAGGATCGCCGATTGAACGTTGCAGACATCGCCTCCAAAATTGGCATTTCAGTGGGATGTGTGCACAATCCTGCATGAAAGTCTAAAATTGCGAAAAGTGTCTTCCAGGTGGGTGCTACGAATGATTTTTTTTTTTTGTAATTTACGTCCTCTAACGTTGTCATATCGGACGATGAATGGAATGGGTTAAATGATGCTCAAATTAGCCCAGGGTCCATAGAGCTTGGAGTTACCCGAAATTCGTCTTTCAGGATAGGGGAAACTCCCGAGAAAAGTCTTATGCAGGTAACTCACCCTGACCGAGATTCGAACTCGGGACCTCTTGAACGTGAGGCAGACAGGCTACCATACCACGCTACAAAGGCGGGCCCTACCACGAATGTTGACGGATTACAAGGATCATCCATGGTACCATCACCACATGGCTCACTCAGCTGGCGAAGTATTTCAATAGGTGTCTCACCACGAAAATGGAGAAAACGAATGATTACACGCTGTTCTTGTAATGAAAACGTCGTCATTTTAAGTATCAAAAACAGCCCTAACTCTCATCACTGCCACTAGGGCTCTATGCACTGTAGAGTGCTGCCATCTCTGTAACGCATTTACAAGGAGTCCACGTGTATTTAAAAAAAACAGAAGTTCCGATCTGGTCCTAGTCCTGAACAAAAAATAGAAGACGGTATAACTTGAACGCACCTCGTAATGCCTCTTTGAACAGTTGTTCGAGCAGATACCTACCCTTCACGAGTAGAAGCAAATATGCAGTGCTCTAGCACTAAAGTCTCTCGATATATACCCAAGCAAAGGTATAGATGCCTAGCACTAAGGCCTCTATGGACATATGACGAACCATACATATAGCTTCCTAGCACTAAGGTCTCTTGTAATACATGCTGATACTGCCATCTACCCATCATGAGTAGAAGCAAAGATACAGTTGTCCAGCACTAAGGCCTCTATGGACAATTGACGAATCAAGATGGTATGGCAGAGGACTGAGTTTTGAGAGGCTAAATATCCGCAATAAAACGACGTACCTTGTAGTAGATCTGTCGCGAAATGAAGCCTTAGTTAGACAACATAAATAATTAGAGGGAAAATATGAAATAGCTGAACAGATTTTATGATCAATTCGTTTGCCATTACTGTTTGAATATCATACACAATAACGATCTTTGACCTTCATTGGAACCTTCCTGGTATTGCTATGCAGTGATCCTTACCAGAGATCAAACCTGCCACGAGAAAATTGTACAAGTCAGAATCGGTTCCAGAAAAATGCTCAGGTATTGTGATAACGTCTCTCCTAGTGTTCCACCTGCAGTGCCGCATAAGCGCAACAAATTCATTCATTCCCAGCTTTCGGCACTTTTCTGTCTTCTCCTTAATAAATCCACTGTCGGCTGTTACAGTGGTGAACCATGGGATTCTTCTCTAAGGGTATGCGTCAGTGGTCGTGAATAGAAAGTATATTTACAGTGAGTTCTCAACTGTTTGAGACTTTAGAATTGAAATATTTCCAAATCCTAATACTAGAATCTGTAACAATTGAGGTATTATATCTGTTAACTTATGAACTACAATTAACATTGTGGTTTAAAGCCACTCTTTGTACAAAAACAATAAAAAGTGTAAGTTGCCTCGTGTCATGATTATACAAAGCGGAGGATTCCCTTACTGCTCCCGCCATCGACCGAGGTCTTTAGGCGATTCGAAATGTCGATAATGGATACCAGTAAAACACTCTGTAAAAGTGTAAGACACAAAAGTTAAATGCATTTTTGTTATCAATATACATCACGTGTACTTCATCACTACCCTATCAAAGATATATGAAGCATTTTCAAATATTAATCCCTTATTGACATGTACAACACGCATTTTACTCTGTGACATACTATAATCTAGGAATTCCTTTTTGTTCCTGCCTAAACATTATTCTCTCAGTGATTTGTGAACATGCTGGAGCCCTGACAATGTTTCATAGGTAATGTCGTAATATTCCGACAGAATTACAACTCATACTTCTTACGTTATACACTGATTTAAACATATGCATATATTTATTACAATTACTTATCTCACTATAATTTCATAATAACATTACTAAATTGGTCAATCACTACTTCCAGTAGTCAACAAAAGGTTGGATTCTATAAGCAGTGTCGGGTACTTAGACGATATGTTGAAGCAATTAGATTAGGCAGTTAACAGCGATTTTCATTTTGTTATGCTCTCCTCGTTGCTCACGCACAGTCATCTGTTATTGCCATTTGCCATTTATGTTCTTTATTACTAACAACTCATAGTCAGCACGACTGACGTACAAGTCAGATCAGATATCGTCACTAGCATTCCTTAAAACCTTGGTTGGTTCTTTCACTTGCAAAATCAATATAGTACTGGTTTACACAGAACTGCTTAAATAAGTCTGAAATTATATGGGACTTAATCTCATTACTTCAGAGATACTCTTGCTTCTTCTTCTTCTTCTTCTTCTTCTTCTTCTTCTTCTTCTTCTTCTTCTTCTTCTTCTTCTTCTTCTTCTTCTTCTTCTTCTTCTTCTTCTTCTTCTTCTTCTTCTTCTTCTTCTTCTTCTTCTTCTTCTTCTTCTTCTTCTTCTTCTTCTTCTTCTTCTTCTTCTTCTTCTTCTTCTTCTTCTTCTTCTTCTTCTTCTTCTTCTTCTTCTTCTTCTTCTTCTTCTTCTTCTTCTTCTTCTTCTTCTTCTTCTTCTTCTTCTTCTTCTTCTTCTTCTTCTTCTTCTTCTTCTTCTTCTTCTTCTTCTTCTTCTTCTTCTTCTTCTTCTTCTTCTTCTTCTTCTTCTTCTTCTTCTTCTTCTTCTTCTTCTTCTTCTTCTTCTTCTTCTTCCTCTTCCTCTTCTTCTTCCTCTTCCTCTTCCTCTTCCTCTTCCTCTTCTTCTTCTTCTTCTTCTTCTTCTTCTTCTTCTTCTTCTTCTTCTTCTTCTTCTTCTTCTTCTTCTTCTTCTTCTTCTTCTTCTTCTTCTTCTTCTTATTCTTCTTCTTCTTCTTCTTCTTATTCTATTTACCATTATTAATATCATTATTATTATTATTATTATTATTATTATTATTATTATTATTATTATTATTATTATTATTATTATTATTATTATTATTATTATTATTATTATTATTATTATTATTATTATTAAAGACGTCCTACAACGTTAGTCATATCGGGCGATAACAGAAATTATGTTCAAATGAGTACAGGATCCATAGAGCTTTGTGTTAGCAGACATTCATGTTTCAGGATAAGGGAAAAACTCGAACGTTAAGTCACATCGGACGATGAATGCAATTATGTTAAATGAGTACAGGGTACATAGAGCTTAGAGTTAGCAGACATTCATATTTCAGGACAAGGGAAAACCTCGAACGTTAAGTCAGATCGGACGTGAATGAAATTATGTTCAAATCAGTACAGGGTACATAGAGCTTAGGGTTAGCAGACATTCATGTTTCAGGATAAGGGAAAACCTCCAACGTTAAGTTATATAAGACGATGAATGAAATTATGTTCAAATGAGTACAGGGTACATAGAGCTTAGATTTAACAGACGTTCATGTTTCAGGATAAGAGAAAACCTTCAACGTTAAGTCATATCAGACGATGAATGAAATTATGTTCAAATGAGTACAGGGTACACAGAGCTTAGAGTTAACAGACAGTCATGTGTCAGGATAAGAGAGAAAGTCGAACATTAAGTCACATCGGACGATGAATGAGGTTATGTTCAAATGAGTACAGGGTACATAGAGCTTAGTGTTAGCAGACATTAATGTTTCAGGATAAGGGAAACCTCCAACGTTAAGTCACATCGGACGATGAATGAGGTTATGTTCAAATGAGTACAGAGTACATAGAACTTAGTGTTAGCAGACATTCATGTTTCAGGATAAGGGAAACCTCCAACGTTAAGTCATATCGGACGTTGAATGAAGTTATGTTCAAATGAGTACAAGGTACATAGAGCTTAGAGTTAGCAGACATTCATGTTTCACGATAAGGGAAACCTCCAACGTTAAGTTATATCGGACGATGACTGAAATTATATTCAAATGAGTACAAGGTACATAGAGCTTAGTGTTAGCAGACATTCATGTTTCAGGATAAGGGAAACCTCCAACGTTAAGTCACATCGGACGTTGACTGAAATTATGTTCAAATGAGTACAGGGTACATAGAGCTTAGTGTTAGCAGACATTCATGTTTCAGGATAAGGGAAACCTCCAACGTTAAGCCACATGGGACGATGAATGAAATTATGTTCAAATGAGTACAGGGTACATAGAGCTTAGTGTTAGCAGACATTCATGTTTCAGGATAAGGGAAAACCTCCAACGTTAAGTCACATCGGACGATGAATGAAATTATGTTCAAATGAGTACAAGGTACATAGAGCTTAGGGTTAGCAGACATTCATGTTTCAGGATAAGGGAAAACCTCGAACGTTAAGTCACATCAGACGATGAATGAAATTATGTTCAAATGAGTACAGGGTACATAGAGCTTAGTGTTAGCAGACATTCATGTTTCAGGATAAGGGAAACCTCCAACGTTAAGTCACATGGGACGATGAATGAAATAGTGTTCAAATGAGTACAGGGTACATAGAGCTTAGTGTTAGCAGACATTCATGTTTCAGGATAAGGGAAACCTCCAACGTTAAGTCATATCGGACGTTGAATGAAGTTATGTTCAAATGAGTACAAGGTACATAGAGCTTAGAGTTAGCAGACATTCATGTTTCACGATTAGGGAAACCTCCAACGTTAAGTTATATCGGACGATGACTGAAATTATATTCAAATGAGTACAAGGTACATAGAGCTTAGTGTTAGCAGACATTCATGTTTCAGGATAAGGGAAACGTCCAACGTTAAGTCATATCGGACGTTGACTGAAATTATGTTCAAATGAGTACAGGGTACATAGAGCTTAGTGTTAGCAGACATTCATGTTTCAGGATAAGGGAAACCTCCAACGTTAAGTCATATCGGACGTTCAATGAAGTTATGTTCAAATGAGTACAAGGTACATAGAGCTTAGTGTTAGCAGACATTCATGTTTCATGACAAGGGAAAACCTCGAACGTTAAGTCACATCGGACGATGAATTTAGTTATGTTCAAAGGAGTACAGGGTACATAGAGCTTAGAGTTAGTAGACATTCATGTTTCAGGATAAGGGAAAATTCCAACGTTAAGTCACATCGGACGTTGAATGAGGTTATGTTCAAATGAGTAGAAGGTACATAGAGCTTAGAGTTAGCAGATATTCATGTTTCATGACAAGGGAAAACCTCGAACGTTAAGTCACATCGGACGATGAATGAAGTTATGTTCAAAGGAGTACAGGGTACATAGAGCTTAGAGTTAGTAGACATTCATGTTTCAGGATAAGGGAAAATTCCAACGTTAAGTCACATCGGACGTTGAATGAAGTTATGTTCAAATGAGTAGAAGGAACATAGAGCTTAGAGTTAGCAGATATTCATGTTTCATGACAAGGGAAAACCTCGAACGTTAAGTCACATCGGACGATGAATGAAGTTATGTTCAAAGGAGTACAGGGTACATAGAGCTTACTGTTAGCAGACATTCATGTTTCATGACAAGGGAAAACCTCGAACGTTAAGTCACATCGGACGTTGAATGAAGTTATGTTCAAAAGAGTACAGGGTACATAGAGCTTAGAGTTAGCAGACATTCATGTTTCAGGACAAGGGAAAACCTCGAACGTAAAGTCACATCGGACGATGAGTGAAGTTATGTTCAAAGGAGTACAGGGTACATAGAGCTTAGTGTTAGCAGACATTCATATTTCAGCTTAAGGGAAACCTCCAACGTTAAGTGACATCGGACGATGAATGAAATTATGTTCAAATGAGTACAGGGTACATAGAGCTTAGTGTTAGCAGACATTCATGTTTCAGGACAAGGGAAACCTCCAACGTTAAGTCACATCGGACGATGAATGAAGTTATGTTCAAATGAGTACAGGGTACATAGAGCTTAGTGTTAGCAGACATTCATGTTTCAGGATAAGGGAAAATTCCAACGTTAAGTCACATTGGACGATGAATGAAGTTATGTTCAAATGAGTACGGGTTACATAGAGCTTAGAGTTACTAGACATTCATCGTTCAGGATAAGAGAAAACCTCCAACGTTAACTCATATCGGACGATGTATGAAATTATGTTGAAATGAGTACAGGGTACATAGAGCTTAGAGTTACCAGACATTCAGCGTTCAGGATAAGGGGAAACCTCCAACGTTAGGTCACATTGGACGATGTATGAAATTATGCTGAAATGAGTACAGGGTACATAGAGCTTAGAGTTACCAGACATTCATCGTTCAGGATAAGAGAAAACTTCCAACGTTAAGTCATATCGGACGATGTATGAAACTATGTTGAAATGAGTACAGGGTACATAGAGCTTAGAGTTACCAGACATTCATCGTTCAGGATAAGAGAAAACCTCCAACGATAAGTAGTATCGGACGATGTATGAAATTATGTTGAAATGAGTACAGGGTACATAGAGCTTAGAGTTACCAGACATTCATCGTTCAGGATAAGAGAAAACCTCCAACGTTAAGTAGTATCGGACGATGTATGAAATTATGTTGAAATGAGTACAGGGTACATAGAGCTTAGAGTTACCAGACATTCATCGTTCAGGATAAGAGAAAACCTCCAACGTTAAGTCATATCGAACGATGTATGAAATTATGTTGAAATGAGTGCAGGGTACATAGAGCTTAGAGTTACCAGACATTCATCGTTCAGGATAAGAGAAAACCTCCAACGTTAAGTCATATCGGACGATGTATGAAATTATGTTGAAATGAGTACAGGGTACATAGAGCTTAGAGTTACCAGACATTCATCGTTCAGGATAAGAGAAAACTTCCAACGTTAAGTCATATCGGACGATGTATGAAATTATGTTGAAATGAGTGCAGGGTACATAGAGCTTAGAGTTACCAGACATTCATCGTTCAGGATAAGAGAAAACCTCCAACGTTAAGTCACATCGAACGATGAATGAAATTATGTTCAAATGAGTACGGGTTACATAGAGCTTAGAGTTACCAGACATTCATCGTTCAGGATAAGAGAAAACCTCCAACGTTAAGTCATATCGGACGATGTATGAAATTTAGTTGAAATGAGTACAGGGTACATAGAGCTTAGAGTTAACAAACATTCATCGTTCAGGATAAGAGAAAACCTCCAACGTTAAGTCATATCGGACGATAAATGAAATTATGTTACAATGAGTACAGGGTATATAGAGCTTAGAGTTAGCAGACATTCATGTTTCAGGATAAGGGAAACCTTCAACCTTAAGTCACACCCGACGATGAATGAAATTATGTTCAAATGAGTACAGATATAGATACAATGGATATGTGGTAAAACGTTATGTTTAGAGCTATATTTTAACACCTGGTTTCTAAATGATGACTTTGGAATTACATTTCGATTGCATTACCAGGAAACGAAGAAAAAAGAAGGAAATGTTCTCTTTTTATATATGCGCCTCTCACGCACACGGAAACACACGAAGCTTGCCCCTCCCCCCCCCCCCCCAAGAAAGTTTATTTGTGGTAATGGGTCCCCAAAATATGTATTTGTGGTAAACTCTTGTTTAAAATTCTACTATAGGAATGGCACTAGCGCTAGTGCCTTTTAGAGGTCATGGGTTTGATTACCGTCCATGCTGAGGCATGGATTCTTTTCTCTCGATGATTGCTAGGAATTACAATCACATATCCAAGATTTGCTGCCTCTCCATTCCGATTCGCTATCCCAGTTGTAAGTTTTAGCTTGCGTGGCAGGACATGTGTTCAACTTTAGATCGGGGAAGGTCTGCAAGTTCTGAGCCCCGTTTGGGGAGTCCAGTGATCCTTTCACCTCATCCCTACCTCCCAGACATGTCGAGGGAGTACGATGCTCCCTCATTCTTGCCATATACTCATCTGATTATAATGCCAAAAGCTGTTCCTGTTTCGAAGCCAGGGGGGGGGGAACTGCGTTTATTTTCTCTACCGTAGCTACCGTAAGTATTGTATTCCACCCAAAAATTGATAACTAGCCAAGGACTTGTCGTGAAAAAACAATTTTAAGTGAACTGTAATGCTGCTATATATAGTATATATGTATCTGTGTATTAGTCTACTTGTGGGAACGGCATAACCCGAAAGCAATTCGGATAAACTTGAAATTTTTGTGTCATAATTTTATATTTAGTACAGAAAGCGAAGAGTTTGGAAAAGAAAAGCAAATCTCAAACTCAAGTTCCCCTTTACATGCAAAGTCGGTCTCCTTGTTCATTTCTGAGGAGTACGTTTAACTGCACTGAACTAGAAAGATACGACATTTGACTAAAATTTATTTTTGATGTTTCTACCGGTCATCTATAGCAAGTAGAGAAACCAACGGGTTCAATGCAAATATGATATCAATATTTTACTGCAAATGTATGTTTTTAAGCTTCCTCATAAAACGTTTTTCAAGAACATTCCACACCCCAAACCACCCCTTACATCGTCCCTGCATTTAAGTATCCTGTTTTACATTTAGATACCTTACATTTTCTTCGAATTCCTTGTGAATGCAATAATGCAAATTAATGAAACTTTTGTATTGTGAACCATTTTGGTTTAAATTTTATAATGAATATACTTTCCTTTTAATTTATAAATTATTAGTTGTTTTTCACCACCGTAACAGAAGTGGTAGCACCCCTGCCTTTAGTACAAGAAACTCGGGTTCGATACCCGTTATCGGTGGTCTGGAGTGCACTCAGCCTCATGATGTCAATTGAATAACTGGCATCAGTGGTCGACTTGCACTCCTCCGTGGCCTTGGCTGCAGTGACCCGGGTAAAGGATAGGGCGGGAGACGCCCTAGGGCTAATTACTTATTACTATTCGTTTTCTCTCGTGGTTACACAAAAAACATGGAATTTCAATGTTATCTCTTTTTGAAAACTGTAAGAGACGTAAGACCTGAAGCTTTCCTGGGGACGAATACGCTCACTTTCTCCTCGGGCAGCCAGCTAGATGAAAAGGTGTACATCTTTCCCAGCATCAGGATATTTATAAAATGTTATAACCACAATTTAAATACTGGATATAACACAATTATAAACAAAGACAAAACACTATCAAAATTTTCGTTACTGAACAAAAGACTGTTTTCAGACTTTAAATTAAATTTAAATTACATGGCCTGGCATTTAATTTACTGAAAACACAAATGAAGCAACATATCGTATTTTTACGTTATGTCCTGTTCTTAAGAATGCTTAGAAGAAGTGTTGTATTCCATTCAAAATGCTACTAAAATTTCACCAGAGGTACATGTTTTGAAGTCCCTAAACAAAAAAGTATATTTACAAAAATGTGTGCGTGTCTATCTGGGAGTCCCAACTTGACATTTCAGCTGAGCCCCCTCCTAGCTTCCCTTTGCATTTAATTTTCTCAAAAATATCTCTTAACGACTTGGAAGTAAATTGAAGTGATGAAGGATTTTTGCATAAATGGTAAGACATAGACAGAATCTTACTACACACAAAAATATCTATATCGAATAAAAATTGTTGTGGGGCTAAGGATTTCCGGGACATTCGTTGTTATTCGTTTATAATCTTCAAATACTTTTCTCACATTGGAAGCCATTATTACCTTGTTATCTCTTGATTATGCAAGCACAACGGAATTTCAGGGTCATCACATAGCGACCACATCTTACAATATTTATAACACGTACCTATAAAAAAACCGCTTCTAGAAATATCTCTCTCCATTAACGTGAAATATATACAACAATAAAGTTTGGCGATATTAGTTGGCCCAAGACTGATGACAGATCAAACCTTTTACTTTTCTTTGCATGACAGTAATAAACATTTACATATTGTTTTTTTTTAGTGCGTCCTCTAACGTTAAGTCATATCGGACGATAAATGGAATGGGTGAAACGATGTTCAAATGAGTCCGGGGTCCATAGAGCTTACAGTTACCTGACATTCGTCTTTCAGGATGAGGGAAAACCCCGGAAGAAACCTCATCTAGGTAGGTCACCGTAACCGAGATTCGAGCTCGGGACCTCTTGAACGTGAGGCAGACATGCTACCATCTACGCTACCGTGGAGGGGGGGGCGTTTAAATGTTGTTTCCGCATGTTGCGACTAAGTACCTCTTGTTTAATTTGAAAACTTTCCTAAGCAAAAACGATATCGTGAATAACGCAATATCCATAAATAGAAAATTATATGTAATACAAATCCTATAAGGTACAATAAGTAAGATTGTCTTTGTCAGCAAAAGCCATGTAAACGCTCACATCTGATTATTTGAAAGAAACTGGCTTACTCGAACTTGCACGGTTAGCTTTGTTAAATTCCAAAAATTAATTCACCCTCCCCATCGTACTCTATTAAAGTATTGTCTAAATATCTAGAGTGTTATGAAACAAATCCTTCTTTTTATCCCTTATATACATAAGGGACCAAAACTAAGTACAAATATTTAAAATTATTCTCTAATTTCGATCGAGGATTGTTCCCATCAAAGGGGGGGGGGTCCTTCTTGAATCTGGAAGATTGTCGGGGAGGGGCTGAGGAAGTCAGGGCTTTATATAGTTATAATTATAAAGTGCAAAGAGCAGGACATAGTACAAAACGCTCTCGATCATTCTACATTAACATGTTAAAGAATGTGGGAGGTAAATCACATTCATTTATTTGATATTGTAGTTTAAATCGTCAGGTAGCATTTCTTTGTACTATCATGAAATAGACATAAGAATAAGCGTTTAGAACAGAAATTTGTACAAAATGAGTAGAGAAGATAATGTGAGTGCAGTACATGACATGTTGTGTTCAATAAAATCTCCGTACAACACGTCGAGTTTTGGCCAAACTGGGCCTAATGATATTTCCACGACAAACAAATTGCGCGCTCAATACGCTGCGAAGTATCTTCGTTCGGAAACAATTTTTATAACGTGTAAATGTGAAGGAATATAGGAAAGCGTTTGAATTTCAAATCCAGCGTATACCAGTTTTTAAATGTATGATTTATACCCCTTGTACCTAAACTGAGCAGAGAAAGATATGTAAATGTAACACATCAGATTTTTTTCAATGTGAAGTTGTACTTGCACTATTTGGTTGTTTGAACAAAGATCATTGGATATAGCGATGTGCTCTTCTGTAGCACTTATTTGTTGTAATGAATATACTAATTTCTATATTATTAGAAACGTGTAATACATACAATGTGTCTCATTAACATTTCAATTTTAGAAGATGAGTGCTTTTCGCATATTTTACAAAGGTGTAATTTAAAAAGGTTTGAAGATTTTCTTTGGCATAAAATATGAATTAGGACAAGAAATAATTTTTATTTTCTCTACTACAGACATGTTAGCTAAAGAAATTATTCTATTCTACCAAAAAATGCAATACCAAGATGTCAATGGAAATACATTTTAGGACTCTGAAAAAAAAAAAAAAAAAAAAAAAAAAAAAAAAAAAAAAAAAACAGAGGTTTGTGTATGTCAGAGCTCAATTCTAAAACGTATACCAAACTTGCTATTTAAGTTCTTTAACTTTTGAGGATATGACATGGACGCTTTTGAGAAATTATCGTAACACAAAGCATGAACAATTTTTTGGCAAATTTTGATTTCCTCAAAAATCAGTTTAACGATTATGACTAAATGACCATTAACACAATGTATATCCGCGATTTTCTAGGAATATGTTGTAAAGTCCTTTTCATTCTGAATGCCTTGTATAACAGGTAAACCGTAAGAGATAGACAAAACCTTATTACACAAAAATATACATCTTGTTAAAAGCATAATCTGTGTCAGATATACATTTTGTCAGAGTAACCATTTCCGAGACATCCTTTAAATTTCTATAACATATATGTATCTCAAATGAAAACCATTTAATGTATTTATTTTTTATTCAAAGAGCATGGTATTTGAAAACCATCACATAGCTGTGCCTGTTAAATGTCCATATTTCTTATGTACATGATACAACTATTTCTGCAAAGCGTCATCTCAACTAACAGAATGAAGATACAGAAAGTCATGTTGACGTAACAAAACAGTTTTCTAAATGGTGCAGTATTGCTCAAATGAAATTAAATTATGAAAAGAACATTCATTTGAAAATAATTAAAGCTTCAACACACTGGAGACTCATCATGCTGTTGTTGTACGTTAAAATAGCAAGGCAAAATACTCTAGTTGAATAGCTCTCCCATTGACTTTTGCACATAACGGTTCAAAGAACGTAAACTTTAAGGATAGTTGAAAAATAACTATAATATAGGAAATGGAACAGCTAACCGTTATAGAATTTACTTGTCCATTCAGTTTTGTAAAGATTACTAATGATTATGTAGAATGTGAGGGATAATTTGTCCTTTAAAATATTTACTTGTAGTATAAAGCGTCGCAACAAATCAATAACAAACTTAGTGACCACTCTAAAGGTAGAGCAATCGCTTGCCAATTTGAAACGTAGGATTTATCTGTATAATAAAGAATGCAAAATCTTTTACCTTATCAACCTCGTTAACTTTTTCAAAATGAATTGTACGGTCAAGAATAAGCTTTCATACTGACAATACTCTTTTGATGGAGTTGGTGATAGTGAAACAAGCCATTTCTTTATATGTTACAAATTAAAATGGAATAATTTTATCATTTTGGCACATTTTTATGGTAGTTTCATCATTCGTAAAGAAAAATACCACAAAATGCTTTGAGTAAATTTGTTAGTATTTGGAAAGAAAATGACCTACAAGGAGCATCTGCAATGCAAGTTTCCAAAAGCATATATTTAATTTAAAAAATACAAATTGTGCGTATATTAATACTTAATTCCAAAATTTCACTATTCCAATAATGGAAAGAAAAATTTTGGAAGCTCTATATAGATTTAAGAAAGGGAGAATTTGTAGAGATTGCATTTTCACAAGCATTTAGTTAACAGAGAACAGAAGGGAATAAAATCTGCGTAGGAGTATTGGTTTATTGACTGCAAGTAAAGAGAACATTGCATAAAAAGGACAACGAAAGTTATGTGTTATAAATAACAGATATTAGAATTTGTATAGCAAACACAAAATAAAAATAAATACTACAGTACATGGAAAGTGGGCTGCAAATATCAATCAAGGAATAAGATAAGCTTTCCTTTGTCACTTAGTTTATTTAATAACCATAAATAGCCAAAATAATAAATGAATGACCAACATTTATGAATAGATATTTTATAATAAATATTATAATTTTACTACTTTATTATCTATGGATAAGCAGGAGTGAAATCGAGTTTCATAAAAATGTATAAACTGAATAACATGATAATATATCTAGAGAAAACTGGGAACTGGCTGTTAAAAAATATGAAGTAATAATAGAAATGAACTCCTTGAAAATAAGAAAACGACACAGTCGTATTTTCTCAGTTACTTACATATAAAATAACATGCAAAAATAATAGTAATAATGATTTAGAAGTAAAATTAAACATATGTTGACACTTGTGTGGTACCCACTTTGCTGGACTTTAACTAATGATCAGAAATCAAAAGACTCGGAATATTTCTTCACCAAGTTAGAACTGAAGAAATTAGGAGAGAATTAAACGTCTTAGCTATAAATAAAAATTTAAAATAATATAGAAAATAGGAAATGTGCAAGGAAAGAACAATTTTGAGATATATGCCAAATGAATTTTGAGACGTTGGTGGAGGAACTCACCTTGTTCAAGATACGAAGTGACTCCTGACGTAATCCTCTGGTGCAGCAGAACGTGGAGCTTGATCTGCTGAGAGCAACCCTCTGACAACGTGCTTTATACATTCCCACAACACACGACAGGGGGCGTGACGTCACCACACTCAGCCAATAGCTGCCCATAGCGGGGGCGGCGGGAACGAGGGTATACTTCTGAGGGTGGAGCGCATGCTCTACGTGCCCACTTCCAAGAACAGTTCGACAATTACATCTGTTTCCCACGCTTCTTGCTAAACCTCTCAAAAAAATTACACACCTGCACATCACAATCTCCGGAAAATGAATTACAAATAGTAGAATGCATTTTACAATTTCTGCCACTCGAAAATTCCATGTCGAGAACTGATCAGAAATACCTGTGGGTGTGGGGTGTGTACAGTATTGATGATTTACAGAAATTATCTTAGCACACATATCCTTATAGATACAAAGCAAATGACTCTAAGAGCCGGTCAATATGTGACTGCTTTGTATGTCCAGGATAAAATACAACAACTTTCTGTTTTAGAGAAGTATACGTTCTGCAAAATCCAAAGCGATAACAAGGAACGTTTATCTCCAGAAATTGTGTGATTTAACGACAGCAATAAATAAGTAAATAATAAATAAATAAGTAAATAAATAAGTACATAAATAAATACATAAATAAATACATAAATAATTAAATAGCCACTCCATCCCTAAAGGGTTAAGGCCTCCTACTAGTGCAGGGAGTTGCTGCTATGAGCTCATTAGGGTAGCAACTCCTAACAGCCTCACGCTTGCTGGACAGTACCTTCTTATCTATTGTGATCACTAGTAATGTTCTATATTCTATACACATTGTACTTAGAGCTATGTCACATTGTTTTATATTCTATGTCCTATAACTTATGTTCCACTGAGCTTGAGGTGATCGATCTGTGATAATTGTTGGCATATAACAGTCATATTTCTTTTGTTTTATCATATATCTAACTCATTCAGAAATAATGGCACTTCAGAGGACAATCCCAGAAATTATTTTAAAATGTTTTAACCATATGGTATTTCAAACCAAATTGGTTAAAGCAGTTTTTCAGAGAATCAGAATGCTTAAATTCTTTTCAAGTAAAAGGGAAACTTGGAATTGAGGGAATTTTTTATGTTTGTGTCACATATACTAGGAAGTTGGAACTTAAGCACCAAATTTGGTATTTAACCGAGTTCGGCTTCGTGCTCTTCTCCTGTGCATAAAACGTTTTCTAAAATTGTATTTAAGGGGCGTCAATTTCTGCTAAAATGTTTGTTTGGAAATGTTGTGTGGAATATCATACATTTTGCCACTCTGCTACAAAAACATTATCTTGTGTATGGAAAGGTAGAGTCAGACTGCTCTTGACCATTGACCTACCATGCCAACATGCCAGCATGATTTAATATCCATTAATTGTACCTAATTGTGGTCCGAACTATAAAGCCCGGGCCTTAAAGTACTTACAGCACAGTAATTCGCCATTAAGGTGGTTGTCTCATATGTTTATGAGAACTCCTAGGGGTTTACCGGGAAAAATACGAGTCATACTGGTATGTTGGCCATGGCAACTCAATGGTTAAGAGCAACCGGACGGAGATCCGAAGGCCCGTAGTTCAAATCTATAGTACTCAATAATCTTCAGTCATGACAGACTTAGCTGCCACTAAACTCTAGCTTCTAAAGACCCAGAATTATTAATCAAGTAATTTAAGTTAAATCCTACATTCGTTAAAAATTATTCTCAATGATCTAGAGAATTTTTATACAGAATCTTCCACTTTATCCGTTATAACAGTAATTTGTTATAGTTCCCCTTGGTAAAGTAACAGGTGAAAAATCCTTCAATATTCACACAAAAATATCAGAAAACATTGACAGAACGTGTGATCTCTGCCCGACACTCTCCCAAGTACCCTTTGGTGGCCTGAGTGGTCCAATAGTACCTAAATCACTAACAGAGGTAATAGGATATTGGTCTACTACATTCTCTGGGTATCAAGTTAAGCAAATTTGGAGACCATTCAGGAAAATAACCTCAGTTGAATAATTCCTAATGTTGACAGTTTTCTCTCCTTATATAATGGTTCAGGATGTCTTACTAACTAACCTGGTTACAACATACGAGGGCTGTTCAATAAAGAATTATCACAATTTTTTTTGACAACGTACCTTTACTCATCCTCATAACTTTGATGGTACTTCTTAAAATAGTCTCCCCTGAATGTGATGCACTTGTCTCAGCCTCTCCGCCAGCCTTCGAAGACATGCTGGAAAACATTTTTTGACAGATCCTTCAAAATCACCTCCGCAGCCTTCATCAGTGCTTCTCATGATGGATAGTGCCTCCCACGAAGGTGTTTCTTTGAGTTAGGGAATAGAAAAAAGTCACATGAGGCTAAATCCGGACTATAGTGAGGGTGAGGGATGCACTTCACGTTGATTTTTGCAAGATATTCAGCAACAACATTGGCAATATGCGGCCGCACATTATCGTGGTGCAGCATCCAGCCTGCTTCACGAAAATGTGGTCTTTTGCACCTGATATGGACTTGCAATGTATTCAGGACATCCCTGTAGTATTGTCCAGTTACTGATGTGTGTGCAGGTACAACACGCTGATAAACCATTCCTTGAATATCAAAGAATGAGATGACCATAACTTTCCCAGCAGAAGCAACCACTTTTGCTTTTTTGGGGGGTTGGTGAGTGAGTAAGTGAGTATGTAGTGTTTTAGGGCCCGTCGACAACAAGGTCATTTGGGCCCGAAGTCAACTTAAAAAAACTAAAAGCTACACAAAGTTAAAAAGTAAGATAAAATAAAAACACTCAACTATTAAAAGCACATAAAAAACTCATCCCAGTACTAAAAATTTAAAATCTCTAAAATGAATAAATATAAAATACAAGTCAGACTTGTTTATTAAAACCGATTTTAAAAACAAACCGCAGAGCCTTATCCACGGCCACTGGGTCGTCCCCTAAAATACCGTGCAAGTTAGTCCTTAGGCCCAAAGACTGGCGAACGCGGGTGTACTGCGGGCAATCCAGCAATACATGCCGCACAGTGAGGCGTACTGTACACGGAGCACACATAGGGGCCGGTTCCCCTCTTTGGTGATGAAGGAGATGTTCACACTGAGCTTTGCAGTTTGCTCTCAGGATCAAAATGATGTAGCCAAGTTTCATCAGCAGTGATTACGTCTGAAAGAAATTCCGGATCTTCCTCTAACATCAACTTTAACTACATGTTACCTCCACTGCAGCGGTAGGCAATACTGAACATGTCTGAACTTGCCTGGTTCTCACAGGCGGCAACCAGGAGTACCAACAGTGAAACTACTACGGCGTGTTTGTTTCACGTTAATCTAACAGAATATAATAAGATTGAATTTTAGTGCGAAAAATTATGACCGTTAAAAGATTATGATTATTCTTTATTGAACAGCCCTCGTAAATACAAAGAAAAGAAAGTAAACGATGTATTATGTAAATGATTTATTTGAAAGATTATCTATAGAAAGAATAAAGTTTACTCACAAGTTTTAATATTGTTTTATTAGTACGTGTAACTTTTCAGTATTTGATAATTGACAGGTTTGATTATTCTGTGTCCTGTATGAGGTGTTAAGTCATGACTATCTAAGTATAGTCCCTGCACAACAATGTTCCATGCCATCCTAAAGTCCTTCTTGATAAACATGTTTTTTTGTAACTCCAATGGTTCGAATTCCGGTACAAGAGTTTTGAAAATACTTTTAATTACTTCATTAATGTCTGAAATGCAATTGTAAGTGCTTTATAGGTCCATGTTCGTTAGAAAAAATAATGAAAGAATGACCATAATCAGTTGATGTTTTTTTGAGATTACAACACGTGACTTCTCTGGACAAATTCACTTTGAATGGGGCTAAACAGAAAGTTGTCAATCTCAAGCATGTAGTGGTTACACCCCTTAACGACATTTGGAATGTCTCAAAATCTCTATGTCACATTTTCGGAAGATGCTCAGGTGTTATCCCTTCAATTTTTCCAAAACCACTTGAGAAAGTATTGTATTTAAAGCAAAATTACTATACCGAGAATTCATCGGAAATGCATGTTTTGAGGATCCCTGTTTTAGAAACAGCTCCGTGTGTTTTTTTCCCCCTTGTATGTGTGACAGTGAACAGCATAATTTTGTATTTAAATTCAGTCTCTTACAAGTGTGTTACAAGAAGAATTTTGGAAAAATTTCCCGCACAAAACTATCCTTATTTGGACGAGATACCTTATTTTTTATTTTCTAACAGTGGCTCAAACGATGTTGATTAAAACAGCCCATTTAATAAAGAAAATTGCGATAGCTAGACATTTGGTGGAAGTTCTAGGCAGAAAGATATACACAATAGCACGTAGCTTGTGTCAAGTACATTTCTCATAGCAATAATTGTTTCCTAGGTATTGTTTATTGTTGTCTTGAATTATCAAATACTGTGTAGGTACTTTTGTTCGTTTTGTTCCTCTATTGGGAAGGGTTTACGGAATTGCACAACCAAAGTATACTGATGAATTAACTGTTACTTGATGCCTTATGTATCTTCCCATATCTACACTTATATAAAATCCAATTTTAACATTTTGTTTTCCATTGAAAACACCCACTTTTTCCAAAGGCCATAAACCATAAACACTTCTAATTTCATTTTATAAATTAATTAAATATTAGAAAGGATTTACAAAGCCCTTATACTCGAATACGAACACACTGCACGTGCCTAGGACGACAATCCTGATGTAACTTGACAATATCATGGAGCAATTGCTACTGCACAGAATATAAATTGTTGTTTCACTCCACAGTGTACAACAATCAAATTACACTTTATTGGAAGAAATATATACAAGATGGCCATGATGTAATACTTCAGCAAACAAAAGACAGAATATAAGCAATGGCATTCCATTCTTTGTTTTATTTATATTAACCTGCTATTTATTAAATGATGCAGATATGTGTATATGTACTGGAACAGCGTCAAATTTCTGAATAATCTTTATTATAGTTCCATAGACGTAATGCAATCCAGTTTCTGATTACATGAAATCATTTTATTTATTAAGGACATTGTCAGTAAGCCCAGCAAGCGTCCTTCCTTTTGTATACCAGTCGCTTTTAGCGCTAACGGTGTAAGCCGGGTTTCAACCCGCGACCTTGGGATCAGTATGACTATGTCTAACCAACTGAGCCAATTAGGACGAGAATTTCATTTAGATAAGTATGTGATTATGGTATATATTCTATGTGTTTTTGTTTTAATGTAATTCGTTAGCAAGGCACTCTAAATAATTACATAACATTTTATATGAACTGAGAAGATTATTTATCTCCATAGTTATGGACTGTGTGTCTTTTTCAAACGGATTGATTTTATCGTTTGGGAGTACAGTTGTACAACTTATACTTAAGTGACTCAGTATTACTTGAAAAGTATGTCATTAAATAAGTAATGATTAAAGAGGAAAATACAAGGTTTAAGGTGAGAAGGTACTACCTATCTCCACAATGCTGGCCGCGCCGTGGCTCAGTGGTTAGACCGCTTGGCTCTCACCAAGGCGGCCCGGGTTCGATCCCAGGCGACCGCAAAGTGAGATTTGTGGTGGACAACACGGCGTCGGGGCGGGTTTTCTCCGGGACCTCCGGTTTCCCCCGCCATCTCATTCCACCGGTGTTCCATCTTCATCTCATGCATCATCAGTGTCACCGCATCATCAGTGTCTAGAAGGTAGAAGAGTGTTTGAAATTTTTCAGAACGTCAAAGAGAGACTAAAATTGAATTTTATTCAACCAACAAAGGGATTTATACATTATATAACTGGACACGGACCTTATAAGACCTATTGGAAGAAAATCAATAAAACTGAAAATGATATATGTGAATTATGTAACAAACAAGATAATCCTGAACATGTAGTATTTGAATGTGGAAGATATGCAATTCACCAACAAGAAGAGAGGCATGCGCTAGCAGGATATATCGTATATGACATAATTCGAGATCAACAATTGGTAAATAAATTACAAGTTTTGACTAACTTTGTAAGTAAGAAAGCATGGGAGGTAAAAATATTCAAAGGAGAAAGAGTTGATAATAGGCGAAGAATAGTACAAGATCCAAGAAGGAGTTCTAGAATACAAAATAGGATAAGACGGGAAGAATTATTGAATAATCTAACAATGGAGTTGACTGCATGGGCGGCGGAGGGAGAGAGTGATGGCAGAGGCCATGGTGGACTACAGAATTAGTAGATTTAGATATAGATTTAGGAAATAAGGATTTTGTAATTTTTATAGTTGTTTTCTTTTGTTTTTTGCTTTTTTGTGTTTATTTCTGTTATTTTATTTCATTTTATTTTTGTAGAGTAGTTTCTGAGAGATTTGTATAATTATAACATTTGTAAGGATTTTATGGAAAAATAAAGAGAAAATTTGGATATATGCCCCGGTATAGTTGTCTAGGTGCCGGGGTAGAATATTCAGATTTTATTTATTTATTTATTTATTTATTTGTCACCGCCTGCGGTGCCATATGTAGTAAAAGCGGGCGTTAAACACTACACATTACATTCCACAATGCTATTTCCATGACATTACTAAGAAACTATTATTGATATGAACATGGACATTTTCAGGCATGTTCTTAAAACCTTTATCTTTAATAATATTATTATTTTAAAATTTTATCCTTATAATTTGTTAAAATTTGCAGTTTTTGTAAAAAAAGGACTGCAATTTCAAATAATTTTATTTTTTTAAACAAGTATTGTGAATCTTAGAGAAAAATCTCTTATTATTATTCCTATGAGTCTGTTTAATACACACAAAGAATTCAAATATTTTAGCTGATTAGCTTTTTTAAAAAAGTGTACCGGAACCTGTAAAAATGTGAAACAGCTTTATAGTTTATATATTGATTACTGACTTCTCACATGAAACAGAACATTCCTGCTGCATAGTCTCGACCATCTGTATTCTCCCTTGTTCTTTTCAAGTTCCTCTTCATTTTTCTTGCCTTCTTGGCCAGTTCTTCAACCATTTTATCTGTTTTCAGGACTCGCAGCTCATTAATTTTTATATATGACTACTATCATGATAAACACATATATTGTGTGAACTGGGCCTATTAACCTCAATATTATACGTGGCTTAATCGTCTATTGTTTTTACATTTTCCACATTTACTGCTCTGTTTTAGTAAAACCATTGCCTGGAAACTTCCTCTTTCCAAATGTTTTTCGCCTACCCACATCATATATTCACCAATAACTAGTACAAAATATTATTCAGAACAAATAACTGTTCACATAAACAGCCAAAGACAAAAGAAAAACTATCATCATTGGAGTTACAGTGGTACTAACAGGAAGCTTAGAAGATCGCTTACAAAACAAGGCTTAGTTCAGAAATATCTGTTCAGTATTGCAGAAATTATGATCGATTTTCTGAAAGTTTACGAAAAGGGGCGTGGCAACATCTTAACACCCACTAATATAATAAGCAAATTGGATATAAAATATTGCTCCAATGAACTTTTTAACTGTATATTTGTAATCTAGAGGGATGACATCATAATAAAATATAAAAATAAAAAAGTCAATTTTAACCCCAAGTGAAGCACCTTCTCGCCTTAAAAGTTCAAACTACTATAATTAGATAAAAAATTTCTCAACATCCAAACACCATGATTGTTCCACTGTACGGTATACAGCGTTTCCAGAACTTCGAAGTCTGTCGAGGAGCGCTTAAGTAAGTCCGCCATGTACACCCCTTGAATATCTGGGGATTATTTGTTGAAAACAATAACATTCTCTAGATCCTTATACAATAATTTGATACGGAGTGTATGGTGTACATAAAATTAGTTATTTTAAATTGAATTTTGAAACGTCAGGTACCCATCTAGTTTTATCTAATTTTTAAAACTGGCAAAGCATAACACAGAGATACTTATTACACCAAAAACATAGCGTTTGTGCCAACACTCTTGTGACATTAAAATATCTGGAAATATTGCTTGTTATAGATTTTAAATCTTAAAAAGGTTTCTGAAGTGTTATGTCTAGATTTTTGTTGTTACATTATAGGCCAGGCAGATGGTACACACTGAAGATAGAAAATAAAATTTCCAGGCCTACTTTTAGGATACCTCCTTGGCAGCTGCCACTTATCAGACAGGAAATCTTTAAGAAATCGGAGATATGTTGTGTAACTTGAATTTCAGACTCCCTTTCTACTTTAGGATCTCAGCTACCTGTTTTTGTTTGTAGTATATTAATATTCTGTGAGTTTGTTAGAAAATGTTCTCTATAATATACCTCTGCACTGCGTAACTCAAAAAGAAATTTCAATTCATTGCCAAAATTGACATTCAATTTACTCATATTCCAACAGTAAGATGCAAACATTTTTAGCAGCATTCACCAGTTTGAAACTGCGACTTGCATAGAAAATGTTTAGTAAAATTTCACTCCCTAACTATATAGCTCTAAAGTATCACGTGTTTAAGGGAAGAGTTGAGTAAAAAATTCTAAATTCCTCGTTTATAAAATCAATTCCGTGTGTTTGTTATATTGATAGTACTCTCTCTACAACATTCGAGACCTCTCCTTCAGTTTCCAATTTATTAAATATATAGTCAAGAATATTATAGCACAATATCCTTGCGCAGTTGTTTCTAGCTTACACATACAACTTTTGGTAAATATTTTCTTAATATTGTGACTTTGTGGGTTCGTGAAATTAAAAGTCCAAGTTGCAGAAATTCAAAATGCTCTTTATTTCCGTAGAAACACACTTTGGTCAACCCTTATAGTAGCAGAATTACGTAACATACACAATTACAATCTGCAAGATCGTCGCCCACAAATAAAAGAGTTCACTTTCAAAATACAGCTGTACGCGGACGATTCTCAAGTTCCATTTCGACTCTCTTGGCGAGTCGCAGCTTCCTTATATATCTCTACTCATATTTCTAGACATTTCTGGAATGTTCTGTAACAAACAAGAAATCGAACTTTCCAGTCAGCTATCTGTCTCTTTATCTGTTTCGGCAACCTTTTATCTCCGCGCTGCGCTATCTGTCTCTTTGTGCGCTTCGACCACGCCTCCTCTCAGCCACTGGGAAACAAACAGTTGTTGGCTAGAGCTCTCCTTTAACTGCTCATAAACCAGGGTTATTTGGCGTACCCAGGAAACTCGTTGTTACCTGTGACCTTCACCTACAGGAAACCTAAGAAGGGAACTCTGATTTGTCATATAATTTTGTTGCGTAAGGGATAAGGCTTCATCGAGTAATGTCAAGAATGGCCATGTCCCAGATCTTGATGATATAAGACATAGAAGGCGTAACTTTAGGCGAACCTCAGTTAGACTATAGTTTGTTTTGATGGGTCAGAAAAAGATCAGGATATATTCCAGCACCACTCTCAGTTTGACCACTGTATCCAAAAGAGGGGTAGTCTACGGAGTTGTGTCATCTTATTTTTACGCCCTTCAAAGAGAGCAAGCGATGGACTCCATCACCATTCAGCCCTGGCAATCGTCATGCGTGCGGAGCCGTAACTCTGTGTTGCTTTCCACCTGTGCTTATTCTAATACGCAGAAAGTGTTATTATAATATCAATAGTAAGGTTATTCGTATTCCGCCTAAGCACCCCGGTTAGTCCCACAGTGTGGATTGGCAAATTGTGCATAGGGACAGCTCGAATGATGCCATCCCAGTCTGCAGCCACGAACAGTACTGAGTGTAGACAGGGGAATGCACAGTGATAGTGATATATGATTGAGCGGTATCCCTTAATGTAACGTGTAAAAGCGCTGTTTGACTGTACGTGGCAAAATTAGCATGCTTTGTGTGGACATGGCCTCCAATAAGAAGGCTACTCCCAACAATTTAAGATGTACAAGTGATTTGTCACTTAAGACATATAACAGCTATATATGGTATTTTAAACAAAATATTTACAGCCACCTTTGATAATATCAAAATTTTTAAAAAAATTTTCCATGGAAATTGCAGTTTTGGGTTGATAACTTAATTTTCTTATGCCATCCTTGGAATATGCTGAACTTGGATAGTAGGTTGAGTTTTTAGTGGAGTGAACGCAACTTTTGGTGGTCATGCTCTCTATTTGTTTAAGGAAGGGTCCAAACGCATATTTACAGCGAAATCTTGGTATTGAACTTTTGGGTGGAATGCAATACCTCTATGTGCTGGTTCAGAAAGTAATAACGCTGTATCTGAATGACCTGAGGTTCGGTTCGAACTAAACTCAATATGAATTCATAGACTCACTTTAGGAACTATCGTTTGTTTTGTGTCAATTGTTCTGCAATAAATATTACTCTAAGTCTGTAAATAATATTTGCACTTCATATATGTACCACCCGCCATGATAACACTGGGGAACAAAAAAAAAATATTTTCATATACCCGAAACAAAATAGGCAAATTCTTATGTAAACTGATCTGCTGATTCCAAAACTTCCCCTCAAAATGCTGTATCACGTAACGTTTTTTAGGTATTCATAATTTTTTATGAAAACGTACAGAAATATGATGTGATAACTCATATTTGATTAATTGAAAATAATTGGTACTTTATTGCCAAATAACATTGAAAATAATTATTATTAATTATTGTTAAAATAAATAAACACAAGATAACGATTAAAACCACATACCCGAATTATCTCAGAAGTGTTTCACCGTTGATTTTTTTTTTTTTTTTTTTTTTTTTGTATTGACATGTACTCTCCCGTTTGAGGAACCAACAATAGTCTCCGAACATGGCTGAATCCCAGCGATACCATGGTAACGTCTTGCCATGTCAGAAATGTCCTGGTGAAAATGCTCACCTTGCTCATCACATACAGCTCCTAGGTTTGTAGGGAAACTAACAAAGCGAGAGTGCAAAAAGTGGATTTTAAGTGACATACGGCAACCCATTTCTTTGTAGCTCCTTAATAGTTCTGAGACTAAAGTTTCATAATTTTCTTCTTTGTTATTGCCCAGGAAGCCTTCCACCACGGATTTAAATGATTTCCATGCTGCCAGTTCAACACGTTTAAGCTTTGATTAAAAAAACTGTCTTTAAGAAGTAGTCTTATTTGAGGACCGACAAATATACCTTCCTTCAATTTAGATTCACTTATTTTGGGAAAGATACTTCTTAAATACTCAAATGCACTTCCACCTTTGTCCAAACCTTTAACAAAATTCTTCATTAACCCGAGCTTTATGTGAAGAGGGGGGAGAAGAACTTTGTTTGGGTCTACTAGAGGCACATACTTAACACTGCTTGCTCCAGGGGTATAGTCTTCCCTTTCCCCCCATTCTTTCACTATAAAATGCTTGTCAGTTGCCCTACTGTCCCAAAAGCACAAAAACAGCAATATTTTGTGAAACCTCCCTGCAGTCCCGTTAGCAACGCAACTACCTTGAGGTCACTACAAATTTCCCAGCCATTGTTTTGATAACTAATAGCATCTAAAATGATGGACATGGAATCGTATGTCTCCTTCATTTCTATGGCATGAAATAAAGGTATTGAAGGTAGTAAATTGCCATTATGAAGCAACACTGCATTTAGGCTGTATTTAGAAGAGTCAATGGCTATTATTTTAAATTAAATCAATATGAGTTGGTATCATACCTCATTTCTGTAAATTTATATAAATGAATAAGGATATCTCAAAAACGTTACGTGATACAGCATTTTCAGAGGCATTTTTGGAATCAGCGAGTCATTTTGCATAAGAATTAGCCTATTTTGTTTCGGGTACAAAAAACGTGTTCCCTAGTGTAATAAATGATTTCATTTCAACGTTGAATTACCCATCTACAGACGAGTTGCAGAACATCAAAATGAAAATGCAGTTTCTTGACGAACCCTTTGATTGCTCCTTAATAAGAATTTGTAGGGCACCTCCAATCAAGTGGAACTGCTTCCTTAATTAAAGAGCAGACTTGGCAATTACAGACTGAGGAAAACATTCAAGGATACGAGTGAAAAACACACCCTTGTGAGGTGCAGCTGTTCTCCCCGTATGTTAAGTGTTATGTAACTAGTTAATCTGGCACCTTTTTGAACTCCAATGACGAATTAATTACTTTAATTTAGAGTCGAGCAAGGCATGTCATGATGGAACTATATCAAAAGCTCTTAATAACGTACAGACGTTTCTGGAAGACGAAGCCTCCTAAAAGCCGCCATGTCATATGTCTGTTTGCCAAATAATTGCATCAATGTTTTATATAAAACGCCATTATTATTATTATTATTATTATTATTATTATTATTATTATTATTATTATTATTATTATTATTATTATTATTATTATTATTATTATTATTATTATTATTATTATTATTATTATTATTATTATTATTATTATTATTATTATTATTATTATTATTATTATTATTATTATTATTATTATTATTATTATTATTATTATTATTATTATTATTATTATTATTATTATTATTATTATTATTATTATTATTATTATTATTATTATTATTATTATTATTATTATTATTATTATTATTATTATTATTATTATTATTATTATTATTATTATTATTATTATTATTATTATTATTATTATTATTATTATTATTATTATTATTATTATTATTATTATTATTATTATTATTATTATTATTATTATTATTATTATTATTATTATTATTATTATTATTATTATTATTATTATTATTATTATTATTATTATTATTATTATTATTATTATTATTATTATTATTATTATTATTATTATTATTATTATTATTATTATTATTATTATTATTATTATTATTTATTGCATACACCTTTAAAATCAAATCGCACTGAAGCAGAACAAAATGTGGACATAACCTTAACTAAGGGAAGTATAACAAAACACATTTTTAATTGGAGGGTTAAAGAAAATGTAACAGTAAGCGATCATAATCTAATTACTTTCGATTATAATAATGGTAATACCGAAGTCGGGTTATGAATGTGTTAGGAAAGAGATAAGATATGGCTTTAAAAAGGCACATTGGGATGAATTGCGGAGAGAATATGAAGTACAAGATTTGTATAATATCATAGATGTAAGTAAAAAGGCTAAAATTATAACTAACAGAATTCAAGGGTTGATTAACAAAGTTACAGCTATAAAACGAAATGATAATAAAGTAAACGGTCTATGGAATGATAAATTATATAAATTACGGAGGAAGATGAGGAAAGCAACAAACGTTTACCAGCCCGCCTCGGTAGCGTGGTGGTAGCATGTCTGCCTCACGTTCAAGAGGTCCCGAATTCGAATCTCGGTCAGGGTAAGTTACCCGGATAGGGTTTTTCCAGGGTTTTCCCTTATCCTGAAAGACGAATGTCGGGTAACTATGAGTTCTATGGACCCTGGACTCATTTGAGCATCATTTCACCCATTTCATTCATCGTCCGATATGACTTAACGTTGGAGGACGTAAATTGAAAAAAAAATTACCAAATATTGGGAGTATGTTCAGAAAGTGACAGGAATTTAAAAATTTATAGGGAAATAAAAGTATAATATGCAATTGCTGGATGCTAACAGAGAATGCTCTTGTACTACAACAATCGATAACTGTATAAACTTGTTTAAAATTGTAAAATACGGAGGGAAAGACGTGAATATTACAAATAGGCGCTGTTTTGCCATTACTAAGTTGCGCTTATATCGCTCCTCTCCAACAATGCTTCTACTTACTTGTTGCCAAATCTGAACGGGCTGATTCACTTATTTGTAATCTGTTATTAACTAAGTTCTTAGAATTTTATTTTATTTCTTATTTTTTAAAATTTGACAACTGTGTCTTACTACGAAAAATAACTGAATTCCAGGTAACCGGGCCTTAAGTTAGTGGATATCTAATTGATTTGATTTTGCCAGGGCTCCTAACACCGTAAGAGATGCCTGAAACCGCTTATATTCCTTGTCGAATATATGGAAGTTTATCAAACACTATCCTTATTTTTCTTCTAAATTTATTTGCATTATCCAGTGTCGCGAACCTGTTATCTACGATAGCGCGGCTAGTGTACACAAAGAGCCGGCAAATAAAGATAGCTGAGATAAAGGTCTTGCCGGCACAGATAGGGTACCACGTTTGGAAGGTTCTAGTGATATCTGGATTGACAGAGAAAAGTTTTCCTATTTGTTCCAGAAACCTCTCGAATTTATCATTGAGGTATTTAAGAAGGCGACGAGTCGCGAGAGTGGTAAACAGAATTACGTCACATACACAGTCTACCAAGTTCGATGAAAATAACAATCATCTCTCGTTACAACAATACTCTACAGCTGTTTACTACTGTTCACGACTGACTCTTGGCGAGTCGTTGCTCTCTTAAAACCCTCATTGATAAATTCGAGAGTTTTATGGAACAAATAAGAAAACAACTTTTCTCTGTCAATCAAGATATCACTAGAACTTTCCAAACGTGAAACCCTATCTGTGCCGGCAAGTCCTTTACCTCAGCTATCTTTATTTGTCAGCTCTTTGTGTACACTAACCGCGCTGTCGTAGATAACGGGTTCGAGACAGTAAATATATGTTTATTTTCTCTAGCCCCCTCTCTATCTCTTCCTCCTTTAAATGATTTTCATTTTTATAAAGTTTTATCTGTTCTAAATTTTACTATATATTTATCTTACCAACAGTTTTTATGCGTAGTCATCTTGGCATTAGTATTTACATCTTTGGAAGAATTTTCAATGATACTGATTATAACAACTCTATTGCAGCATTTCACCATTTTTGGTATAAAAGCATCTGCTCCCTCGGGAAGAATTCCCTTATAGCGCCTCCCTTGTTCCTTGGAGAGTCTGTTAAACGTCTACTTCCGATTGCTCATGGGCGGATTATTCGTGCATCCTGCCAATAAAGATGATACTATACATACATATGTACATACATACTTACATACGTATTTACATACATTCTCTCTCTCTCTCTCTCTCTCTCTCTCTCTCTCTCTCTCTCTCTCTCACACATTCGGAGCACTCCTGGCGCAATGGTTGTGATGACATTAGCTTTCAAGTGAAATGTAAACGAATTCGTATCTCTTTCACTTTTTTGTCCTTTTTTAAAATATTTTGTCTAAGCGTTTAATTCTTGTATAAAGGTGTGCATTTTACGGAGCAATTTCACCTTGTCAGTGCAATTAATTACAATTCTTTCCAACAAATTTTGAATACTGCTTAATACTTACCCATGCTGTGCGTCTAAATGCGAGGTGGTTTAAAGGATGAACGAACTTACATAAAATAAAAAGTAAATGCAACTCGTTACACCAGGTTTATAGGAACTGCTCGAAATGGCGACCTGCATTTTCAATTGAACGTTGACAGCGGCGAAGGAACGACTGTCGTACTCTGTCCAGAATTCCTTGTGTGTGTGTGTGTGTGTGTGTGTGTGTGTGTGTGTGTGTGTGTGTGTGTGTGTCGAATAACTTCGCATGCTGCTATTAGTCGGGCAGTCCGGTCCTCTTCTGAGGTAACATGTGTTTGATACATCAGAGACTTGAGGTGATCACAGAAAAAGAAATCAATTAGTTTGAGATCGGGAGGGCGTGCTGGCCGAGCTACTTGTTGGACTCCCCCTTTCCGATCCATCAGGCAGCAGAAACATGGTTTAAATACTCTTGTACAGACAGGGTGAATTGGGGTGAACTCCGTCATGTATTCGACGACGAATACGAGGGGACACATCTTCTATAAATACAGTTAAAATGTTCAGTAAGACATGAAGATAAACCTGTCCATTTAACCGAGGAGAAAGCAGGTATGGACCAATGACACAGTCTGAAATTACTCCAATCCATTTGCTGACTGAAAGTGTCTGCTGGTGACTCTTCCCTACGACAGCAAGTGGTTTCACATAGTCCCACACATGTTTCTCGAATTAAAAGCTAGTCCATCCGTGGTAAATAAGGCCTCATCAGTGAACAATACTAATGAAAAGAGTTCAGGCTGCTGGAATAAATCCCAGTTACAAAATTGTAGCCGATGGCCATAATATTCTTGTTTCAGTGTTAGCATCTTCTCTAGGTGAATTGGGTGAAGTTGTTCTTCATGTATGACTTGCCATGCGTTAACATGGTTAGTGCCTAGTGTATGTGCAATAGCTCATGTGCTGGTAGATGGCTCTTCTGCAATGCTTAGCAATATATTCTCCTCGAATTGTACTGTGCCTCGACTTCGTACAACACCTGTATCACCTCTGTTAGCTTACAAGGTTCAGCAAGAGAAAAGGATTTCTTCATAAACTTAATAAAACAAATACAGACCCCACCTTCAAAACTTATTTTAAAAAACTACTGTAGTATTCTTAGCAAAGTTATTAATAAAACAAAGAAAATTAGTAACAAAGAATTTATTTTAAATAGTGATAATGAAGGCAGGGCCCTTTGGAATGTTGTTGGAAGGGCGTTGAATATATCAAGCAGTCCAAGAAAAATAACGTTATCTCATGATAGAGAACAAGTCTTGAATCGTTATAGAATCTCCAATATATCAATGGGCATTTTGTAAATGCAACTAAAATCTTAGCAAGCTGAATAGGTAGGGCTTCATTCAGTCCACTAAGCAGTGTGGCTGCAAATAACATCACCATGTTTTTATTTCCGGTCACTGAAACAGAAATAATAACAATAGGAATAAGTCTGAAATATAAGAACTCATGTAGCATTGATGAAATCCCATATTCTCTGAAAAAACAACGTATCCAATATCTGATAAAACCACTTGCTAATATTTGCAATGCCTCACTGGAAACAGGAAGCTTTCCAAATGTGTTTAAAATAGCTAAAATCAAATCATTATTCAATAAGTGGGGAAAACAATTTAGAAAATTACAGGCCCATTTCCTTATTATTTGTGTTCTTAAAATCCTGGTGAATGTGCTGTACAGTGGAATAGTTCCTTTCTTAGAAGAGCATAAAATAATATCACAGGCTCAATTTGGCTTCAGAAAAGGAAAATCAATTGATAGCGTAATCGTTTCTTTTATAGAACATATCCCTGAAGCAAAAAGACAAAACAGAACAAGTAACGGGACTATTCTTAGATTTAACTAAAGCATTTGATACAGTTGATTATATTATCCTCTTAAAGAGGTTAGATGCTTATGGTGTTAGAGGACTAGCTAATAAATGGTTTGCTTCTTATTTTTTGAAATAGGTACCAAATGGTTGAATTTGAAGGTACTTCTTCAAAACCTGCTGCTATAGAATCTGGAGTTCCTCAAGGATCCATTTTGGGACCAATCCTATTTCTAATTTATATCAATTATCTTCCATCTTATCTATTACCGATTAATAGTATTCTCTTTGCAGACGATACAAACCTTGTTTGCAGAAATAATGATGAGACATCTCTGCAGCAAGAAATCAATTATACCATTATGTAGTTGGAGAAACGGACGACAAGTAATAAGCTCCATATAAGTATAAGTAACATTGTAAATATTAAATTCATTCAACAACTGGGAGTACCTAGTCAAAATTCTCGACAGCAAATTAAGTCATATATGCTATGCTATAATGGTGGTAGATAAAACATGCAAGTTAAATGTCATTCAAACAGTGTATTTTGGCGACGTATATTCAGGATTGAAATATGAAAACCCATTTTGGGGATCTTCCAACAACTGCATTAAATTGTACAAATTACAAGATATAATAATAAGATTAATCAAACAAGTGAACCAATGTACTCCATGTAAACCACTTTTTTCAGATCTAAAAATTCTACCCTTACCGTGTATTTATATCTTAGAAAAGTTTTATCTGTACATGAAAATAAAAGGATCTTTAAGCTTAACAATGAATACCATTCATACAGTACACAAATAACAACATGAATCCATCTCCAAATTAACTAAAGTTTTGAATTCAGTTTCCCATAAAGATGTTAAGTTATATAATAAAATTGCAGGGACCATCAAAGTTCTGCAGATCAAAGCATTTAAAAATAAAGTTAAAAACCTGATCCTAAAATACATGTTCTATTTAAGTTGATGAATTCATGAATACCCAATTTTAATTACCCTTTGCAGTAAATGACTTTTTATTTAGAATTAGACATTAGTAAACAAGTCATCCATCTCTGAATGTTTTTGTTTCATGGATCCTGTTCATCTGGGAGATGCACTTCATCTCAGAAGCTTGACAACAACCTCCAAGGCAAACATTGTACTACACATCTTCTAGATTTCAATACCTATTAGTACATATATTTCAGTTATCACCTCAGTTGTAAATATAATGTATATAGAAGTCTAATGCAATTGTATACCTGGCTGAGCTTTTCCCGAGGTTTCCCTCAGTCCTTAAGGCAAATGCTGGGTATCTGTATTTCATCTCGGTACAACCTTGTCTTATTTCTTGAACTATTTTTATATATTGTAAATGTGATAACGTTTGATTTAGCTTTTCTTGACGAAGCCCATATTTTGTATGAATTTTGTTGGTAAATAAATATGACTCTTAATATGAATTTACTGAGATATACTCTGAAATAAATACAATAGAAAACATGAAGGTACTGGCTTTGCCATTGGTTTATAAAATTTAACTCTTATATGTATTGTTCCAAATATAGTTTGAAATGTTGAGAGTTTCAGATTAATATCTCTTTATTTCTCTAGGCCTATTTCGCATCCAAGATATCTGAAGGGAGAGACATCTTCTAAATATTCATTATCTAAAATAAAGTTAGATCTTATTTGTTGCTTGCCAAATCTTTGTTTTTGTTTTAGAAATATCAAAATTATAGCTGTTACATATTCATACATCACAAGTTGTAAATCATATTAACTCCTCTGTATGAATACTCTATCGTCTGCATTTAATAAAGCCTTTATCTTTGTTTATTTAATATAATTCCTTTATTAAAAATCTGCTTCCAGTTTAGGAAAATGTCGTTAAGGTATGTATTAAATGAAGTGGGTGATAATGCACATCCCTGTCTGACTCCTTTATTTATTCTTATGGCTTGTGTTGCTTCTTCTCCTATATTTATAATTATTTTTGAATCTTCATTTAGGCTTCCCACTAGTTTAATTAGATATTTGGAATATCCATATCCTTCCATTATGTTTCATAGTTTTTCTCTATTTACATTATCAAAAACTTTTTGAAAAGGTATAAAAGCTTTATGAGTTGTTAAGTTTTATTCTCTTTTTTTTTCTCGAACAGCTTCTGTATTATCTATGGTAGATCTTGCTCTACGAAAGCCGTTTTGTTCTTCTTCTCATATTGCTTCCGAGATATAACTTCATCTCTTCCTTATTTTAGCATATACTTCATATATCGCATTAAGCAGACTTATTCCCCTATAATTCCCATAGATCTTAAAATATTTTTTAAATATTAACATAGCTTCTGCTGATTTCCCGTATTGTTGATTTTTATGGAATTTTTTCTCTTCAAACATTTATTAAAGGTAAGAGTCTTAGGTGTAAAAAGTCCCTTCATATTTTAGTAATTTCATGTTAAGATAATGCAACACCGAAAACCCCAAATCCAGCAATTCTCTACCAATCTTGCTGAAATTTTTACCACTCAGTTCTGATACATGGTGGACACAGAATTAAAATTTTGGTTTTTATATATTCAATAGTTTTTGAGTAGTTAATTTTTGGAAATCAAAATTTGGCCAAAATTCAAACCGCTCCACGTGCTAAAAATTTTCAAAATTTCAATTGTTCTATTCCTAAAAAGTTTCAGATGGCTATGAAGAAAAGATCTATCATATGAATTTCTCATACTGCCTTTAGTTCCAGAGGAAAAAAATTAGGTATGGAGCAAACAAAAAAGCCAAAATATGATTAAATTTCTGACATTTTATATCAATAACTTTAAAAATATAATGAATATTAAAAATTCATATGATAGAAACCTTTTTTGCTTTCTAAGAACATGTGTTGAAAATTTTACACGGACTGAATCAAAACTGCAGCGTGTAGAACATTTTGAATGACAAAAAATGTTGAAAAAAAAACTATAATTGAGTAAATCAAATCCAAAAAATTTTGCTTCTCAGCTGCATGCCTTGAAGCAGACTAAAACCCTCCAGATAGGTAAGTTGGACCCTCCTGCCTCTTCCTTCTCTCTTCTGCTGCAGTGTTCTTCAATTTCAGTTTCCTTCTGGATGTTTTAGAAGTTACCTTCGCAGAAATTGCTGAATGAAGTAAGCGTAATTGGTCCTTCCCTTGGCTAACTTTTTAGAGATGCTGGTGAAATCTGTGTCCATTATACCTGACTGCAGCTTGAGTGAGGCAGAACAACCAAAATTGACTTCACTGATGGTTGGTGTCACAGAAACCTGAAGTCTCTTCTTTGAAACAAATATTTCTTTTGGGCAATTATGCCATATCATGTTATGTAAAACTTCATTAGCATTTTGTGTCTTACCCAATGTTCATCTCCTTAGGATTTCATCTGATGCCAGCCTTTGGTACACAGCCATTAATTTTCTGATCACATCAGGTCTCAAGTATGTTCCCATTGTTGTGTTATGTTTAGGTATTTCTTCTCATGTATCGTTTAGCCTATTCATGATCCTAACTATGTACACAGTCAACAAGAGGTCAGTGGTTTCAAAGAATGTTTTACCTATAACAGTTATATGCACGTTTTTATGTATAAAATACCTTTATAAATGTTAAATGGCAGACTAAAACTTGTCAATTATATATAAACAGTGCGTAGTTTAACGAGAAACACAAGAAAATCCCGACCGTTAGAAACTCACACAAAAGCAAAATAATAAACATTAGCATTTGCTTTCAATGTTTGTAGCCAGTGTTTTGTTTCCATGGTGCCACATATTGTAAGAAATAATCATTATACCGACACACAAAATTCCACCAGAAACTTTGCCCGCTAATTTTAAATGTATTAATTTAGTACATTCAATCGAACTCAAATGACAGAATTCTGTAAATCCAAGGGCCGGTATGCACGGGTGCACAGACATTTAAATTTTCATGTGAGGGTATTTAAATGCTTGAAACTTATAAGTTTAGTTGGATTATGATACTATAAGTTTCAAAGTATTTTATTAGCTCAAAAACAAAACAAAAATATTTTTTCCCATATTTTTATCCAATTTCGGTGCTGCATTCCCTTAAGGACATCAGGTCCTGTAGACTTTTGGGGTATAATTGGCAACATTAGCATAGATACTACTTATTAAAATCTTTCTAACACCAAAGATTATGCTCTCCACTATTAGCGAAATGGTATGACAACTTAATATAACCGAATATTTGTTATGCTATCTTATCCATTTTATTTCCAGTTGATCTATTTAAATCATCACAATATGACGGAAATGTAGAAACGCTGTTGCAATCCAACCTTGAGTGTATACAAGATGTTGCACATTTCAAACAAAACTTTTTAATCTGTTACGGAGGGATGTTAGCGGAGCAGTTTAAGGTCCCAGAGCGTAGAGTTTTGGGTAAGATATTTGAGCCAATACGGCACTGATGCCACCTAAATGATTTGCTGCTCCCTTAATACTGACAGGTAGCGTAATGAGTTCTCAAGCCAGCCGCAAGTCCCGCTTTACCTTTTTATTTCTTCAAATTGTTGATTATGAAGGATATGTAGGGAAATTGTACTGGACCATTTGTTTTTACCTCTGCTGCTAAATGGAATTGAGCAGGAACCTGGGACTGATACAACTGAATGAATGCGCAATATTCTAAGAAAAGAAATAACTAATATTCAAGGCAAATCACAGTCACATTGCTCTTTTAACTCTGATTTTGTGAAACATTTTCCTTTTTGGAAACGCCAGTGAACCACGAGATAGCACTACTATACATTTGACATAACTATGGAGACATATGTTGTCTCTTGCACGGATAGTTTACTGTATAAACATTGTTGAGTATAACGAAATAGAGTTGGGTTCGATTCCTCCTGTAAAATAACATCAGTTTTCATTTTAGTGTTTAAGATAAAAGGGGCATCCGGAGAAGAAGCTAATTTTAATGTGTGAATAATCCAAACGACAAAGATAGGTTTAGAACAAAATATATTCTCCATTCATGTTTTTATCGAGCAATGTTTAAACAGGCCTGATAGATTTAATTTCTGTTCAGCATATTGACAAAGTGACGTTAGTTCTTCTACTAGGCAAGTACGTGCTGCGGGAGGAAGTAAAGAAATGTGGTGTTTTTACAGTTCTAATGTTTGAGATGTCAGAAACTTTACTGGTTGCTAATGTTATACATATTTTGTGTAGGAAAGTCAGGAGTTTTGTGTCGCCCCATGTTACGCCACGTGACTTGCAACATTTATGGAGATATTTGCTGAAAGGCCACTGTACAATTGGCTAGATTCATTGTTCTTTTTGCATACACCGTTGATTTGGTGCAGCCCCTCACAACAAAACGTGGAAGCGTTAAGTCTGAGCTATTTGGAGGCCATGGGATGGGTCCATCGTGGCTGCACGCATGCCTAAACAGAAATCCCAGTATAAAGATTATGAACCGATCAATAGCAAGAGTACAACAACATAAATATCTGGGGATACTCTTGGACGAGAAACTAATCTTCTCAAATCATGTTGATTATGCAAGAAATAAAGCACAAGGAGTGATAATGAAGTTAACATCAATTGTTCAGAAAAACTTCAGAGTACCTGCAGAGGCAATTAACATCTATAACACAAACATAACAATAGGAATTGTTGGATATAGAGCGAGTAGCTGGGCGCATAAATTAAAATACAAGAAGTACATAACATAATTATTAGAGGAGTAGCAGAATTTAAGACAACATCTACAATGGGACTTCTTGTAATTATGGGAATATGACCAATTGATTATGTAATCAAACGACGTGCAGAAAATTATTGGTTAAAGAAACAGAGCATAACAAAAGTGCAGGAACTGATGGGCGAACAATGTAAATCTAAAACTGAAATTAGGAATAAAATGTTAAATAATTGGTAACAAGAGCGGAATAACGCGGATGAAGGAAGGTGAATTTACCAGATATTACCAAACATCAAGGAAAGGTTACGGATGAAGCATTTGAAACCGAGGAAAGGAATCATACGTTACATATCATGACATGGACCGTATGATACATACTTCAATCAAATTGGTAAAAAAGAAAATAGTAATTGTGATATCTGCAATATTGCAGACAACCCGGAGCATTCATTGTTTGAATGCAGTAAATATATATTCGAATTACAAGAAGGTAGAACAAAACTACAAGGAAAACAAATATAAAATATAGTGAGGGAAGAAGAAGATTATAAACAGTATGAAATTATGACAGAACTAGTGTCCAATTTAGCCATGGAAGACTACAACCAGAACAGAGCACAACTACGGAATAGGAGAAGGGGAGAGATAACATCAAGATAATACCGAGTTTGGCATGAGGGGTTAATCTTCAAAGCTGTATAGCATTGGACTTCCACAGTATCTGCTCACTACCATTTGTAGTTTTCTATCAGATCGCACATTTACTGTTCGCATTGGTGGCATGGAGTCATCTCAGCGCCATATTACAGCAGGAGTTCCTCAGGGATCCATATTGGCGACAATCTTATTCAGTATATATACCTATGATCTTCCTGACTTGGCCCCTACCTCCATAGCCTTATACGCTGATGATACTGTTTTATATCATTTCGGCACAGATCTCCCTACCACTATTCACACACTACAAACCTCTCTTGACTGCCTCGTTGAATGGTTCGATACTTGGCGCATACGTCTAAAGACTCAAAAGACCGCAGCTAAGATTTTTAGCTTACGTCGCATCTCCAACTCTCCCGAATTGCATATTAAGCATGAATCAATTCCCTGGCTACCTCCTACCACCTCCGTCAAATACATTGGAGTAATGCTGGATACTAAACTCACATGGCGAGCCCATATTGATCGACTCATCTCGTTGGCATCAGGACGACTTTCAAAATTCGGTCCGCTACTTCACAGACACACTCCTCTTGGGATTGAATGCTCTCTGCTTCTCTACAAATCTCTTGTCCGGCCACTTATCACATATGCTTCCCAGGTATGGGGTACGGCTAGCAACACTCATCTCCGAAGGCTACAGGTCCTGCAAAATCGATTTCTGCGCGTCGCCACGGATGCCCCTTGGTACGTAAGAAATCAACAAGTGCATAAAGAACTTGGTCTCCTTCCTCTTCACCAGTACATACGTCAGATCGTCTCTCGCTTCTTCTCAAACCTGCCAGATGTTCCAGGAGCTGTGATGTACGACATCGGCGTACGAACCCGCCAGCCCACGCGCCTGAAGAGACGACTCCCACAGGATCTCCTCCTTAGTGACTCTGATTGAAAAAAAAAACTATGAATATTGTTTCACAATGACTGTTGTTCTTATCTCTTTGATTACTTGTTTGTTTTAATTAACTTATTTTTCTCTTGTTTCACAGTGTTAAGAAGATAATAGGAGCCAACTTGGTTTTCCTTACATGTTATTATATAGTTCATAGAGATTCAATTAGCGAACAAGGATCTGCAAAGCATGTACTACTGATCGATCATTGAATAAAATTATAAAAAAAAGATAATACCGCGATACAATTGAGATCAACAAGATTTATACAAAGAGATGACATCAATTAACATCAACATCTATTGGAAGAGGATCAACATTCATAGCGTCTGTATAAAGAGATGGCATCGTTTAATATTATTATTTATTGGAAGGAGATCAATATGAATTTACGGAGAAGTAAAAGAAACCCAAACGACACATGAAAAAGCACTCAAAGATCGTCGAAGGTAACCAGGACCATGGAGTAAGAAGAAATAACTAAAGAAAATACCTACAAGTGTCAAGTAAATATTGGATGTACAATCAACATGGAGCTTCAACGAAATTTAATGTACTTCAGGGTACAAGGTTGGGAAGACTTCAGTTGCAGGCGCAAAATATTAGAAATAGGTCAGCAGCCTTCGGTCAGTATAATTTATTATTCAGATTAAAATTGTAATTTAGTTATTTTTTAGAAAATGTACATAGTAACAAGGCTGCTGCTAGGTTAGATTTAGTTGTAAGGCCACTGGAGACATTGGCCATTAGGTTAGTTAATGTAGGCATAAGTTCTATCTCCAAAAAGAAACCTTTTATTAATTAAATGTATATCATTTGTATATAAAGAGTACAATAATTCCAGGCTTAGGCTCTAGACACCTGGATCTAAGCTCGCGTGTTAAAATAAAATGAAATAAAAATATTCCGCACTATGAGAGCGCAATGCGGTGGAGCGGCATCCTGTTGATAGTCCATTATCCCATCTTTCGGTAATGGAGGGATGATTAACTGCGCAATAATAAAGGACCACCTTTTATTTCTTTACACGATAGTGCTGTATGCCACTAGAAACTGTTATATCCAGTAATACATTTTGTGGTCATAGCATTTCTTAAAATATCCGTATGATGGGAGAGATGTACGCTCCCAAAACGTCAATTTCTATTCGTCTTTTCACCTGGCTTGTTTCCTAAGAAGATATGTTATATATTCGTCGCCAGGAAAGCTTCAAGTCTTATTTTAGTATATACATGTTTATATATATGAAATCGCTAAACTCAAAAATCAATCGAGGAATCATTATGAAAATTGGTAATATATGTATATTTTCATACAGAAGGTTTTTATGCTATCCCCATTGTTGTTTTAAAATGTAAGCACAATGAGAATAACTGATATTCTTTTGTTTATACACAACAATTTTTTTAAAATGCAAATGAATATCTTCAACTGTCTTATCTGTCAATAAATCTCAAATAGTAACATCAATGTGACTGTGAGTAATAAGCAGCTTCAGTTATAACAAATACCATTATATTATCAGAAGTTATTTTAAATGTCGTGTAAAAAATCCAACATTTAAAAGCACGAAACAATTGAACCTCAATAGATATGCTGATGCATGAATTGTTGGAACACCCGAAGAGCGAGCTCAACGATGCTTCGTGAAGTTGCCAAATGTGATTGAAGCAACAATAATAAGATGCGATGACAAACAGTCGCTGCTTGCTCCAAAAGTTTGTACATTTATACTCATCGCCTTGCGTTACACTAAGTGTATTACTTTAAATTAGTTTGTCATGAATTTATGTCTAGAAAACAAATAATGTAGCAGAACGAGCTATGTTTTATACATACTAATAATATATTATCGATTACTCATATATAATTTAAATCTATTTATTGTAGAAATTAGTGAAAGTTTTATTCCAAGTTCGTTTTATTTGATTGTCATTTGTTTATTTAATGATTTGACATTATATGAATTAAGTATTTTAATCTAATTATTCATCAAAGATGCAATTGACAGACAGTCCTCGCTAAAGATATCTTAGAAGTAATCAATTGTAGGAGTTAGTAATCATTGTTATTGAAAATTTTATACGATCTCATTTAATACTTAACGTTTTAACATTTGTTATACATATTTATTTATCAACAGCTTCAAGGGAATTCTTGTGAACATGTAGGAATTTGAATTAACAATGGCGTTCAAAAATATGCGTTTATGCTGATGAATGTGTGGGCCAAACACCAAATAACGCGTGTCAAAGTACATATTTGCAATAGGATGCTACCCTACTTTTATTTATTTATTTTTTTTTTTTTTTGCTTGTCCCTTTAACTACTATGGTCATATCGGCGGCCGTTCTCCTTTGGAACATACTGATGATGTTAACTCGTTATCTTTGGGTTTTTTATCATTACATCACGCACACATTCACACTCTCATTCATACTTCCAGACTCTGTGGAAGATGGGAAATTATCTTGGTCGGAGAAAAATCCCCACCCCCACTTCCGGGAATCGAACCCGGGACACCTAGCACGGTAGGCAGGTGCTCTACCGACTGACCTACGGGGCCAGCCAAGGGCAGTCTTATTTAACTAAATATAGAGATTATTTGTGATGAAATAGTTGTATAAAAGAAGCTGCATTAAATATTCCGTTCCATGGATATGAGAAATAATGAACTAATGATATTGCACGTTATTTTAAACAATGCAATAACAATAACATAAAAAGTCTGATTGCACATCATACACGGTTTTAAAACTTGCACATGTTGTATATTTCTGTTCAGAATTCATTTGTTTTATTTCATTCATTGTACTTGACAGTAATGGTAATAACAAATAGAGTAGTGCAGTGTTCCATATCCTCCAAAATCCACAATTTGAAGGAAGGGAGGGGGAGGGAGGGAGAGATGGGGTGGGAGGGAGGGAGGGAGGAAGGAAGGAATAAACTGTGAACGTGGCGCCTCAAACTTACCGCTGAGCTACATAGTACACGTTTTGGCCTTGCAGCAAATGCTTGCTGGAATTAGTGGTCTAATGACACTAAGTTATGTATGCGCCCTGAGACCATAAGTGTTGTATTTCAAATTGTACCCCCAACACCTTTCTACAACACTTTAAAGTGTTTCGATCGAATTGTGTACATGTTTGTGTGTATGTGCTACCAAGTAACAGGAAATACATAAACAAATATGCATCAATCAACACAAATAAGTATAAGGGTACTGATATTTCGCTAAGATTTGTATATAACTGTAATTTAAATGAAACGACAAAACAAAAATATTGTTGTTTTTTTTTCAATTTTTCTTTAATATAGGCTTTTACTGTATAAATATATAAAGCAAATTCCAAGGTGCAAAAATTATTAATGAACTAAATGCATTACTTACACTAGAGTGGTTAACGGATATAATACTCGTTAAAATATTACCTGCTTGAGCTTATCAAAGTTATTAAAATCAGAAAAATATTACATGAGTTGAAGCAAAGCTGGGACTTGCCCCATCTGACCCCGATATGTCAATAGAAGAAAGCAACGTCCTTTCTGGTTCTTTACTCTTAAATGATTGTGGCCGGGGGGGGTGTAACCAGTTATAAGTATGGGACAAAAACGGAGATACCCCGATCGAGAATTGTTCCACAAGTTGGAAAACTGTCGGTAAGAGATTAAATATTCTGTCATACGACTATGAAAGTAACAATGGGGGCATGTGGTACAAATGGAACTTTCTTGTTTTCATCTAGTGACCCGGGGATCGAACCCACTTCATGGCATTCATTTAACACATGAATTAAGCTACCTGCAATCTCCACTCTCCCCTCGTTCACTCTTTTTGCAAACAATGGATAAGGAAATAATGTATTATCGGAGACCCTCTGAATAAAAAGGTTTCAAATATTTTTACATGACTCACTCTTCAACAGGATGGTCTTATACTTTTATCCACTTCGTTGTAAATGTAAGGAAGATAACTAGCTGCACAACAAGGTGCTTGAATTTGGGACCAACCTTTCATCTTGGACATACATTGTGTCATTAAATGTGTCTACACTCAGATTTATTGTTCGTTATTTAAAATCCTTATCTTTTACTTCCATTTGCTTTATATCCCTTTATTCTTTACCTTTCTATATCAACCCCTACTCAATCTTGGCCTTTGCCTCTTTTTACTCGTTTCCTTGCATCTTTACGCATGTTCCCTTCTAACTTTTCTCTCCGCACTTAATTTAACTGCCTTTTTATCCTATCTACACATTTCCAAACCATTTGCTTTTGTTCGTGTATCTGTAGTCTTGACTTTTCACACTCCGCCTATACTGTCATTTCTTCAAAAACATAATTTGCCTTTCTCATTTCCTTTCTCTCTGTACAAGGTACTCTTTCCCTTTTCTGTCTTCCCATGCATTTTTTCCCAATACTCTTTCTTCTTATTTCACTCGCTTTCCTTTCTAATTGGTCCTTTACACTCACTGTTTAAAATCTCACTAACTACACTTACTTTTTCGTTCCCTTTTTCTCATTTCGTTATTCTTCTACTTCTCTCTCTCTACATTCAATCACTTCGTGATCTCCGTGGTTGCTGCACTGTAACCAGCTGATAACCTTATTGCTTTGATGAATGTTTTCCAAATTCCTTAAAAGTTAGTGTGGTTTTCTCCCTTCCATGTTCTTTGTATCAAGTTTGCTACTGTCTTCTTTATGTGTACCTTCACATAATCCATTTTACTATCAATTTACAACTAAACATTTCTAGTGTCGGCAGGTTTTCCTGGATTGTGTTCAATGTTCAGTTTTCTATCAAGCTTTTCAGTAGTTCTCTTTGCTTAAATGTCGATGTACATACCCGTTCCTCTGTGTGGATTTTCTTTTTCATCTGTAGCATTTGGCTTACACTATTAACTTCTTCCTAAATTTAAGTCATTTCTTTTCTTACTTTTTCATTAATTCTCAAAAATAGCATATTGTTCCATTTGCCCTTATCTTGTAGAGTCTTATTCTTGATTTCCTCCACATTTCTATTATTCTCTTCTTATTTGTCACCCCTTCCAGTTCCAAAAATGTTCTCATGGTGTCAGCTGTTCCCCTGCAGTCCCTTCTGCTGGATCAGAACTTTGTATTAAATATACTTCCTTGAGTTGCAATGGGAACATGAGTACACGGTAGACATTACTGAACTAATCGCTATGTTCTACTTGCATGTCCACAAATAACGACTTCGTATTTAAGAAAAGGATAAGCATTTCAAATTCCAAACCAATAACAGGGTTATTGTGAAACAGAACTTACTCTACTGTAAGAATTCTTTCCTTTTGGTATATATTTGTATGCTTTGAAAGTACCGAGTTCCAATTACCTTAACCTTGAGCTAACGCATTGTTTGTTCGACTGATATCGTCGGAATGCGTGATTGCCTTAACTACACAAACTTTTCCTCATCCCTTAAATTGTGTGTACAATGGCTTGTTATTCACTTCAATAATTTTAATTCGTGCTTCTTAAAAAGTGTATTGATTTTAGTATATAGAACTTACAGGACTTAAGAGAAAACTGTTGTTTTAGTGCTTTGAATGTTAGACCTATTCCTGGGTTTATTAAAAGCGTTGAATCCGAAAATATCATTGGTTTGCCCTATTAGCTCTACATAAGACATAAGAAAATAATTTACAAATGTGTTACAGAAAACCTTTTACATACTATCCTTCCGTAAACTATGTACAAGAATTGAGTGACTACCTTCTTTCACCCTTCAGCCAGCTTGGCATAACAGCCTTATGCTTCACTGAGGGGTTACCTGTGTCCCTTACTTTTCCCTACAAAATCCTTCCTCCCCCTTCCTCCTTCATAACTTTTGCTTCTAACTATCCTCAACCATTTATCTTTGATTTTACAAAGAAATCTTCCTACATTTTTATTCCTATTCCGTTGCTTCCCTGCCAGCATTCTTATTGTTACAATTTTACCCTCAACTTCCTCCCATTTTTTCTCCCATTCCTCCCTCCTCCACTTCTCAACTCCTTCACATCTTATTACGTAATGCTCTATACTTTCTTCCCCCCCCCCACAGAATTCACATATTCCTACCTCACTCCACCTTAATTCTTTCATAAATATTGCACCTGTTCTCATCCATGCTAATCCCTCCCTTTCAGTGTGTGTGTGTGTGTGTGTGTGTGTGTGTGTGTGTGTGTGTAGTGTTTAACGCCCGCTTTTACTACATACGGCACCGCAGGCGATGACACTGATGATAAATGAGATGAAGATGGAGCACCGGTGGAATGAGATGGTGGAGGAAACCGGAGATCCCGGAGAAAACCCGCCCCAACGTCGTGTTGTCCACCACAAATGTCACTTTGCGGTCGCCTGGGATGGAACCCCGGCCGCCTTGGTGAGAGCCAAGCGGTCTAACCACTGAGCCACGGCGTGGCCATTCCCTTTCAGTCCTATTACTTTCTCTTCCCCAGTCCATTTTCAAAATCCTGTAAAACTTCAATGAACTTTTGTTTTCCATGCTTCCCCATATCTCTTGCCTTTCTATGTCTTCCGTTCTTGTCCTTGCATTTTTCCAAAATCCTCTCTCAGTTCCTGCACCTGCCCTCCACATATCCCCCATTCCTATTTTGTCCATATTTCTTTCTACTACTTTCCACCAACTATTCTTATTTACTAATGTTCTCTGTTGTTCTATGCATACCTTTAAAATATTTCCATCCTCCTTACTCAAACAACTAAGCCAAAATTTCACTATTCTCTCCAAGATTATTCCTTTTCTCCTGGTCCTCCCCATTTCAAGAAGTGTCACTTCACCTGGAGCCGTCCTTGTCAATCCGAGAGCCTCTTTACAAAATAGCTTGTACATATTGTCAACCTTGTTACTTATCTCTGGGCCTCCCCAAGTCTCTACTGCCTCTACCGTTGTCTCATATAGCCTCTCTAACCATTTTGTCGGCATGTGTAACTTATCTTTACAGGTTCTCAATCCTACCAGAACTGCCTTCCCGTTAGCATTTATTTTTCTACCATGCGCTGCCCACTCCCCATTGCTACTCAGCCTTACTTATAAATATGCAAATTCCTTCACTAACTCAAGCTCTTTCCCCCTCAAGAACCATTTCTCATCCTTTTTTAATTTTCACCTTTTTTTTTTACAAACCATAATGTTAGATTTATTAATATTTATTCTTATTCCCCACTCCTCGCAAAATCTTTGTACTTCATCAATTGCCTTTTGCAGTCCTAATATAGTTATGGATCCTATCACAAGGTCATAAGCCTGGAATCTCCTTATTGCCTATTACCGGGTTATGTGTATTACTCTTCGCCACTTTCTCCAGGATGTCATCAATAAACAAATTAAATAATATGAGCCTCAATTTGCAGCCGTGCCTTAAACCTATTTTTTGCTCCACCCCTTCCGTAACACTCTCTTGATCCAGCTCTAGTAATTGATATGCTGATTTACTCCTACTATATTTACATATGTATATCTTATATTCATTTGCATACATAATTACATGCTTTTTAATAAAAGTTCAGTTCTTTAAGTCATTGTGAAGGAGATGAATTAGTTAACATGCAAGAAGGGGCGAAAATTTGCGAGGACAATGTGAAAACTTCAGCAGTACACTTGTGGGTAACTCAACTTCTGTTTTCACAATTTTATGTAAAAAAAGTTCTCTTCTACTAAATCTCAGGCGGACCTTATAGATGCAAACATATGAAGATTGTCCTTTTTATGACTTCTAGGAAGAACTACAATAGACAAGTTGAGAAATGTGGATCCTGAAATCTGTCTGCTCAGTACTGGGAATTTACTTGAGGTACATCCAAGGCACGGTTTCTTATCAAGTCATCAAATGGTGGAAGGATGATCATATTTTTGTCTCCAACTGTACCATCTAGTTAAGGATAAGGTAATTTGCTTCAATTTATCGGTTTGATTTTGTCGAAACGAAAAGTTTAATTCCCTCCAAACCCTTTACCACTACCGTAAATGCTCCATGCAAGATTTGCAGAAGATATGAGACGCCCATGGATTATCTTTATATGAAAATAACCAAAATAAGCTTGCTTCACATAATTAGAACATCCTTTCATGGTTTAAACATTTTGAGGAAGCCATAACATTCCTTCAATGTGCAACAAAGCATTGATTACACTATCTAACCTCATCATAAATACATCCATTGTATAAAATATTTTGTTTACTGTTAAATAATGGTTCTTCTAATTAGCGTAACTCCATCTCCAAAAACAGAGCTGATACGACAAGTCAACTGTCAATTTTGGTTTTAGAATACTGATATACCCCAGAATAGGAACATATTCTATGTTGCCCACAGTGTTTATTTATCCCTCTATTATTTCTTTATGAAAAGATTAATTTTACCACTCAATAATTCGAGTATCAACTACTGTTCAACTGTATGTCATGAATCTACGTATTTCATTAAAATATTGCATTTTCGCGTTTTAATTTCAAGCATTGCTTAAATGACACAAAAACTTTAACTTCAATGACGATGCTTAAGACTGGTTCATGCGTTTGGATACGAATATGGCATGTAATTAATTTGTCAAGTTGACGCAGTTTAATGTCACGCTGTGCTGCCGTGTCATTAAATTTTAATTTGGGAGCCAACACTTGCGTGTAGCCTTAAGTTCACCAAGTTTGTGGTGACAAGAGTACTTGAGCATGGCGTGTGCCAACAAGCACAGCTTCGCCAATATCCAACACATATCTTATTATATATTAGACCAAACTTAAAAGCCACTCAACAGACTTTAATAATTGCTTTACCATTGAAAGTACCAATTGGTTCTGACGGGCATACGTCCTATTTCACTTAGATTAAAAGGTAGTTTCCAAGCCCTTGTGCCTGATTACGAATACATTGACATTACAAAAGACTGTCTTGACTTTTAGTTGAAAATTACATGGAGTAGCAAATATTGTTGTTACTCCATAGAATAAAAAAAGTCGTTGTACTTCACAGAGTACTAGAATGAAAGCCAGTTATATTTTATTGCAAGGAATATACCTAGATGGCCATGATATAATGTTTCAACAAACAGAATATATAGTTTAAAATAGTGTTTTAATTTCCACTTTTTAAGTGCTGTGAATATGTGTGTAATGAAGTAGTTTTATTATATGGACTGAAGTTTCTGGATGTCGAAACGTTCTAAGAACCACTATGCTAAGAAGATTAAAATGTTATATGGTTAAGTAATTTTCAAGGCATTTAAGATGCAATTGAAGTTTCTAGAACTTTTTACTTTATTATTTTATTATTATTTTTTCCTTTTTGTGAACCATTTACCAGAAATTCCTTGCTATTGATTTGAATGTTTCAATACTTACTCTCTTTTCAAATTGAAGTGCTTGTTCCTTTTTTCTCTCAGCCTTGCAAGGAGAATAGAATTTCAAAGCCATTACTTAGCGACCATTTCATAACATATTTGACTATCGTTTAGACCTAGTTATTCTCCTATGTTCATTGTATCTATAACGAAATAAGCAATATACCAATTCTACAAATGTTAATCTCTATTGACATGAACTGGTTAGCGGAATAAGCTTTAAGCTCTTTAGTACAATTTGTTGAAGAATGGGTAGGAAGGGGCATGTGAATACGAGGGTGTTCTGAAAAGTTTCCGACCTCAACATGAAGATAGCAGCACTTGTAAATAAAAGCTAGTAAATTTCGTTGTCCATCTGTTGACAGTTGCTCATCAAAGTTCCAGCCATTTTGGACGCTCAGTTGTTATGTAACAGTCTTTGAGTGAATTGATGTGAGTGTTTTTGTGAAAATGGACAAAACCGAGCATCGAGCTGTCATTAAATATTTGTTTTCGAAAGGCAATACGTCTACGCAAATCAAACGAGCTGGATTCTGTGTATGGGGACTCTGCACCATCATTTACCAGAGTGAAATTTTGGGCAGCTGAATTTAAACGTGGCCGTAAGAACTTGGGAGACGATAAACGTTCGGGACGTCCAAAAACTGCAACTACCGACGAAAACATCGCCAAAGTTCACCAAATGGTGCTAGACGACCGCCGAATTAAAGTGAGAGAGATAGCAGAGGCTATAAACATGTCAAAAGATTGTGTTTGTCACATACTAAATCAACATTTAGACATGAGAAAGCTGTCCGCGCGTTGGGTGCCGCATTTGCTCACGTTAGACCAAAAACGTGTTCTAATGAACATTTCCAACGCTCTGTTGGTGCAATTTAGGTGTAATAAATCCCAGTTTTGGTGACGATTAATTACTATAGATGAAACTTGAATACACCATTGTACCCCGAAACGTAAATACAGTCCAAACAGTGGACTGCAAAGGGGCAACCGGCTCCAGAAAATGCAAAAACTGTTTAATTTTTCAATTGGGAAAAATAATAGCGACTGTTTTTTTGGGGGGGTTATCATGGATTAATTTTAATCGATTATCTTTAAAAACGGAAAACCATTACAGGAGCATACTACGCATCATTACTTGACAAGCTGAAGGCAGAAGTTGCGGGAAAACGGCCACATTTGCAGAAAAAGAAAATCCTGTTTGACCAAGACAGTGCACCATCCCTCACCTCAGCGGTTGCAATGGCGAAAATCCACGAATTACAGTTTGAACTACTTGACACACCAGATCTAGCCGCAAGCGACTTCTTTTTGTTCCCTCGTCTGAAAATTGCGCTCGGAGGGCAGAGATTTTCGCCAAATGAACAGGCAATCACCTTCGTGAACAATTATTTTACAGAGAAAAACGCCGAGTACTATTTTGACGAGTTACAGAGCTGGGAGCTTCACTGGGAGAAGTGTGTAGAGTTACAAGGAGACTATGTTGAAAAATAAAAATAAGAAATATTGAAAAAAATATCTTGTATCTTTATTAGGTCGGAAACTTTTCAGACTACCCTCGTATAAGATATCAATCTTATTCAAAATTTTATATTGCTCTCTTGAAGTTAGAAATTAGCTGAACGGTTGTAAATTCTTTACTTTTGGAAATTCCAAAGCCAGTAACACATCGTTTTTAACGATTCGGCTTTCTCCGCATCCATATAAGCTAACCTCGTGAAAATTAGGAAGGGCAATTAACTCACCCACGACACTCACAAGAATAAACCGGTAAATATAATTTAGAAAATATTTGGATATCATGCCCAACGCTGTCTAACAAATAGATTTCCCTACATATTTACAATTAAGTGGACATTATAAATTATACACAGCTTCAACTTAACAATTCTGAACCCATTGAGACTGTACACACACAAAACATCCAGCACAACAATGACATGGTCAGAAATGGAAGGTCAACGCGAGTTACATTACAAGTGTGAACAGCAAAAGTGTGAGCAAATACCAAGAAAACGCAAAATGCGGACCAGACCCTCTCCCAGGCGATAGACCGGGTCAGCATGACCGACGCCTGGTGGCGAATCGCCAAACTACTCGTACTAGTGAAAATACATAAACATGACAGGGATAAAGAAATTCTGGTAGACTATCACTTCAGTCCTTAGATCTCCCTTCTAAATACAAGGAAACGTTAAATACTTGTGCATAGTTTACCCACGGTACAAAGAGGTCCCGAATTCTACTCTCGGCCAGGGTGAATTGTGTGGATAATTTTCACCTGGGGTTTTGCCTTATCCTGAAAGATGAATGTCTGGTAACTCTAAGCTCTATGGACCCTGGGCTCATCTGAGCAACATTTCTCTCATTTCATTCATCTTCCAATATGACCTAACCGATTAAAGTATGGTAATTTAAAACAATAGGGTACGTAAGCAAATGTTTTGAGTTTCTTCTCGAAAGTAGCCGTTACAGTTTTCTCAGTCATCCAGTTACACGTAAGTGAATGTGAAATGAAATGAAAATAGCGTAAAATGTCCCGTGAAGGGAAAAGGCGCAAAGCTCATCTATTCCAACGTGGTCAGCTGTTCCACGTTAGATGCTGGCTGGACTTGCTTGTTGTCACTTTTGTCTGGTTATGCGGTGAGAGCTTTTGGTATTTGAGTTTAATTAGTATATCATAACTTTTCTAGGAATACTGAGTCTATATTGTTTTTATGAAAATTGCCTTTCGCTATCTTACTGATATTTCAAGATTTATTTTGAAACTGCAGTGAAAAATTAAGTCATTTGACATACTATATTAAATTGCTTTATTTGATTTAGAGGATTTTATAGCGAATTACCCGCTTTACCATTTATTACTGTAATTTAGTACAGTCCCGACTATTCCAAATAACAGATTAAGAATTGTCTGCGATGTAATACATCCCTGACAGTCTTCCAAGTTGTACAAATGTCCAGAGGTTTATAATGTCCTTGGTGGTAGAACAATTCACAGTTGGAATGGCTAATTAATCGTTAGATAACTGTAGTACACTTTAAACCTGTAAATCTTCCTTATGTTTATAGTTGTTACATCATGTACAAACCCATGAAATAACACTCTGCACTCCAAGCCCCTTTGGAAAAGATACATAATGTGCGACCATCTCCTCACCTAATATAAAATGTCACTTCACTGCTTTCTAATGTTGGCAATTTTTGTCTTCATATAGTTTTTTTAGAATGACCTGTTAGCGAATACGATAAACACATTAATAAAAATAAATAAAGTAAAACTTTTTATATATATGTCATTACATAGTTCATTATTTTCACAAACGTTAGTGCATAATGTTTTGAGTAACTAGTCCCTACTTCAATTACCTCTCTTCGATATCCCGGTGAGAAGACAAGACACGCTATCAAGGTTGTTTTGTACGTTAGATTGGCACAAAGACTCGCTGGTGTTAATGGCACATCAATTATTTTTTTATGTTTAACATTCGAGAAAAATGTTATTGCGTTTGATTCTCCCAGATTCATTGGAAGTTGTTAAATTTGGTAAATTCAACGAATATAAAGATATTGTTATGCAGGAGAATAGTATACCATTGAAGAAATATATAAACATATTCTTTAAACTTTGAAGATTACAAAAATGAAGAAGTGAAAGAAGTGATATACTTTAAAAAAATCACCGCGATTCTCTATTTGGCCAAGTTAATTTCTGGAACGTTGTGGCCGTTCCGATTTCTGAATGAAGAAAAGTGAAACTCGCACGGCATTTACCAGCCTCCTTTTTCAACTAATTCACACTTAAAGAGAGCATAAAGTGTTCTTACCGTATAGAATAAATGCTATTCAAAGGTTTTGACAGTTTCATTACATGCTCTTTCAAAGAATTTGATAAATGGCAAGTTAATGAAAACAGTATAACACATGATCGATTGCCGTTATTTAGACTCTGTCTTTTATTGAAGTGCTACATCGCTGCCATCTATGTAACCGGTGTTTGTTTTATATTCTGTGGAGTAGTAACAATTATTTACATTAGGTACAGTAACAACTGTTTTCTACTCTCTGACTATACATCTCAACTAAAAGTCAAGATCTTCTTTCATTACCAAAATGTGTTCATGTTCATGTACAGGGAGTTTGTAAGTGGTTTTCGAGATTAACCCAGATCCACAGGCCAATATTCTCTCCTTAGACTATAGATTGAACTGGGTATCATTTGAGAGATTTCCCTGTACGTCGTAGGTGCGCCTCATATCCAAAGTTACTCAAGACTAGTGATGAATCTCCGCTGAAGTTTCATTAAGTCAGGTCAAGAAGTGTGTGTTACGTCCTGAAGTTTAATTTAAGACAGCTTTGTTGGAGGTCGATAAGACGTTGGTGAAATTATGGGCGGTCCCTGGGGAGGGGATATTGTCTTACCCAACCTTAAACTGAAACATCTTCTCCAGCTTGCATTGGAAAACAATTCAACTCAATAGCCTCGGTGCCCACCACTTTCACATCGCATTCTCTACTCAGTCCTCTACACTGTTATTACAAAAGTATCATTTTATATGTACTTCATGTTAATCGAGGTTAACATTTGTTGTAATTGTTTTATCCAATATTTTCTTTTAGAAACAAGGGGAAATGGGAATATAGTAGACTTAATAGTCAAATCCTTCAATGTCTTCGAAATCTGTCAAAGAAGTAGTTTCAACACAACCTAATGGACCAGATCCTGAGGTTGGCTCCTCTGTAACTACCATATCTTGTGTCTGACCTTGACCTCTCCAGTAAATCATTCGTGAATTTGCAAAGTTATTAATCTTTACACATTTGTGTGTTTGCTTCATATATTCTTTAGGCGCCCATTTCTTCCATACCCGAGAGAACCCATTTCTTTATTTGCTACAGCAACGTGAGCAACAAATATGTGAAATGAAAATTATAGTAATGCATGTTACGGCTCCCCACGAGGAAGCTACTATGTAATAGTGTAATATTGTTTTTCCTGTTTCTTAATCAAACTGTTTCATACAAATTTAAAGTAGGTAACCTCAAATTCTCATGGGATGAGAAAACATTAGTCATTGAAATACCTAATGTGATTTCCGTTTTTATGTTCTCTGTATCAAAGGAGCAATCAAAATCAATAGCGGAATGAAATCTCTAAATTAGACATAGCAGTACTGTTACATATGCAGAGTACCCTTTATAATTTGGACTCTTAAACTGTTAACATCTGTAGCGCGTATTACGGAGAAAGTCTCTTCTCTGGGAGCGCATTTACCGGCGCTCAGTTGTTTTCAGATTGTTTATTACAGTATGCGTAACTGTAACTAGGAAATATCCCAACGGCAATGTGGTTAAAAACATATATTATTGAATATGTTCAGAAACATTTGTGAGAAATATGTAGCTTTAGCCATTAAAGGCATTATTAATTTAATGTTGTCAAACACTATTCAAACACAACAATGGAAACAAGAAAGGAGCTGTGCTTGGCACTAAATATAACGGTTTTGTGTCGTAATGTGCATCAGCATTATTTGGATACTGAACAGTGGAATGTCCTAGTAGTTTTAAAATGTATTAACATAGCAAACGGCTACAACGTCTTAAGAACGCCCGATCTTCAAAATTCCAGTGTAACAACCTCAAATTATTTCAATGTGTATTTTGGTCCTAGGTTACAGCACAACAAATATAAAATGATCGTCAGTTGTCAAACGAAGTAGCAATGAAATGAGGATAATGACATCGTTCAGAAATAATCACAGTAGCTGTACATTTATGACGATGTTTTCAAATAGTGCGCATGCTCTGTCCAGAGCGCAGTAATGCAATTTGCACATCATTATTTCGTGCATCTTTGTTTATATCAGGATCCCCTCTAAGTCTGAAGAGATCATAGTCTTTTCATGTTTATTCAAAGCTATTCTACAAATAATTTATAAGCTGTTTGTTTTTATCTAATAAAATGAATAAACTGGTTCATCCACTCTCCTCTGTATATTTCTTTCTCTTTTCACTCTGTTCCCTTTTTCATTGAAACAAATTATTTACAAGCCGTGTTTCACCTGCAGGTATATCACGGCATATTTACATTTGCTGTACAATTCATATTGTCACCCTGGCGATAGAATCGCGAAGCCGATGAAAAATGATGGCCGGTGGAGATTCGGAAAACTTCGGAACCAATCGTTACCGGTAGCGACAGACAGTTGAATGTAGTTTTTGTAAAATAAACAGTTTCAGGTTAGCTAGCAAAAAGGTAATGGTGAACAGTGTATTTCGAGGAGAATAAAGTGTAGTAATTGTGTTTTGTAACCTCGTTTTATTATTTCACGAACCCACAAAGTCACAATATTATATATTGTAAGAAATTGGGTGTTTATGTGATTGGACCAGAGAGACAAGGACTCTCTGTGAAATATTTTAGCGATGGAAATTTTGGTGTGGAAGGCATCATTGGATGTGATATAGATGGAACTCCAAATCGTAGTTTAGTAGTTTTAAGAACTGTTTGCTCAGGGTTAAAGGAACGGATTTGAAATCTAATGTGGTCCTGTAACTGGCAGCAATCTTGACGAGGGAGTCCTGCATGACCCTTGACCCAGTTAAGACTGATTATATTTTCCCTATTGAGGGCGATAATTTTTTCCCTAAGTTGAACAGCCTGGAGATGGGTTGTCCTTTTGTTAGCTGTAGTGAGGAGTGCTGGCTTCGAATCTTCGAATCTACATGTATATCATATTTTGAAGTACCGCTTGCCTGCTGTTCTATCCACTCCATGGCAATGGTAATACCCAAACGTTCAGCCTGGAAGACTGATCATTCTAGGCTAGTCGTCTTACATCGATCAAAATCTCTTTCGAGTTTTTTTCATGGCCACCATTCCTGCTCCAACACGGTTTTCGGTTTTGGACCTGTCTGTGAAGATGAGAAGTTTTCTGTCGTTCCCGCGACATCTATATCAATGTGGTTATCTTTAGGGTGAACACATTTAGATCTTGTTGGGACTTCTGTTCTTTTCGGTATAGGAATTACTGCATTAGTGGACTGACCTCTGGAGACCGCTTTGATATCGTTATGTAAGTGGGCATTGTGCAGGCGATTGCATGCAGAGCGCTGTTGGAGACTGTTCTACGCGCTTTTGTTGCGAAAATCAACAAGGATCATTGTATTTCACTCATTTTGAGTTTAGCCCTTATGGATATAGAGATGTTCCAGACTACAGTATCAAACACTATGTCGGGAAGAATAGCATGATTATATGTCGTCATCAGATGAGGATACGAGATGTCCCAAGTATTTTTGGAGCATCTAACAAGGTGGTTCGGATGTGCATTAATGTATCTTCCAGGTATTGCTTGTGAGTTGTACAGCATTGCTCTTAAGTATTTCACTTTTGTTACTACCTCAGGATCCCATACTATAGCAGTAGGATGCCTGATGTATTCTTCCTTCTTTCTCATGTACATTAGAATCAGTGCACCTTTATCTTTAGCAAATTCCACTTTCTGCTTGCTACACCAATCCTGCGTGGAGAGAATATGAGAATGGATAGTTCCTCTCAGCAGTAGCATTATGTCATCTGCGTGAACAACAATCTCCAGATCGGACACATCTGCCAGATGCAGTATTAGACCGCTAATAATGACATTCCATATAGAAGGACATGCGATCGATCGCTGAGGACAACATTTGGTCACTGCCTTTGACCTAAACTATTGCCTAAAGAGAAATGACTCACACGGTCATGTAGAAAGTTATTAATTATACTGAAAATACTAGAGGGGCAGATAGAGTCAAACTGAAAAATTAAGTGATATAGCTCGGAATCCAAAACCTTATCTATCTACGGCCAGTATGAAGAAATAATTAATTTCCATCAGTTAACTGAAATAATAAGAGTTTAATGATGAAGTCTGGCACTTAAGTACTTAAAATAGTAAGTCGCCACAAACGGTGTATCTCGAATACGAGAGTTCCTATTTGTTTACAGGAAAAATATATGATTCAATTGGAGAATTTAATGTCATGATGGCACTTTGGTCATGGTAGCTCAATGGGTAAGGGTGACTGGACGGAAACCAGGAGATCCGTGTTTCAAATCTTGGTCATGGCAATGAATTTTTCAGTTTGACTCTGTCTATCCAAAGCTTAGCCTATACACGGCTAGTGCGAAAGAATTAATAATTTCCATCAATTAACTTTAATTAGAGGGGCAGTTTTGTTTCCGTAGCCAAGTCACGATGCTGGGGTTCCAGTCGCTATCAAAAGCAACCACGAAAGTCTAGAGCAAGGAGACAACTTATCAGTCCAAGCCTTCTGCACCGATGTACGTAATCTGAGACAGCTTTTATGGCACACATCGCAGATTTTCCTGCTGCAAAACCATACTTTTGGTAGGATACTGATTACTAGATTAGAGGAAATAGTTTAGCATCTCCATAGCTAGCTTTCCAAGCATTTTCCTAGAATTTATAGCAGACTGATTCCTCGATATCCTGTTACAGATTGTAGTTTACTCCTGTCCATTTTCGGAGTAGCTATTACGGTTGCTAACGAAATAATTTTAGAAAATGATAACATTTGTGAAATACTATTATCAGAATTAATAACAGTGGTGTGGTCTTATTTTTAAAATATTTGACTGGAAATCTCTTAATGTTCATAAATTAGCAAAGCATTCCATAAGGTTGTGATACCGCGTTGAAAACGAATGTATTTGATAGATAGAGTCAACATGAAAAATTCAATACCGAGGCCGGGACCCGAACCACGGATCTCCCTGCCTCCGTCCAGCCGCTCCAACAAATCGAGCTACCATGGCCAACGTGCCGTCCCGACATTAAATTCTCCATGAATTTAATTTTTTAATTTAACGTTGGCCATGTTAGCTCGATGGGTTGGAGCGGCTGGACGAAGGCCCGGAGATCAGTGGTTCGGATCCCGGCTTTGGCATTGTATTTTTCATGTTGACTCTATCTATCAAAAACCTTAGCCTGTATACGGCCAGTATGAAGAAATGATTAATTTACATCAATTAACTAAAACAAACCTCTTTGTTTAATAATCATATTTGTTGAAAACTTTACAAGTAAATTGGTGTGGCAAACATAGTTAAAAGCTTTCTTGATATTTGTTGCTTCAAGCAATTTCTTTCCTGATTATTATAATTTGCATTTTGTAAGGATATTTGTTTATTGAGCTGGAAAACTTTTCTAACTCCTCACCCTCCCCCTGTAGGAAAATTTAGAATCCACTCCCATAAAATGTTACTAGTCAGAACAGTATACGAACCAAAAGTTACCTTTTGTTGTAGGAATAATCCCTGGTAATCTAAACCGAATGAAGCTAACTGATACTCTAATAAAATATTGACATATCTAGCTCCTTTAGCTTACTGTCAGCTGCATCTTTTCACTCATTTCAGCAAAATAAACATAATCAGTGCAATCAAGGTTTCAACCAATGGCGAACTTTTACTCCCATAATTCTCAGTTTCATACAAAAGCAATCCTTCCACACAAAGTGGTACTGGCTCTTCCATAATCATATCACTTTGTACAGTACAAGGGTTAGGTCATTACTGAAATGCTTTCCACACATAACAGCATATCACTGTACTGAACAAGTTCACTTACTTTTAATAATGTAATTTGTGTTTACTAAACCTCATGCACCTGTATCCCCTTTGAGATATTACTTAATCTCTGATTTTTCTGATGACAAACAAAACTAAAAAAGGGATTTTTTGTCTTTTCAGAAACTACTGTCTTTCTGCAATAGGGCAATTATTAATGACACTGCACTTCTTTGCAACTGCTGGGTCATACAACTATTGGTGACACTAGTGGTGTGCATAAGGCAACAGCTTGAGGCTGATATCCAACACCAATTAGAGGTATATATGCAAGAGGAGCGTGTGCTGGTAGGGCTTAAAGAAGTGCACATCCCAAATCGAGTACTCGATGCCATGCCTCACAATATAGCACAAGCAAACAATGATGATCTTCCTCCAGTTGAGGCTGATATCCAACACCAGTTAGAGGTATATATGCAAGAGGAGCCTGTGCTGGTAGGGCTTGAAGAAGTGCACGTTCCAAATCGAGTACTCGATGCCATGCCTCACAATATAGCACAAGCAAACAATGATGATCTTCCTCCAGTTGAGGCTGATATCCAACACCAGTTAGAGGTATATATGCAAGAGGAGCATGTGCTGGTAGGTCTTGAAGAAGTGCACGTCCCAAATCGAGTATTCGATGCCGTGCCTCACAATATAGCACAAGCAAACAATGATGATCTTCCTCCAGTTGAGGCTGATATCCAACACCAGTTAGAGGTATATATGCAAGAGGAGCCTGTGCTGGTAGGGCTTGAAGAAGTGCACGTCCCAAATCGAGTATTCGATGCCGTGCCTCACAATATAGCACAAGCAAACAATGATGATCTTTCTCCAGTTGAGGCTGATATCCAACACCAGTTAGAGGTATATATGCAAGAGGAGTGTGTACTAGCAGGACTTGAAGAAGTGCACGTCCCAAATCGAGTATTCGATGCCATGCCTCACAATATAGCACAAGCAAACAATGATGATCTTCCTTCAGTTGAGGCTGATATCCAACACCAGTTAGAGGTATATATGCAAGAGGAGCCTGTGCTGGTAGGGCTTGAAGAAGTGCACGTCCCAAATCGAGTATTCGATGCCATGCCTCACAATATAGCACAAGCAAACAATGATGATCTTCCTCCAGTTGAGGCTGATATCCAACACTAGTTAGAGGTATATATGCAAGAGGAGCGTGTGCTGGTAGGGCTTGAAGAAGTGCACGTCCCAAATCGAATATTCGATGCCGTGCCTCACAATATAGCACGAGCAAACAATGATGATCTTCCTCCAGTTGAAGCTGATATCCAACACCAGTTAGAGGTATATATGCAAGAGGAGCGTGTGCAGGTAGGGCTTGAGGAAGTGCACATTCTAAATCGAGTATTCGATGCCGTGCCTCACAATATAGCACGAACAAACAATGATCTTCCTCCAGTTGAGGCTGATATTCAACACCAGTTAGAGGTATATATGCAAGAGGAGCGTGTGCTGGTAGGGCTTGAAGAAGTGCACGTTCCAAATCGAGTATTTGATGCCATGCCTCACAATATAGCACAAGCAAACAATGATGATCTTCCTTCAGTTGAGGCTGATATCCAACACCAGTTAGAGGTATATATGCAAGAGGAGCCTGTGCAGGTAGGGCCTGAGGAAGTGCACACCCCAAATCGAGTATTCGATGCCGTGCCTCACAATATAGCACGAACAAACAATGATGATCTTCCTCCAGTTGAGGCTGATATTCAACACCAATTAGAGGTATATATGCAATAGGAGCGTGTGCTGGTAGGGCTTGAAGAAGTGCACACCCCAAATCGAGTATTCGATGCCGTGCCTCACAATATAGCACGAGCAAACTATGATGATCTTCCTCCAGTTGAAGCTGATATCCAACACCAGTTAGAGGTATATATGCAAGAGGAGCGTGTGCTGGTAGGGCTTGAAGAAGTGCACGTTCCAAATCGAGTATTCGATGCCGTGCCTCACAATATAGCACGAGCAAACAATGATGATCTTTCTCCAGTTGAGGCTGATATCCAAGACCAGTTAGAGGTAAATATGCAAGAGGAGCGTGTGCTGGTAGGGCTTGAAGAAGTGCACGTCCCAAATCGAGTATTCGATGCCGTGCCTCACAATATAGCACAAGCAAACAATGATGATCTTCTTCCAGTTGAAGCTGATATCCAACACCAGTTAGAGGTATATATGCAAGAGGAGCGTGTGCTGGTAGGGTATGAAGAAGCATACATCCTAAATCGAGTATTCGATGCCGTGCCTCACAATATAGCACAAGCAAACAATGATGATCTTCCTCCAGTTGAGGCTGATATCCAACACCAGTTAGAGGTATATATGCAAGAGGAGCGTGTGCTGGTAGGGCTTGAAGAAGTGCACACCCCAAATCGAGTACTCGATGCCGTGCCTCACAATATAGCACAAGCAAACAATGATGATCTTCTTCCAATTGAGGCTGATATCCAACACCAGTTAGATGTATATATGCAAGAGGAGCATGTGCTGGTAGGGCTTGAAGAATTACACACCCCAAATCGAGTACTCGATGCCGTGCCTCACAATATAGCACAAGCAAACAATGATGATCTTCCTCCAGTTGGGGCTGATATCCAACACCAGTTAGAGGTATATATGCAAGAGGAGCGTGTGCTGGTAGGGCTTGAAGGAGTGCACACCCCAAATCGAGTACTCGATGCCGTGCCTCACAATATAGCACAAGCAAACAATAATGATCTTCCTCCAGTTGAGGCTGATATCCAACACCAGTTAGAGGTACATATGCAAGAGGAGCGTGTGCTGGTAGGGCTTGAAGAAGTGCACGTCCCAAATCAAGTACGCGATGCTGTACGCTATTTCAGAAACAGACTACAGGCACAGAGAGTATAGCTGCAGCAGCTGATTACAGCCCAACATGTGCATTTTATCTTCTAAACTAATGTTAGGGAAAATGCTTTTGATCTATGAAATGTTCAGATTTATTTAATTTTTCTTTAAATTTATGTATTAACCTTTAGCATAACTTCTATGCAAAGAAATTATGATTTATCAGTTGAGTGCTACATGTCCATTGTATCTTTTATTAATTGCTCAATACTGTTACAGAATTGTTGTATTTAACCCTCAGAATTCAATTTTGTTTGATTGTATTGTGAATAATTGAAAAGGATTAATAGTGGATAATTACACATAAAACATATCTTTTATTACTTCTTCAATGTTTTGCTATTTTAATTTTCAAATCCATTAGAATACCTTTTCCTCAACCAATTTCAGTTGTGCTTACAATAATAATTGGGAGCTTCTCTCCCTCTCATTGAACTCATTTTTGAAGCAACTGTTTCTTAAGCACTGCAATTTCTTTCCTCCCCTTTGTATAGAAATGAAGCTTCCTGGCGGAGATAGATGGTGATGTGCTGCTGTGTTTTCTTTCTGTGAACAGTACAAAATGTATGATTACACAACAACAGTAAGACACTTTGGTATCTTTCTACTTGAAGATAGTGAAATGTATGGCTGATAGAGGACCACAATATTTCACAAAAAGCCATACTCCACATAGCAGAAGAAAACGGATACAACAAATGTCTGGCGTTTAAGAAAATTAAAAAGGCTAAACTAAAGGTAATCATTAAGGAAGCAGCCACATTCACTAAAGAAAAAGAAATCATTAATATGTTCAGTGAATTCACTTACCAGCCAAAAGTATTTAATATATTCAAAAAGATCTTAAAGGAACAAACATCACCTTGGTACTCAGTTTTAAAGAAAACCAAACGTAAGGCTATGCTGAAAATTCCAACTTCTATAATAATAAAACTATCATTATGAAAATTTAGTCACACAATTAGAGCATCATTCTAAATTAGTGTGCAATGATTCATGTTGCTGCACTGAATATTTCATTAGTTATTATTTTGTGTAAAAATATTGTAAAGATTACTGGCTACAATATAATATTCCACACGTAACAAGAACTGAGCTTTTAAGTTGAATTTTTGTTTCTGGCTAGCATAGAGCAATATTAAAAGATCCACATTTTTATTTTATAAAATATTCCTTTAGCATTTGTTCTAAAATATTTTCCATGTGTTAGCTCACAAAATTTTGAAAATATTATCTTTTTATACAATTCATACTGAACTCTTTTTTGATGTCAGGTTATTTTAGCATCATCCTGAGATTTGTAAAGGTCCCTACCTGCACTGCCAGTGGTTTGTAGAGCTGCATTTCTTAGTGTTCACAACATTTTGGCTGAGGAATCTCACCAGTCATCATCCAGACATTTGTAGAGGTCCCTACCTGCACTGCCAGTGGTTTGTAGAGCTGCATTTCTTAGTGTTCACAACATTTTGGCTGAGGAATCTCCCCAGTCGTCATCCAGACATTTGTAAAGGTCCCTACCTCCACTGCCAGTGGTTTGTAGAGCTGCATTTCTTAGTGTTCACAACATTTTGGCTGAGGAATCTCACCAGTCATCATCCAGACATTTGTAAAGGTCCCTACCTGCACTGCCAGTGGTTTGTAGAGCTGCATTTCTTAGTGTACACAACATTTTGGCTGAGGAACCTCCCCAGTCATCATCCAGACATTTGTAAAGGTCCCTACCTGCACTGCCAGTGGTTTGTAGAGCTGCATTTCTTAGTTTACACAACATTTTGGCTGAGGAATCTCCCCAATCGTCATCCAGACATTTGTAAAGGTCCCTACCTGCACTGCCAGTGGTTTGTAGAGCTGCATTTATTAGTGTTCACAACATTTTGGCTGAGGAATCTCCCCAGTCATCATCCAGACATTTGTAAAGGTCCCTACCTGTACTGCCAGTGGTTTGTAGAGCTGCATTTCTTAGTGTTCACAACATTTTGGCTGATGAATCTCCCCAGTCATCATCCAGACATTTGTAAAGGTCCCTACCTGCACTGCCAGTGGTTTGTAGAGCTGTATTTCCTAGTGTTCACAACATTTTGGCTGAGGAATCTCCCCAGTCATTATCTGTCAATTACAAAATTATTTGTAGTTATGTAAAAAATGAAGCTAGCTACAGTGAAGCAATAAATATTACACAAATACAACTATTTGCAACAAAAAATAAAAATAAGAAACATTTAAACATTTGCATCATTTTCTTAAGATAAGTGAAGTTTTTGTTGCAAATAGTTGTATTTGTGTAATATTTATAGTTGTTTCATTTTTTACATTCACCTTACAGTGCACAAAGCATAACAGAGGAACCAAAAGATAAGAAAACAAGATGTATGTTTCGAGGCCTCATGTGTTTAAGAAGTTTAATAAAGCAATAATGTATACAAATGTGTGAGCTGCATACTCATGCACAAATAAAATATGGAACTTGATATTTTTTACATTTGCTGATGAAGCACAGCAAAGAACTGACTCAACTAGTTGTGTAGAGATAGGATATTGTTATGTTACAACTAAGTTTATTATAATATTAGAGATAGCTTAATTCACATTTCTATAATGTGTACAGAAACTTCCTACATAATAATACTTCTTTCCTCTTTATTCATTACAAAGATACCAACTATGGAACAAAGGCATAAACCACAACTTTTGTTTTGCTTAAGTTAAAAATTAAGATTACTTCTTTTATTTTGTCCCCCTTTGTTATGAGCCATATATTTATGCTAACTGTAAAATAAATTCTCTGCTAAAGTATTAAAGTCTGGAATTTGATTCTACTAAGAAGTTAGTTGTATTCAAATAACTAGTAGCTATGCTTCTAACTCTGGCAATATTTAGGAATGTTCTCAACTAAAAGATTCTCTGACAGCCAGCCCAGGACATGTGTAACCTACTGAAAAGCCCAAGCTGAGGAATTATTCATCACATCATAACTTGTCATACAAGAAAGGTGCCTTAAGGGAATGCAGCACCAAAAACCCCAAATCCAGCAATTTTTAACCAATCTTGCTGAAAGTTTTACCACTTAGTTCTGGTGCATAGTGGACACAAAATTCAAAATTTGGTTTTTATATCTTTAACAGTTTTTGAGTAATTAATTTGTGAATTTCAAAATTTGGGCAAAGAACAAGAAAGTGAAGAAACAATGTGATGAATGTCACAAATTTATCTGCAAAGAACATGCAAGAGTAAAAGTGCTCTGTAATGAGTGTGGAGAATGATTTGAAGTTTATTTAAAACAGGATTTTATTATAAAGTGATAATGCACATCATAATAAAAAATTACAGTATTGTATGGTGTAAGGTAAATGTACAGTTTGTGTTAAAATAGTATATATATTTTCGGAACTAAAACATATATGTTTTCATACTTCAGACACGGCTAGTACATAACTTATATAGCTTACAACAATGGAGTTTTAATTTAAAAGATGTGCTTAGGTCTCAAAATAAAGTCATTATTAATTTTGTGGAAATATTTTACACTTTATCGCCACATAGTTGTTAGAATCACTTTGGGGTGATAAAGCACCCCATACATATGTGTTTTCCCTGAGCTGATACCATGCGAGGGTTAAACAGTCTGGGAGTCTTAATTTTGCAACAATGAATTTGTATCTTGCCATTTAAACCATGGATCAAATTCGAAACCTGCCTGCACGATGAGTCAAACTGCAGAACAACGGCATAGAGAATGGCAGCTGTGATGCAGCATTGCCAACACTGCATAACCAAAGTACTGCACGACACATCCACTTAAACTAAATAACATTATCACCAATATCTTGGATATACTGATACTGATATTGTCAGATATTTGTTACTGAAGTATGCAGTTGGCCACGCTGTTCTGCAGTTTAACCTTTGAATGAACATCTCAAACACATAGGGAAAAATGCTGCTGAAAAATGCTGCTACAGCTTTTCTCTGTGTACCACGGTTTTGTTACATGCTCCTCTTATCTTGTGTTAAAGCTAATGTTCCAGCCTGCTGCTCTGCTTCAGCAAACTCCTTGTCTGTTATATCACCTGCAATAACATTACACCCAATTATCGCAAGGCACGACCAACTGGAGCTGGGTAGGGGACAGGAGTGATTCAGACCACGCCTACCCATTTATCTTGGGCGCTCACTGAGGGGATGGTTACAAAAGTATCACGAGCCACTGTACCGTCTCTTTCCCCTCCCCCTGACGTCTGGAACAATCGGGATCATTGTTCCGAGCCTCGAAGCTTCGAGATGCAGTGATCTGCCTATATAAACGGCGCATTAGACGACTCAGGCAGTTCTCAGTTCCCAGTCTTAAGTTCATAGTCGGATCGAGAGAGCGAGTTGTCGCTGAGTAGCGAGTGTTATGTAATTGTAAGTGTTGTGTAACTGTGTATGATACGTGTACCAACTGTAATTCGGTAAGAATAAAGAACATTTTAGTTTGTGCAACTGGACTTTTAATTTCACGAACCCACTAAGTCACATTAAATATTAGTATAAGACTATAGTTATATTTACAAGATAACAGTGAGAAAAACTGCTGCAATTCTTACCGAGAAAATCTGAGCCAGTGAAAGACTGCATTCCACTGCTTGTGTTGCCCATTGAAGAATTCAGCACCTCGATGCTTTGTGACGGCTTTCCTCCTCCTGTTCCATATCACTTGCTTCAATTCGGCATTTGCCTGACTCGTATCACCCTGCCGTTCTCTGCGTCGCCGTTTGTATGTTAAATTCTCTGGAAATAAGCTCCCAAGCTCTCTCCTAAAATGACAAATTAAAATATGAGTATTTATACAAAGTAAGAAAATCAAACTGTGTAAGAAAATCACTGAAATATAAATGTGATGCGAGCCCACTTTCTCTTTCCTGTGGCTTTATTTTCCACTACACTTTTGTGCTCAGTAAAGTAGGAGTAGCGCTTTTTCATCTTTGTATTCTCCACATATCTAACCTATATAACCTATAACACTAACCTAACACTATGAAAAAAAAATAATCTACCTAGCGCCATGGAAAAATCTAAACTACAAAAGAACTATAACTAATAACAAATATACAGAACTATGCTAAACCTTATTACGAATGAACTATTAATTGAAATATCACGAAAATATAGAGAAAACAGCTAATAAAAGGTTATAACAAGACGCCTGATGCTACTACACAAGATAGCGTTGCAAACAAAGTAAAACGCTAATGGAAAATATTGCCAACCGTTCACATCCCAGTATAATGCACAGGTAAACCAAGGCGAGGCACTGAACCTAACCAATACTGAAAGGTAACAAACTTGGGCTACTAACCGGAAGTCGAAGAGGGCTTTGTTTGAATAATAGTGTAGGTCAAAGTTGGCATCATCTAAATCCGTTTCATAATTGTTTTGTCAATATATCAATTTTTTCCACATATTCGGAATCGGAATTTAGAAGAGTTACAACAGAAATGTACGAAATTAATCTGCAGATTACAGCTGAGTACTTGGCCAACATGCATTATGTTTATAATCAACTAAGAGGCCTTCGAAACGCTGAAGATAGGAGATTAACGTTAAAGTGGACAGAAAAGCTCTCTGGGAGTATGGAGACTACGGAAGAAAAGAGGATCCGTAACGCCTTTTTGGATAAACTCTCTCTTTGTTTGGAACGTTTTGAACTACAACCTCCCTTTACTGAAAATCCTCCTGATGGAACGATGTTGGATCTACAACACCTTTTAGAAGATTAACTGGAAAATTTGTTGGTGGTTAAGACATAAGAAACCTTTGGATAATAACGTGAACAAATTAACGATGGTGAACTACATGCACCCGGCTTTCCCACTATGATTAACAATACCCCGATGTCTGGATAAAAACTGTAACGGTAAGAAAATACAAAATATACAAGTTGTTCTTTAACCATTATATGTAATGATTCTCCTTTTTTGTAACTAACTAAGAGTTTTTAACAATAAATTATTCATTTCGTGGTTTGAACTTCAATGTGAATAAATAAAGTAAATTAACACAGTCACCAATAACATCTTTAAATTTCCGGAAACAACCCTCTTCGTTCTAATTTATTTTTGTATAAATGTAAATTATATGAGATGGAATCTTGCTACACTCAAATTGTATATGTGTTGAGACACATAGGTTATGTGGCACTAACCCTTTACAGGATATTCCGTGTTATTGATTTGCATTCTCTCATGTACAAAACTTGTAATGCCATCACATTTTCTAATGTATCTTGACCAAAGTTTATCTGTAATCACTAGATGTAGACAGGAGAACGATCTGTACACCGTGTGAGTGAACACGTCGACTCTTTCTCCAATGTCATTAATACAGAATGTTTATTGAAGGGAGACATGAACCTGTGTTTTGTATTACAATTAAATTAAAAATGTCTGGTGCCGATTTGTCTGTCAAATATTTGTTTTTAGAAGCCTAAGCTTCACTTTATGATACCAAACTGGGAATTCTGCAGCTATTGATCATACCACCCGCTAACAAATTTGCTAAGTAACATCCTAAACAGTTTTTGAGTTGGCGTGCTGGAACAAACGCTTAAGTTGGCCACAACAAATATCTGAAGCAGTAATATCACACGCGCATGCGCCATGGCGATTCCGCTGTGGGAACACCGAACGCAACTCCATGTGAGATTTGTTTCTATTTGCTATTAATTGATGGCTGTTTCACCAACAGCGTAGTTATACACAGAAGCCGTCATGATATCCTGTATCATCTCGGCCATGTATCTAATTCAGATGTGTGTCACTGGCACGCGAGGTTACTGATCGCTGCACCGTATGCCATTCTCAGACTTTTGTTTTTCCTGTTTCCTCCACCTTTTCGAAAGTTTGCACTGCAGACATGAATAAAATGATACTGACTACTTTATTGCTTAAATGTTAGCTTATCACATGGTAAATGACTAGTGAAAGTGATTATGTATATGTATAATCACTATTTCTCGAATATATACATTGTGAAGTGGAAGAAAGCATATTTAATTCTAAAGTTTGTACCACAGAACATGTCGATCGTGAAATAGTATACCAGAAGGGACAGAGGAGCGAAGGTAGTCCAGTGGAGAAATAGAATGCGTTGACGCAATAAAGAAGGGAAAAAATTAAAGCAGCAATGATAGAAACAGAAATAATAATAATAATAATAATAATAATAATAATAATAATAATAATAATGATGATGATGATGATGATGATGATGATGATGATGATGATGATGATGATGATGATGATGATGATGATGATGATGATGGTGATGATGATGATGATGATGATGATGATGATGATGATGATGATGATGATGATAATAATAATAATAATAATAATAATAATAATAATAATAATAATAATAATAATAAGAAGAAGAAGAAGAAGAAGAAGAAGAAGAAGAAGAAGAAGAAGAAGAAGAAGAAGAAGAAGAAGAAGAAGAAGAAGAAGAAGAAGAAGAAGAAGAAGAAGAAGAAGAAGAAGAAGAAGAAGAAGAAGAAGAAGAAGAAGAAGAAGAAGAAGAAGAAGAAGAAGAAGAAGAAGAAGAAGAAGAAGAAGAAGAAGAAGAAGAAGAAGAAGAAGAAGAAGAAGAAGAAGAAGAAGAAGAAGAAGAAGAAGAAGAAGAAGAAGAAGAAGAAGAAGAAGAAGAAGAAGAAGAAGAAGAAGAAGAAGAAGAAGAAGAAGAAGAAGAAGAAGAAGAAGAAGAAGAAGAAGAAGAAGAAGAAGAAGAAGAAGAAGAAGAAGAAGAAGAAGAAGAAGAAGAAGAAGAAGAAGAAGAAGAAGAAGAAGAAGAAGAAGAAGAAGAAGAAGAATTAATCAATTAATTAACTTGATTGTGACGCTCTTTCAGTTGGAAGAGATATGAGTGTAACTTCTGAGCTCTGAATTGAGTGTTTATCTAAAGTTGCTATTAGGCTTGCTTTTAAATAACTGTTGTATTTAATATAGGTTTCCATTAACGTGAAGTTGTAGTCTAAAGAGACTATATTGGTAATGTGAAACTCTGTTATTTAGTCTAGAAGACTGCAAATCCGAAGCTGCCCTGAAGCAGCAATATCTTGTTAAGAGTATTCGCGGTCGAATTCTGGTACTGCCATTTCTTTACTTAGGTAGTTGTCGAAACAGGCCTTCTGTTAACACACGCCCACTAAAAGCATCTCACCAGTACGACAGATCAATGTTGGCCTCGTCCAAATCCGTTTCACAATTGTTTTGTCAACATTTATACAAATTTTTAGTGCATTTAAGTATTTTTCTACATTTTAGAAACTAAATATGAATTCATCAGTGACGGAGCAAACAGTACAGAATCTTCATACAGATTATTTAGCCAAGATGTATTACATATATAAGTACATACCAAGTTTGGCAACGGAAAACGAGAACAATTTAGCGTATCAGTGGACCAACCGATTTTTGGTATGTGAGAGAACACTAGATGAGATGATGGCACGCGACAAATTCCTGGATTATATGGTGATTTGTGTCCACGAACGAGAATTAAGACCGCCTTTCAATGACTCTCCACCACCTGGAACATTTTTAGAACTTGTGCATCTTCTACCTCAGCAATAAATTGAAATTATCCTGGCTGCTCATTATCGGGCTACAACTCTGTGGAGTACAGAATACACAGACCTCCCCTTCGCCTAGTAACATGGTCATCTCAAACCACCGTACGCAACTCCATGTGAGATTTGTTATTTGATGCCTATTTCACCAAAGGCGTGGCTATACACCTTCAGAACACAGAAGCACATCATGATATCCTGTATCCGGCAAGCGAGCTTACCCGTCACTGCACCATACGCCATTCTCAGGTAATTAGAACGATTTTGATTTGACAGAGTATGTGCTGGAATATCTGCCTGTTCTTATGTGATACTAAAGAACAAACTGACGTCCAATTATTACGGATATTAACCGGCTTTAAGGTTTGTGAACACGCTATACCTATGTATGTGGTATAAAAGGTACATTTTAATTCTAACACATTGACATATTGTAGTGGCATTTATGTAGCCTAACTTATATCATTATTTTTGATTCAATTTGCAATGTGGTACCAATAACTGCTAAACCTTTAACAATGTATAGTTTATAATGTGAGTTTGTAATCTGGGCAATTTGCGAAATGTTTACACAGAATTTTAGTGCAATGTTTTATAGTTGTGGCCACCGGGTACTTTAGAATTGCATTTAATTTTTGAATCACTCGTTTTAAAATGGGAACAAATGAATGCTAGCAGGTACATCTGTTGAATGTGTAAACTTGGTGCATTTGCACTAACGATTACTGCTACTTGTTTAAACAATAAGGTTATGTGTACTTAAAAGCTTGAGTTAGTGAAATTTGCAGCACTAACGCTTCTGTAAATAGTGTGCCTGTGTATGTGACAAAAATACCAGTATACCAAGACTGTTAGCTTTAAGCTCTCTTATTGTCACCAAAATCACTTGCCTAATGCTAACGTACAATCGCAAATACGCAGCTTCAATATGTCTTTGTGCCCTGTTACAGATCCGTGAACAGCTCCACTGTGTGTTCTACTGCTCGTCGATACCTCACCACGGAGCTTGGAACTTACTGCAATTCTTCGTACTGTTCTCGACTCACACAACTGAACTCCTTGACTAATTCGTGATGTGCTTCACTGCACTGACTGCTCACCACCGAGCCACACTCAAAGCTCAAAGTACACTTACAATGGAGTTTGCAGCAGCTCTTAAGTAGCCTTGTCGAGTGAGTGAGGTCATGCTCTCTAATTACACATTAGAACACTAATAGTCCTTTTCCCAGTAACAAAAAAATTGCTTCGGCTTCGTGAGTCACTTTGTGCCCGGCCATGGAAATAGTGTCTCTCCTGGTCCTTCTACTGGAAACAGCAATGGGGACACCTCAGCTTCAGGAACACTCATGCAAATGTAAAACAATTGAATGCCACATAACGGTCGTTACCAATTGTAAATCAAATTAGTTGTAAATAAAAACATTTTGTTTTCTACTTTGTAATTAAAGGATGAACTCTCGTTTGATGATTATTCTATATAATAGTTCCAAGAAAGAGAATTTAATTCCTGGTGGAGCACATAGGACAATGGTATTTGTGTTGTTATGTTGTGTATCTCGAGTATTTCGTATGTTTCAGCTGTAGTCCTGGTTTAAGGCTATTTATTAGTTTATATTTCAGTTTGTCAGTGTGGACCTCTACTGAAAATAGTGGTAAAGAAGTGCCTTAAGGTGCTAAGTAATAAAAGTTTGAATAATTATTGCAAACGAAGAAATTATACCAGTGTATATCAAATAGGGAAGTCTTGTTATCCACCCAAAAGTCCTATATCGAGATTTCTGTAACGTCCTGTATTTAAAATATCATTCCTACAGAAACGTCCGTGTGTGTGTTTGTGTGTGTGTATGTGTGTGTGTATGTGTGTATGTGTGTGTGTGTGTCCGTCTGTCTGTCTGTATGTCTGTCTCTCTGTAAACAGCATCAATCAAATACGAAATTTCGGTTAAATACCTAATTTGGAATTTGAGCTCAGCATCCTTCAAGAATACCACACGGAGATGTTCTAGAAAATCCTCCTACCTTAAGCTACCTTTACATAAAACTTTTTTTTTTTTTTAATTTATATTTTCTTCAAAATATCTGCAACGATTTTAAATAACTACCTTATGTTTAACATATCTTCGTGAGAAACTAAATGTTTATCTTGAATTTTCTGGGAAAGTCTTTAGAAGCTTTCATCCTACATGACCTTTGCATAACTAGTAAACCATAAGGAATAGATAAAATGTTACTAAAATGTAAAGTTACATAGTTAAAATAGACAATTCATCTCAACAAAATAGCCGTTCTTTTTTGAAGTGAAGCAAATTGGAGATATTTTTAGCTATTTGAATTTTGCAATACTTATATTTTCCCAAGTAGGAAATCGTTACTCATTTTTTATCTCTTGGCTATAAATAACATTAACAATAAGATAAAGTTTATCTCTATTAACATGAAGTAGATAGAGCAAAAAGTGTTTGTAAGAGTAGTTTTTATAAAAATAGAGAAAGTTGTAATGGGGAAACATATTAGAGGGGCCTCAAAACATGTATTGCTTGTTAAAATTCCGACACCAAAGTTTCAGATGCTGGTGGTAGATACACATTCACATGACTCTCTTGTACTAACGGCTCTTTTTTCTACCTACTTCACGTTAAGCAAAATAAAAATTTGTATATATCGTTTTATGCATATTTTCTTATAAGTACAAATGAAATAGAAAAATACAGTAGACTTCAGCGATAGCCAAAACTTTTAAGTACTGGTCGTTATGAGTTGGTTTTGACATTCTGTTTTATTTGTAGAGCAGAAAGAAACAAACGAGTAACGACTTCCCATTTGAGAGAAGTAGGAATGCTTTCTCACACATAAAACAAATCAATAAGAAAGAAAATGTCGAAATGTTTAACTCCACAAAAAGGGTATAATACATAAATTATGTAAGTTCTTAAGCAGTAAGCGTTTGTCTATTTCTTACATTTTACCAGATGTAGGTACTTAAGTCCATCAGAATGAAGAGATCTGCTTTGACTTCTCATTTTTTTCTGTAATGGATATACCTTAAGCATATGCTAATTTATTCCAAATTATTAGAGGAAATAATATATTTCCAAAACATTGTTATACAATATAGGTATATTTCGAGCAAAGGAAGTTAGTTTGTCGCATTTTTCTAATATGTTTAAGTTGGCAATTATTCAAGTTGTCAGGTATGTGTTTGTTACATGTATCGTCCCCAAAACCACCAACAGCAGTCATGTCAACAGGTGACAACGGGCTTGTGCAACCTTCTAGTTCTTGTGACCTCAGTAATTAGGGCGCCCTAAGTCCCGGCAGTCGTTTGTCTCAACTGTTTTTGTTTACTGCCACCAGAGGGCAACGTGCCTCATAATGAGCATTTAATTTATTCGTGGTGTATAAGAATACATGGGCCACACAGTTTTTGTGTTCGCCTTGCTCCCAGCTGTGACGATGTAGGTTCTACTCTCTACTCTACAAAACCTTCATAAAGATAATGGAGTTATAGTCAAATCTTTTGTGATGACTTACAATTACACGGACTTGATATAAAAAGAGCAACTAACGACTTTCTATTTGAATGTCTGGTAAACCATTAACTCAACAAACAAATCATTTTACATAAATTGTATATTTTAACTAGATCTACAACTTTTTGTGCAGTAAGATTATTTGTTATGGTTTACTATATATGTAAAAGTCATTCAGAATGTAGATGACTTCAGAAATATTCCTAGAAAGCCATTACCGAGTGGGATGGCTTAGACTGTTTCGTTTGTGGAGGACCGGGTTCGATTTCCGTGGTCGACCTATCTCACCCACGGGATTTTTGTGGGGCTTTCTCGGATGGCCAGATGAATGTTGGATAGGTTAACTATATCCCCCGAATTTCCTATTTCATCTCCATTATCATTTCATATCATCATATGGGGTCTCTTACAGGGTACAAGTGTCGGCGGGAGTCTCGGCGCTGCATGGTAGGATGATATACTCCTGGTACACACTTCCTCCTCCGGTAGGACGGTCTCCGGGCCGGCCTGGTGGGTAATTTCAGGACCACGTTGGGTGGCATACCGGCTGTACTGGCCCACCGGAGTGTTTCCAATGGTCAACAGTAGGAGCCCTGCCCTCTGCACTGTGGTAGAGCCTTGGGGCGGCCACCCTCTGTATCCTCTCACCTCATCCATCCTCCTGGTGGTGTCGCACTTGGGGTCATTAGGTACAATAGACCAATACTGAATGCAGTGCCAAATCCCCTCCGTAGCATAATCAATTTTGTCATGAAAATGTTCTAAGCTAACAATATTTTAATCAAAGCGTAAGGGTCGTTTATTTAAGACACCACTCCAGCAGGTATCGAACCTATACTACTCGGTAAAGTATCTGTAATACATGTTCGAGTGCACGTGCACACTCATATGAAACTTTTTCCAAAAATTCCCTGTTATAATACAGGAAATGCCAATACGTTTATATCAGTAGGGAAATAACTGATGCGCCGACACGAATAAGGAAAACTTTGAATGTCACCAAAACCATGCTCTAAATGGTGTTTCAAAATGTACCACAACTTTATTTCAGCAACTCTCTTGTGCACGATTCTTACAGCGTCCACTCATGTTGTGGTATATCTTATCTTTACAAGGAATTAGAAAGTGTCTCTCAAGGGAAGTAAGTCAACTGACCTCCCTACTTACTTCTCTGCTATGGACTCAATTTGTTGTAGGAGCTGAAGTCATTTACAATATTTCTATGTAATTTAGAAAATACTCATGTTTATTTATTGGTGCCCAAAGGAAAATATCCAATAACAGAAACAAAATTAAATACGAGTGAAACAAATGTAACTTGGAAAACAATAACAGAGAGATTACTTCCTGAATTGCATAAATAGCTAATTCACACAGAGTATTAATAGATTCACATTATAATTATTAAATTTGATATTCATTTACATTTTATGTTATATACATTATTTAAAATTTATTTTAGCATTGCAATTATTGCAGGAGGTTATATTTGACGCAACTTTTTGACCAATTTCAGGAATTAACTGTATTTCTTTCTTTACTTCAACACTTTCTTGAATTTCAACCATGTTCATATTAGCAACTAGAACTACTACTATCGTTCATAATTACACAAAAAATCAATATATCACCACACCTTCATATAAAAATCAACAACTACTTTCCCGGAATAAACAATACAATGACAGTGAACAATTCGACTCATTAAGTAATATAAATGAATAGGTATAATATAAAATTAAAATGATGTACCACATATAACTGATAATAGGTACATGATAAGCATGAATGGAGAAAATCTTATATGCAATTCGGGAGGTAGGTGGAATGAGCCATCCTCGGGCACAAACAAGTCTTCTGATGGGAAATTACACCTACTTCCCTTATAGCATAAATAACTATGGTGTTTCAATCATCACCATCACTGTCATCGTCATTTCTCAGAAAAAAATCCGAAAAAATGTTGTAAGTAAACGACAGTTTGACTTGGACGGGATATTCTTAAAGATCTTGATGTATCTCATGGAGCCAGTAAAATAAAATGCCAGTTTGGTATAGGAATATCCAGCATCTCATATTTGTGCTACAACCATCCATCCCTACACACACACACACACAAACACACACACACATACACACACACACACACGAATCTTATGTTGTTTTTTTAAAAATGGACTTTGGGGAACCTCAGAATATAAATGTCTAGTGAAAAATATATAATACGGTAGGTTAAATGAGAGAGTGAAATATATTAAGAACTAATCGCAATCTGAGGACTTTCAACTTCTGATATCTTTGCATGGCCATGATGAAAAAAAAAAAACAACTAATATACGAGGTGTGTTCAACTTATAACAATTCCTATTTTTTTCAGGACTGGGGACAGATAGGAGTTTCTGGATTTTTTTAAACACGCGTGGACTATTTGTGAATGCGTGGCAGAGATGGCAGTACTGTGCAGTGCATAGAACTCTAATGGCAGCGAAGAGAGTTAGGACTGTTTTTGATACTTAAAATGGTGACGTTTTCTTTACAAGAACAGCGTGTAATCGTTAGTTTTCTCCATTTTCGAGGTGTGATACCTATTGAAATTCATCGCCAGTTGAGTGATTCATGTGGTGATGGTACCATCATCCGTCAGCATTCGTAGCACCCACCTGGAAGACACACTTTTCGCATTTTCAAATCTTCATGCTGAATCGTGTGCACAGATCCCACGGAAATGCCAATTTTGGAGGCGATGTCTGCAACTGTCTTGGTTTGTTGTCACACGATGTTCTGCCTTCATTGAACTGTCGCACCCAGGAACGCACATTAGACACATCCATGATAATATCACCACATGCCTTACTCAATTGTCTTGGTTTTTTGTCACACGATGTTCTGCCTTCATTGAACTGTCGCACCCAGGAACGCACATTAGACACATCCATGATAATATCACCACATGCCTTACTCAATTGTCTTGGTTTTTTGTCACACGATGTTCTGCCTTCATTGAACTGTCGCACCCAGGAATGTACATTAGACACTTCCATGGTAATATCACCACATGCTTCACTCAACTGTCTTGGTTTGTTGTCACACGATGTTCTGCCTTCATTGAACTGTCGCACCCAGGAACGTACATTAGACACTTCCATGGTAATATCACCACATGCTTCACTCAACTGTCTTGGTTTTTTGTCACACGATGTTCTGCCTTCATTGAACTGTCGCACCCAGGAACGTACATTAGACACTTCCATGATAATATCACCACATGCCTTACTCAATTGTCTTGGTTTTTTGTCACACAATGTTCTGTCTTCATTGAACTGTCGCACCCAGGAACGTATATTAGACACATCCATGGCACCATCACCACATGCCTCACTCAACTGTCTTGGTTTGTTGTAACACGATGTTCTGTCTTCATTGAACTGTCGCACCCAGGAACGTACATTAGACACATCCATGGTACCATCACCACATGCCTCACTCAACTGTCTTGGTTTGTTGTCACACGATGTTCTGTCTTCATTGAACTGTCGCACCCAGGAACGTACATTAGACACATCCATGGTACCATCACCACATGCCTCACTCAACTGTCTTGGTTTGTTGTCACACGATGTTCTGTCTTCATTGAACTGTCGCACCCAGGAACGCACACTAGACACATCCATGGTACCATCACCACATGCCTCACTCAACTGTCTTGGTTTGTTGTCACACGATGTTCTGTCTTCATTGAACTGTCGCACCCAGGAAGGCACATTAGGCACATCCATGGTACCATCACCACATGCCTCACTCAACTGGCGATGAATTTCAATAAGTGTCACACCACGAAAATGGAGAAAACGAATGATTACACGCTGTTCTTGCAATGAAAACGTCGCCATTTTAAGTATCAAAAACAGTCCTAACTCTCGTCGCTGCCATTAGAGTTCTATCCACTGTATAGTGCTGCCATCTGTGTCACGCATTCACAAAGAGTCCACGTGTATTTAAGAAAAAAAAAGTTCCTATCTGGTCCTAGTCCTGAGTAAAAAAGGTTATATGCTATAACTTGAACGTAGGTCGTACTGCACTCACTTGGCTTTCTCTATTCCTATAAATGTCATAGGCATTAACATGATATTTTGCTTCTAGGTACAAGTCCCCCAACACTTCAATGCCGTGTTCAGCGAGTGATTGAACCCATCTCTCGAAGCCTAATCTCGTGCACTAATGAATAATTTACGGCACAATTCATTTCACATATTAGCATAGTACGTGCTAAATATGCCGAGTAAATGTGCGTAAATTATTCATCACTGTGCGAGATGTAACTTCGAAAGAAGTTGATTAATTAAATTCGGAAAAAGTGTCTCAGAAGGCACTTCCAAACTTGATCTTTTTCCTATTGTCACTAAACATTATAGCTTTTATATTCGTGTAATGAATGTATGTCTTTAAGAAACAATGCAACTTTGACAGAGTGAGATTACTCAAGATGCTCTCGTGGTTATACAATACATCTGTACTTCCTTTCCCTGAAGTGTGAATAACAAAGCTTGTTACTGTGATAATTACAAGAAAACCTGACACTCAATCAGTGCATTCTGCAGGTACAGGAAAACAGGAAAGGATATCACAAGGTCATGAGTAATGCAATTTCTTTGTACACAGAATAATGTTGAAAAATTCCCTGGAAGGAAAGTGCCGAAAATAAAAAACAACAAAAAACGAAAAACATTACTAAAGTAATGTACATATAAATTATAAGTAAAGATACACACCACTATGTACAAAAAAATAGCACTATATCTTTAAATAGAAAACAAAGAAGCTCTGTTGATTGCTTATATTTACTAAAAACTTGAAAAGTTCTATAGTACATCATTTTCAGCACAAGTTTACAAAAGAATATTAAAAAAAAAACTGAAATTTTTTATTGATTCATGACATTAGTAGCATAGTAAAACCTCACAAGTTAGTACATGAGGCAGTGTCAGAAGACAAGACTTACACTTAATAAAAGACACTACCTTATACACTTCTAGTCACCTTGGGTGAATTATTATTCACACATGCAGTATAAATAATTAGGATTTGAATGAAATGTACAGTTCAATGAATCTAATAAGAATATTAAGTACATAAAAACTGTATCATTCATTTTAAATTGTCCTAAGCTTAACTTTTTCCTTGAAACACAGGAATATTACAGCCTTGAATTTGTAAATGCTTTAATTACATGTATAAGCAGAGTAATGAATGCTGAAAAACAAAATAAGCAGTTTTAAAAATAAATTTTAATGCAAAGTGTATCTTCCAACAGGATAAAATGTCATGTAATTATCTGACTGTGAAGTATGGTTTGCTTGATGTGTAGGTACAGTTTTGGTAAATGGCTTAGTTTAACTTGGTAAGACTTTAAGCTATATATGTACTAAGATGACAATCGGTGCTCTCTGCTTAGTGTAAACCTCTCAGGCTATAACATACAACTAAATGTGTGTCACATAAGTAAATGAATGAAACGTTACACTACTGCTGTTTGTGGTCTTAATTATGCTGTGAAAGTGCTGGAACTGTCTGAGTTGTTAATAGGTCTAATTAAAATGCTTACACATCTAAGCATTATTTCTTTTGGCAGTCCATAATTCCTTATCTGTTCAGTGGAATGAAACAATATGTGCATTATATATGTGTGGCTATATCTGCTTTTCAAAATTATGTGGCTTTGTATCACTGCATGTAACGCATGTTGGCTGTTAAGCTCAAATACCCAGAGTTTGCCCGAGTAGCTCTGCAATGTACTTGGGATTCTGCCAACAGCGTAGATGCTGAAAGATATTTCAGTAAATATAATTTGATTGTGAATGACAGGAGGACTCAAAACAACAGAACAGAATGTTAAAATATGTTCAGTGCCTTCATTCAACAGCTTTACTGAATCATAAACTAGGCTAATTTAGTGCATTTTCTTTTTATTGTGTTATTTTTACATCAGTATGGATTTGTCTTTTTTGTATTGTGCAATATGCTTTAGTCTGTATCAGATTGTACTATATTTCTACATATTGCTTTAACCTATATTAATGTAAAATAAATTGACACTTTATGCACTTTTAACTCACTAAGTCATTATAACCCTCCATAAATATGTTTTAAATTTCATATAAATAATATTAATATTCATCCTTTAACAAAATTAACACAAACTTTCTTCAAAATGCTATAAAATGCTAAATTGCAAATGTATAAATGCTACAAAATGCTTAATGTAAAAATCAAAATGCTCAATATCACTACCCCTACCTATTGTTTATTATGAAGCTTTACTAATTTGACAACATTCCATTCTCTATGTCCTAGCTGCAGCTGACATTTTACATATTTTAAGAATAAGTGGAATACTGGAAATAAATGTAAAAATGGCATATAACGATGACGATGGTACAATGACATGTTAATAATTTCTTGCAATGCACAACTGCACTTAAAACTTGTTAAAGCTTTTACAAGATCAATTCTAATCGCACTAGATCTCTTCTAAGAAGGCTATTCAGGTACATAATTTGATGTAGTGTGTACAATATTACATAGCGTTTACTGAATTAAACAGGAAAGAACAATTAACTTTAAAGAGAGTTGATTAAAGACACTAGACAACATTTACTTTTAAATTTTTCCGGAACTAGTTTCAGAGGCTTTGCCTCTATCATCGGCCAGCTCTCGACTGAGAGTCGAGAGCCGGCCGATGATAGAGGCAAAGCCTCTGAAACTAGTTCCGGAAAAATTTTAAAGTAAATGTTGTCTAGTGTCTTTAATCGACTCTCTTTAAAGTTAATTTATCATAACAACACTGTTTTCAACATTTCCAAGAAAGTAATTGTAAGAAAGAACAAACTGAATTTATGGAATCTCAGATCATATTTTTAATTGCTATTAAAAACTATGAGATTCTTTATCACTGATATAGTTATGCATTAATGAGTAAGGTTATGAGAATCTAATTCTTCAAAATATCATTGCAATTTAAAGAAAAACTTTATGAGATATCATATTCTTGCCCGAAGATTTTAATTTAAGCACCCAGATTATATGTAAACACAGATGATGCCAATTATAAACAAATAAATTCTACAGAAATCAAAGAGAATTGAATTCTGTACAAATCCACAGCTACAGTTTTGGTATATCTGAAAATTCACATACTTGGGTTAGAATGACACGGCGAAGCATGTAATACACAAGGCAAACAGTATATCATTATCAAAAACAGATGCTGCCACCAAACATTGCAGATATATCTTTATAAACAATTCATTTAATTTAGATTACTTAATCCAGGAAAGTACTGTGACTGAAATGCACAAATGTTTCATACAAAAGGTATTCTGAGATTGAAGAATTTTTTTTGAAAATCTTCATGTATAAGTTTGTTGTACACACGTTAGTATAAACAGCATGAGAATTAAAGATATGTGACAACATGCAATGAGATATGTCTATAAAGCTAACAAGCAATTGTTTGTCTTTGATGACAGCTAATTATATGGATATTAACCCTAACCCTAAAAAAAAAAAACTTACATATTGAAGAAATCACATAATAATATTCATGGCATTTGATTTTGGCTTAATGTTGTTTTATGTGAACTCATGGAAATAAAATGACAATCACAAAATAGCTGTAGTTTAGGAAAGCTATTTTTGCAGTAATTTAAACTGGAAACTACTTACCCTACATGGACTGTTATATATGTATGACTCAAATATTTTTTAAATTTAAAACTTCTAACACAAAACCAACGAATATATCCAATCAAATGCCTAAAATAACTTCACTTTTCCTGAAAATTTAGAACACATTGGTCACAACACTCCTCACTGTTTTTGTTAATTTTCCACTGATATTGAAATCAAACTCAAACTTTAAGAAATATCTGATAAGCCACAATAAATTGCTGTATAGGTGAGAAAGAAAGCTTTGTTCTACATAAATAATGTTCCTGAAGATCACTGCACATCACCAAAACAATAATAATACAAAATTTCCACTCATTTGGCACTTTTGATTTCTGCCATCGTATTCCTGATAGCCTGAGATGATGAGGTAGCTAAACAAAAACAGAACATTGTTTTTGCATTGATAATTAAGTAACAAGGTTAATGAAACTAATACTTTTTCATGTAAAACATCCTTGATACATTATAAAGTGCTACATAATCTACAGAATTTAATTATAAATGAATATGTATGAAGGTACAATTCAGGTTAAATGATGATATTAATTTTCGGTATTTGGCTACATTCCAACATCTTACTTACCGATACGTCTTTGTCCTTCTTGCTACTCTTATGCCATCGCAGGCGTTACAAGTTATGCGAATTTTACAAATTGATGACCATTTTAAACGCATAATTTGGCATGGCTGACATGTGGCTTAGATACCGTTGACCCCGACAAATTTTAAATGTTGTGTAAAGAGAGACATCTGTTGACACCGACAGTGTGCAGCGCTCAATCTGCCGTTTCGTGTAGCTTAATGTGGAATCAGAGTCTCCATCCCAGTTAACACCCCCTGCAACATCCGAAACGGTTCATCTTGTACCAAATAGTACTTTATTATACAGAGTGTTCCTCGATGAGTACAACATGTAAGTTGTACGGATGTATAATAGTGGTTTGTCCACTTGTATAATAAATTATTTTATCCTATAAATACAATAAACTAATATATGACCAATATTGTGATAATAATTTTACAACAGATAGTACCAAATTAAATAAGGATTGAGGCATTGAATTGCAGCGTACTTATTAAATATGGTAGGCTATGTATGAATACTAATTTTGTTTTTATTGTTGCTAGTTTCCGTAAATTAGTCAAACTGATTAGATTACCATAGATGTAGAGAACGTTAATATATCGGTTCCAAATGAAACAAAAGAAGTAGATGAGACTTTATTACCGTAATGTGGAAACGAGTATTGCTAACACTGCCCATTTTGAGGTAATGTACAATGTTCCTTTTAAAAGGTTAAAGAAAATTTCTAGTTATCAACCATTTATTTATTTATTTATTTATTTATTTATTTATTTATTTATTTATTTATTTATTTATTTATTTATTTATTTATTTATTTATTTATTTATTTATTTATTTATTTATTTATTTATTTATTTATTTATTTATTTATTTATTTATTTATTTATTTATTTATTTATTTATTTATTTATTTATTTATTTATTTATTTATTTATTTATTTATTTATTTATTTATTTATTTATTTATTTATTTATTTATTTATTTATTTATTTATTTATTTATTTATTTATTTATTTATTTATTTATTTATTTATTTATTTATTTATTTATTTATTTATTTATTTATTTATTTATTTATTTATTTATTTATTTATTTATTTATTTATTTATTTATTTATTTATTTATTTATTTATTTATTTATTTATTTATTTATTTATTTATTTATTTATTTATTTATTTATTTATTTATTTATTTATTTATTTATTTATTTATTTATTTATTTATTTATTTATTTATTTATTTATTTATTTATTTATTTATTTATTTATTTATTTATTTATTTATTTATTTATTTATTTATTTATTTATTTATTTATTTATTTATTTATTTATTTATTTATTTATTTATTTATTTATTTATTTATTTATTTATTTATTTATTTATTTATTTATTTATGTATGTATGTATGTATGTATGTATGTATGTATGTATGTATGTATGTATGTATGTATGTATGTATGTATGTATGTATGTATGTATGTATGTATTTATTTATTTATTTATTTATTTATTTATTTATTTATTTATTTATTTATTTATTTATTTATTTATTTATTTATTTATTTATTTATTTATTTATTTATTTATTTATTTATTTATTTATTTATTTATTTATTTATTTATTTATTTATTTATTTATTTATTTATTTATTTATTTATTTATTTATTTATTTATTTATTTATTTATTTATTTATTTATTTATTTATTTATTTATTTATTTATTTATTTATTTATTTATTTATTTATTTATTTATTTATTTATTTATTTATTTATTTATTTATTTATTTATTTATTTATTTATTTATTTATTTATTTATTTATTTATTTATTTATTTATTTATTTATTTATTTATTTATTTATTTATTTATTTATTTATTTATTACTATATACCAGCCGTTACCGGAGCAAAGAGTGAACTTTGTTTCATTTATCCCACTCGTTGCCCTAAAAACTAAAGTCCAAGTTTTCTTATGTCGTTTCTCCATAGCAATGGCGTCTATTAGAAATATATTGTTGCGAGCCCATTGTTGATTGGGGCGACGCCGGTGACTAGTTCAAGGCACGGGCGTGCAGTGTGTCGATGAAAGTTCGCCGAAATGCGATGGGAAGGAGACGGATTTATCGAGAGTTCGCCTTTGTTCTAACCGCGTCTCGATTGTTTGAGAAAATTTCCGGAATGTGAGTAATCTATAAAAAGAGAGCCCACCCGCCACAAGAGTCAGTAGTTAATTGAACTCGCGTGCGTGAACAGCTGGTGAGCTGTGTCAATGACCTCGCAAGTTGTATTGTGTACGTGACGTAATTCTGGTCTGATGTGTACGAAGCGTGTTTCTACGGAAATAAAGTGCAATGTTTGGTGTTTGTAGCCTGGACTTTTGATTTCACGTACACACAAAGTCACATTATGTAGGATAAAACATTGTACATATTTGACATAAATGATCTGTTTCAACGACTTCTACATTTATCTTTAACAGTTTGCCTTTTATCCAAAATGAAGACGATTTCTGAGGAATTTTCCAGAAAAATTTGGATATACACTTCATTTGTCATGATAGTACCCTTAAATGCACGATGTTTTAATCAAAATATTTAAAGCTATTTCATGAGAAAACCAGAATTTTTTAAAAATGTTGCACATGAGGTAGAGGTATTGATGTCGCACCCTTGGAAGATGCTCACCTTACATTTTCGAATTTTACTAGATATTTAAAGTCGTGCATATACTTGGACGTAAATGTTGTTTCTTTATTCACAAGACTTGAATGACAGAAATCCAGTGAAATTGTTGTATTCAAGTTTTGGGTGGAATGTAATATGTACGCATAGAGAAAGTAATAGATGTTTTACAATTTAGAAGAGTATACTTTTTGGAAAATAACAAGAAATACCTGCGAAATGGTTCCCTCCGCAGGGCACCAGGCATCAAAGTTTCGGCACAAATAAGGAAACAGTCGGTGGATAAAGTTTCATGGTAATAATGAGCCTTGCTAAGCAGTTAACGATAGCGCGTTTAGTGTAAACAGATAGCGCCGGCAAGCAAGATAACTGAGGCAAAGGCCTCGTCGGCATATATTAAGTTACGTTTCTCGAAGGTGATAGAATGTTCGAATTACGTCATTAGATGCCTTGTTTTCCAGAAACATCTAGTGATTGACAGAAAAGTCTGAATGTGATATATAAGGGATTGTGACACGCCAGCAGGACAGTAGTAAACAGAGTGAGCTGTGTTGTTGTAACGAGAGCAAATGTAATCAGCTATCACGGTCTGTTATTGTCATCGACCTTGGAAGACTGTGTATATGTGATGTAATGTTGTTACGTGAGAATGGAATAGTGTATCTCTACGAGAATAAAGGAGATTTTTAATTTCTGCAACTCGGCCTTTTAATTCTACGAACCCACAAAGCCACAATATATTTGACATAAATTGTGTGTTTTAACAAGATCTATATAACTGTGTAGGACTATTTTGTCTATCTCTTACAGATTGGCAGTTATTTAACAGTCATTCAGAAAGAAGAATGCTTCTGAGGAAATTCCCAGAAAGTTCAACATATTAATTTCATTTGTCATAAAAATTTCTTGAACATATTTTACTCTAATCAAAGTCATTATAGCCGTTTAGAAAACAATTTTATGGATTTGCTCCATCGAAATGTTAGTCTGAGATGAGGGGTTATCTTCATACTGCATCGTTGGACAGGACTGGACTGGACTGGACTAGCACGGAGGTCCAACCTTGGTGTGTTGTGCTGTCGAGCTGGTGGAACGGTTACCCTGAATTTATCTTTGTTAACAGAAACCTCTCAGATAGCACACTGATTATTCTTGTAAGAGTGAGAGGGGAACTGACGGGCCTCACGTTCGTGTGCTATGCACCAATGAACTCATCACTTCAGCCAATGGAATTCGCAGAAATCACAAATGACAGGTATATGTTCACTCCACGTGGATTAATCAGTGCGTTATCTGAGAGGTATCTATTACAAAAGACAAATCCATGGTAACCGTTCGAGCAGCGCCACTATACCTATGTCCCCAAGTGGGGCATCCCCGTGAGGAAGAATGAGGGTGGCCGTCCCAAGGAGCCACTACACCTATGTCCCCAAGTGGGGCATCCCCGTGAAGAAGGAAGAGGGTGGCCGTTACAAGTAGACAGTACACCTATGTCCCCAAGTGGGGCATCCCCGTGAGGAAGAATGAGAGTGGCCGTCCCAAGGAGCCACTACACCTATGTCCCCAAGTGGGGCATCCCCGTGAAGAAGGATGAGGGTGGCCGTCCGAAGGAGCCACTATACCTATGTCCCCAAGTGGGGCATCCCCGTGAAGAAGGATGAGGGTGGCCGTCCGAAGGAGCCACTACACCTATGTCCCCAAGTGGGGCATCCCCGTGAAGAAGGAAGAGGGTGGCCGTTACAAGTAGACACTACACCTATGTCCCCAAGTGGGGCATCCCCGTGAGGAAGAATGAGAGTGGCCGTCCCAAGGAGCCACTACACCTATGTCCCCAAGTGGGGCATCCCCGTGAAGAAGGATGAGGGTGGCCGTCCGAAGGAGCCACTATACCTATGTCCCCAAGTGGGGCATCCCCGTGAAGAAGGATGAGGGTGGCTGTCCCAAGGAGCCAGTACACCTATGTCCCCAAGTGGGGCATCCCCGTGAGGAAGGATGAGGGTGGCTGTCCCAAGGAGCCAGTACACCTATGTCCCCAAGTGGGGCATCCCCGTGAGGAAGGATGAGGGTGGCCGTCCCAAGGAGCCACTACACCTATGTCCCCAAGTGGGGCATCCCCGTGAAGAAGGATGAGTGTGGCTGTCCCAAGGAGCCACTACACCTATGTCCAAGTGGGGTATCCCCGTGAAGAAGGATGAGGGTGGCCGTCCCAAGGAGCCACTACACCTATGTCCCCAAGTGGGGCATCCCCGTGAAGAAGGATGAGTGTGGCTGTCCCAAGGAGCCACTACACCTATGTCCCCAAGTGGGGTATCCCCGTGAAGAAGGATGAGGGTGGCCGTCCCAAGGAGCCACTACAGTGAAGAGGGCGGTTGGAAACTCCCCGACATCCCAAGCTATTGTGCTCTGGAAATGGCTCCACCAGATCGGGTTCGAGGACCGGTTACCATCCTAGCGGAAAAGGAAGTGGTTTACTCAGAGCATATCATCCTGCCATGCAACGCCGACACTTCTGCGCTGTAACAGACCACCATATGAGAGATGATGTAAAATAATAATGGGGATGAAATATAGATATAGGAAATTCATCTGATGTAATTAACCTACCCAGCATTCGCCTGGCAACGCGGAAAACGTTCGAGAAAACCCATGGGCCAGGTAGGTCCGCCTCGGGAATCGAACTCGCTTCCAGAAAACTATAGGCCAATTAGCCTTCTAAATACAATGAGCAAGGTTATGGAAAACATTCTACTAAAACGCATTAATACACACATAATAAAGAACAACATACTGATCAACGAGCAATTTGGGTTTAGAAGCCAACACTTGACAACACTGCAACTGCTCCGACTAACCGAATCAATAACGAAGGGCTTCAACACCAATCGATCAACAGGTGTCATCCTACTCGACATCGAAAGGGCCTTCGACCGCGTTTGGCACGCTGGACTACTCCGTAAACCTATAACTTTAGGGTTCGCGGATTCCTTAGTATATATCATTAAGAATTATCTCTCAAATAGAACCTTCGCACAAGCGTAGAAAATAAAACCTTCTCATTAAGACACATTAGAGCAGGAGTCCCCCAAGGTAGTCTACTGGGACCAGTCCTATTCAATTTATACATCAATGACATCCCAGAAACAGTGAGAGTAGATAGATACCTATACGCCGATGACACAGCACTAACAACACAATCGACCGCACCCAGAATAATAGCCCTTAGGCTACGTACTGTTTTGACCAACCCAGAGCCATGGCTCACCAAATGGCGCATAAAGGTTAACGCACGGCAAAGCCAAGCAATAATATTTACCAAAAGAAACAAGCACCGACACAATAAACATGGGCTAATGCCACTAACATTCCGGAACGAGGAAGTCGAATGGAAGGACTCAATCACCTACTTAGGTGTGACAATGGATCAGGGCCTTACGTGGAAACAACATATTAACACAGTAAGAGCTAAAGCAAATGCCCAATTAAATAAACTATACCCAATTATTAATACAAACAGCTCACTAAAACTAGAGATGGGAAAAGCACTATATAAAACACTTATTAGACCCATCCTAACTTACGCTGCCCCCGCATGGGGACATGCAGCCAAAACGCACATTAAAAGATTGCAAACAATGCAAAATAGAATACTTCGAATTATTACCAGACTACCACCACTCGCACCGGCATACCAACTCCACGAGGAGTTGAAAATGCATTCCATCGAGCAATTCATCAAAAGGCTCAGCTTCAATCTACTCGAGAAAAAGAACCTAAACCACAACCAACTAATACGGGCACTAGGGGAATATGACACAACACATGATAAACACGCAAGGCCACTGTCTATTTTTGAAAGAACAATTAATCTCGGGGAGCCAGAGGTAGACATACAACAGTATCTAGAAAACCTTTTTAACGTTCCAGATGCTTTACATCGCTGAACGGAGATAAAACACACACCCATACACGTACACCAACACACACACACACACACACACACACACACACAAACACACACACACACACACATTCCACAGCCCTCAAGTTCTTGCGCCAATCATTGGGGAAAGAGGGTCCCCCGTGAGTGGCACAGGCTCGCACCTACAATTGATAGGTAGGCCGCCCGCCGAGTGTGCACTCCAAAATATCGACCAAGCAGACACATGGAATATGAGAAGGTATTTTCACACAACTAACGATGCTGACGGCAGATAATTACAACTGACCATTAAAGGCAAATGCCGATAATGCAAACTAGAGTTATATTTAGGTTTAGCAAGATAGCAATAAGTATATTAGACCACAACCGACAAGCTTGCAAGTATTACTTGCAGCGACAATGAAACACCTAAACTTAAGACATAGCGTTACGGCGTGATAAATTACCCTAAACTTCCCAACAAATAACACCAGGAATCCTACCAAATACCACCCACAATAGGCAGTGGATCAGGCTGGGCTTCATGTCACGCCTGTATCCCTGCATCAGAAACCACCCTCTGCTGAATCGCACTGCGAGACAGCTAAGGTCATCTTCTGGAATGCGCGGGTGCTTAAGGCGGTACAGCAGCACATTTCTCCTTCCCAATCCGGTGGAGGTGTTTTAGTGGAGTAGTACCCTTGAGGTGAAGCCCACATACCCCACTTTGCCCTCCAACACAGTGGTAATCCATAAATGGATTTTTCCTCCACTCGAAAAAAAAAAAAAAAATCGCAGGGCCAAAGACGAAACCGCTTGAGTCATCCTTGGCAGATGCAGATCATAAGTACCAGGTTTGCTTCCCTCACACACAGACGTGAACATTCACATTTTTTGGTGGAATACAATACTTAGTAAAGAAAAGAAAGGAATAAGGACCTATTTGAGAAAAGCGTAAGTTTTGGAAAATTCAAACCAATTACAAAAAGTATTTCGGAAATTGTTAATTCACAAAGAACATATTTAGCCTTTAGTTGTGTTGTTAGTAAAGTTATATTTACAGGCTTTAAAATTTTCAAGATTACACTTTTTTTTTAAAAAAAATATATATCTTACAAATGTGGAAATGTAATTAATCATTAGATGCGTTTTCGAAAGAATCGAAATATCCGGAAAATATGCTTTGAAAATTATAGTTTTGAATTGGGTACCTAACCATGGTGTCGCATTCACAGAGCTTATCTTAATTTTTGAGTTATCTCTTCACAAACATAGAGAAAGATGTAAATCTCAAAATAAGTATTTCTGATATCGATTTTTTGGGTGCAATTCAGTACTTCATTTCCTTAATGTAAGTTCCTATGTAGTATACAGAAAATGTAGCATAAATAATTTATATCATGTTCCAAAGATGCTACGAGAGTGTTCAAATAGAAAATGTCTCTTTATTTCTGGTTGGTTTTTTCAGGACTAACGATTTTGTTTAAAATGGCATTTGCTTTACATATTTACGTTACAAATGAAACATATAACTTGACTTGTCTGGGAATCTGCACTAAAGTCGTGCTTAGTGTGCATAACATTTGTATAAATGATAATGTCACAATATTCGGTTATTTCTCCACTATCCACTTTATACCTTCAAACAAATGTGTAATGTACAAATCTTCATCTCGATTAACATACACTTACAGAAACAAATGATTGTGAATGAAACAAATGGTGTGACCCACTTTGTGAGATCTTGTGTTTGTAAGCCAACGTCTTCTCAAATTAGCTAATTAATATTTCATAAATATGGCACTGCTATTTTGTGGTAATTTTGCTTGATGAAAGACACCATTACAAGTTTTTGTAGTAGTTTGAAAAATAATTGGTAAACATTTGAAGCCGAGGTGCATATAAGTAATTTGTAATATTGGCAACTTTTAATATACTAAAGAAACAGCTTCCTGTTTTTAGAGTAAATAAGAAAGAAAGGAGTTGGGAGGTGATTTTAATAAGTGAGGGTTGGTGCGTGGAGATACCGCCAGATGCCACTACGCTCCATTAGATTAAGAGTGTGCAGCAATAACAGGAAGAGGGTCTGCTCGCCTCTTAATGTAATATTCTACACAATAAGCCAATTGTTTCTCAGACCAGACTGCCCATTCGGAAATTATCACCGAAAGCTCTTGCCCATCTTAGCTAAAAGTAGTACCACGGAGATACAATGTTGTATTAGCCTCTGGTCCACATGGTCGCGGTTTCAAATCCGGCTGTAAAACTCCTCAGCATGTATTCTTTCGAAAAGGAAGTAAAGTCGGTGGGCCCTTGTCATACATTTACGGCAATTAAATAACCTCAAGCCCTTATAACAAGGCCTCTCAGCAAAATGAAGCGGTCTTTCGCTCCCAATATGGAATGGGGCGCTAACACTTAAGGAGCATTAAACTCAATTTCATTTAATTCCCGCCCTTTCTCTAAATTTGTGCCTGTAGGATTTACCATCCGTTAGCCAATGTAACATTTATAATAATAATAATAATAATAATAATAATAATAATAATAATAATAATAATAATAATAATAATAATAATAATAATAATAATAATAATAATAATAATAATAATAATAATAATAATAATAATAATAATAATAATAATAATAATAATAATAATAATAATAATAATAATAATAATAATAATAATAATAATAATAATAATAATAATAATAATAATAATAATAATAATAATAATAATAATAATAATAATAATAATAATAATAATAATAATAATAATAATAATAATAATAATAATAATAATAATAATAATAATAATAATAATAATAATAATAATAATAATAATAATAATAATAATAATAATAATAATAATAATAATAATAATAATAATAATAATAATAATAATAATAATAATAATAATAATAATAATAATAATAATAATAATAATAATAATAATAATAATAATAATAATAATAATAATAATAATAATAATAATAATAATAATAATAATAATAATAATAATAATAATAATAATAATAATAATAATAATAATAATAATAATAATAATAATAATAATAATAATAATAATAATAATAATAATAATAATAATAATAATAATAATAATAATAATAATAATAATAATAATAATAATAATAATAATAATAATAATAATAATAATAATAATAATAATAATAATAATAATAATAATAATAATAATAATAATAATAATAATAATAATAATAATAATAATAATAATAATAATAATAATAATAATAATAATAATAATAATAATAATAATAATAATAATAATAATAATAATAATAATAATAATAATAATAATAATAATAATAATAATAATAATAATAATAATAATAATAATAATAATAATAATAATAATAATAATAATAATAATAATAATAATAATAATAATAATAATAATAATAATAATAATAATAATAATAATAATAATAATAATAATAATAATAATAATAATAATAATAATAATAATAATAATAATAATAATAATAATAATAATAATAATAATAATAATAATAATAATAATAATAATAATAATAATAATAATAATAATAATAATAATAATAATAATAATAATAATAATAATAATAATAATAATAATAATAATAATAATAATAATAATAATAATAATAATAATAATAATAATAATAATAATAATAATAATAATAATAATAATAATAATAATAATAATAATAATAATAATAATAATAATAATAATAATAATAATAATAATAATAATAATAATAATAATAATAATAATAATAATAATCGGTGAGAAAACAAAATGACAAAAAGAATAATCTCGATGATGATGATAATTTTAATGACAGCTGCCACGATCGTATCAGCACCGTTAGGCCCGCCTCGGTAGCCTAGATGGGAGCGTGTCTGCCTCACGTTCAAGAGGTCCCGAGTTCGAATCGGATAAGGTTTTTTCCAGGGTTTTCCTTTACCCTGGAAGACGAATGTTGGGTAACTCTAAGCTCCATGGAACCTGGGCTCATTTCAGCTTCATTTCACCCATTCCATTCATCGTCCAAATTGACTTAGCGTTGGAGGACGTAAATTACAACAATAAACGCTAGTGTATAACAATTGTATTCCTCAGGAGTTATTTTACTTGTCAATAAATCTAAAGAAGTGGAATTGTCGCTTTGAGCCACACTTAGAAACCATAAGCCCGGGCCGGGTTTCAACTGTCTCCCTGGGATAGAGAAAGAACATTTCAGGAACACCTCACCAACTCAAAATGCCCTTTACATACAAATGTTTTGCGTTACTTTTGTATTTCTCAAAATTTCCTGAAACGAATTTGTTTAAAATGTCGTAGCTTTTGAAATATTTTCATGACAGTTAAAATGTATATAACAAGAGTTATTTTGCATGCCATATATAAGCTATATATAAATACGTCATTTGGAATTAGAATTGGGGAAAATGTATCACACAAATCCATAGTTACAAAAGGTTTAAGTCAAGGTTGTAGTTTATCACCAATCATTTTAACATATTTACAAAACATGCTTTACAAAAGTGCAAAACTATTATGTGTTCTCGTCTGTAGCGAATCAGATGCGTTAGCGCATTCGGCGTTGCCACTTCATTATCCCCACTTTTTTAATATCTCCCTCTCTCTTTCTCCCGCACACTTGCAAGTGTTCGTGGCGCTACACGTAAGAGAACGCAAACTGAATTTTCCAAAGTTTTGTAATAATGCAGTTGCTCAAATCACAATTGAACATGGATATTCGTATATTACGCAAATGGTTTAAATATTTAGTTTAAAATTAATTATACTTTATGAATTACTTATTCCTCTAATCCAACGAAAATGCCAGCAGTACATCCGTATAGCTGTGATTGTTACTTACGTTAAGAGATAATTCGTCATTGTCATTGTCTTCAACGTCTGAGTACTGCAAATTTATGATGATAAGTTCCAAAATCGCATCACGTGTTATTTCTTTCCAAAAGTCGTCTTCTTGTAGTTTATCTGATGTCTCACGCAGTTTTCACAGTCTTGTTGAGTTCCTTGTCAATTTCTTTGTGAATAAGTCGTTCAACGTCAGTCAGTTTAAAAATATTATCTCTGCTTGCAACATAATTTGAGCCCACATTAACTCTATTGGATTGTTCTAGCAGTAGTAAAGGGGGGGGGGGAAGGTGAATCGTGTCTCATTGATCCAGATGATACACTTTTTCATGGAAGAGTAACTGAATAATGCTGCTTTGAACTCTCTAGAGTAAACAGAGATTAAGAACCATTCATAAACGAAGATATAATGTGACCAGACACGTTCTGCCAGACCAGCAGGATGTGTATTGCTTCCTCTCATCGAATTTAACAAACACCTTGGCTTATTCAAAGTACATATTTCTTTTATAACGTCGTGTCAAATGTTTACATTTCAGTTCTGAGTAATTTCAAACGAATACTGATACTCATTAGAATGCTTACGTCGCAATGCATTGTTATAATATAATAGTATTTTATTTATTTGTATTAGGAAAATTATTTGAGCTAAAAATAGGAGTTTTTACGGTTATGTTAAACGCATTACTCTATCCTTCCTCACGGATCAGTTTTTGCAAAATCTGAATTTTTGTCTTAGCGCGAATAGTATTTATTAGAGCTTGATTAGGTTGACGCTCGTCATACACCACTTAGAGGGAATGCAATATGACAACACTGCAGGACTCCGATTGGTTGCTCAACTAGTAGCGCTCAAGGACAGACATCATCCCATTTCAAACTCATTATAAGTGCAGAATACATGGGAATTCCCATGGATAATTCTACAATTTATCCTTTAAGTTTCGTAGATGACCAACTATTTATAGTTCAGGAGTACGAAGATTTAGAATATATGAGTAGAAAACTTATTGCAGGTAGAAAATAGATGGGGATTAAAGATTAATTTATATAAAAATTATTTTCATGTGGAGATGAGGAAAAAGATCTTGTTTTGGAAGATGGCATGAGATGCATCAAAAGATGTGAAAAGAGTATTCATTTAGGAGTGAAGATAAATGCAAGCGGAAGTCAAGAAGAGGACAAGAACAACAATATACTTGCTTAACGGGGCTTTATGGGACAAGGATATAACTTTAGAAACCAAATTAAAAGTAGGGTAACCTATGGAGCAGAAACTTGGACACTGAATAGGGATTTGATATTGAAATTATTATCTACCGAAATTAACTAAATTATAAAACAAAATCCCTAACAAAGTGATTACACAAAGCATTAAAGTTCAAAATTCAATTTTACGAGGCATGTTTTTTAAGTCAGTACCGTTTTACGATTCTGCCACCGCAGCGCTACGGTCGGCGTTCCGCGCATGCGCGCTGGTTATCTACATCTCTTGCCTACGCACTGACGCCATTACAGTCTGATTCTTCATTGTATACGTTGGTTACTGAATGTTTAAGGTGCCTCCGACAATCGTGAGTCCCGCCGATTGTGAAGTACATACTGTTATACGATTTCTTAGTGCTAAAGGCGTAATACCGATCGATATTCATCGTGAGATCTGTGAAGTTTACGGACAAAACATTATGAGTGGTGGAATGGTAAGGAAATGGGTGAGAGCATTTAAATATGGCTGCACAAATGTGCATGATGATGAACGGAGTTGGCGTCCTTCGGTCGTTACTGCAGATTTGCTGCAAAAAGTGGACGAAAAGGTGAGAGAAAACAGACGCTTTACAATTTCATCATTGTGCGACTATTTTCTTCAATATTCTCGTAGTGTTTTGTATCGCATTGTGTCCGAGAACTTGAAGTACCGGAAATTGTGTTCACGTTGGGTTCCGAAAATGTTGACAGATTTGCACAAAACCCAACGTTTAGCAGTGCATTGACTTTCCTTGAGCGGTACCACAATGAAGGTGAAGATTTTTTAGACCAAATTGTTACTGGTGACGAAACATGGGAGGCCTAAGTCACACCAGAATCGAAACAACAATCCATGGAATGGCGACATTTATCATCACCCACAAAAGTGAAGTTTAAGCAAACAATTTCTGCCCAGTAAATCATGTGCACAGTTTTTTGGGACAGAAAAGGAGTATTGCTAGTGGAGTTTCTGCCTCGTAATGAGACAATCAATGCAGCGTCTTATTGTGAGACATTGAACAATCTGCGCCGTGCAATCCAGAACAAAAGACGTAACAAGTTGAGTAAGGGTATCGTTTTGCTGCATGACAATGCCCGTCCACATGTGGATAATCGGACCAAAGATCTCATCAAATCTTTTCAATGGGAAACTCTAGATCATCCTCCATACAGCCCTGATCTGGCGCTCCGCGACTACCATTTGTTCCTGCACTTGAAGAAACATCCGGGCGGTCAGCGTCGTCAAGACGATAATGAAGTCAAAACAGTTGTGATACAGTGGTTAACACGTCAGGCGGCAGAATTTTATGAGGAGGGTATACAAAAACTGGTGCCACGTTATGACAAGTGCCTCAATATTCACGGAAATTATGTAGAAAAGTATATTAAGGTACAGGCTTTCATGTAAATACAAAATTATTGCTATATCTATGCACGTCTTTTTTTAATTCGAAAACGGTACTGACTTAAAAAACATGCCTCGTAGATCTTGTAAAAGAAATAAACAGTTAGAATGGTACGAGAATGTCCACGGACTGCCTGAGTTAAGATTAGGTACCAAAACAAGTTTTAGAGTGGGACTCGACATGGTCGACCTAGACTTAACTGGATGGAGAATATTGAAAGAGGAATGAGGGGATAAGGTCTGGAAGAACTAGATTGAAAGGATAGAGAAGAGTGGAGGAAGAGGACAAAAGATTAAAATTTGGATACACGAAGATGTTTTGCATTGTAAACCTGTCTATAAATTAATAAGTAAAATGTACATTTGCAGTTTTGAGAATAGCTCTCAGCTGAAAGACCTGCGTATAACTGTAAGAGATAACAAATTCAGAGGTTAAATGGAAAACTCTTTAAAACACGCAATTTGTGTGAACATACGTCAAGTTAACCATTTCCCATATATCCCTTGTTTTCGATTTCAAACTTCTAATAGTTATAATTTTCTCCAAAAGGGAGGGTTATAATTCTCTCCCTTGGCATGCAAAGCCTACACATGGCAAACAGCTTTTAACATACTTCAGCATCGCTCATATCTACCAAATCCCCACATTCCCATAGAAAACGATAAAAGGTTACAATATCTATCTAGATAAATATGAAATGGAAAAAGAAGTAAAGTATTCTAAAATTAACTTCTACAAAAATGAGTAGCGAAAGTCATGTGACTGTAACAAATACGAAGCAGTAACAAGTGACACCTCAATATATAAAGGAAATAAATGGTTTCTCTCGTAGGAAGATGTATAAGGCTGTGTGTATCTTCCAGCAGTTTTGCAAATGTCATCCAAAGTGAAGGCTATCGCCAAAACATTCAATATCTAGTGGATAGAGTTAACATGAGAAATTCAATGCCATGGCCGGAATTTGAACCACGGATCTCCTGGTTTCCATCCAGTCGCTCTTAACCTTTGAGCTATCATGGCCAACGCACCGTCCTGACATTGAATTCTCCATTTGACTCATATATTTCCCCGGTAGACCACTAGGGGCTCTCGCATTCGAGATACACCGTTTGTGGTGATTTACTATCGTAAGTACTTGAGTCCCAGGCTTCATCATTTAACTCTTATTATTTAAGTTAATTGATGGAAATTAATCATTGCTTCACACTAGCCGTATATAGGCTAAAGTATTTGATGGATAGAGTCAACATGTGGTCTACCGGGGAAATATATGAGTCAACTGGAGAATTTAATGTCAGGACGGTGCGTTGGCCATGGTAGCTCAAAGGTTAAGAGCGACTGGACGGAAACCAGGACATCCGTGGTTCAAATCCCTGCCATGGCATTGCATTTTTCATGTTGACTCTATTCATCAAATATCTTAGCCTATATACGGCTAGTGTGGAGAAATGATTAATGTCCATCAATTAACTTCAATATCTAGATTTCACATGTGGCGTTTTAATCCAAATTGTTTGAACTAAAATCAAGTTTCTGGAAAAATGTTCCACGACAAGTGCAGTCGAGAGTTCAGGACCGAATGGTTTCGTCTGTTGTTTATTTTAATGATAAAAACGTTAATACATAGATATCGCATTTCTCCCAGAAATACTCCTAGGGTTTGGTATATGTGTATGTGTGAACAAGCTATACTCCAAATCGAATAGTGAATAAAGATTTTCAAGGAAAAAATTGAGAAATAAAATGCTCACTCATTTCTAAATTACTTTCCACGGAAACTATTTTTCTTTCTAGAAAAATATAATTTTGTTAAAAGATCTCTAAATATATTCCTTAAAATAGCGTTTGTTTCACATATTTATTGACAAATGAAAGGTGCACCTTAAATTTTGTGATAAAAGCCTGTGAAGTTTGTATTTTGTTTGATATTTGTAAAGCTAGTACACTGCTAGACAAAAAACATACATCTTGTTGAAGCACACCATCTACTGTGAAATGCCCCTTGTTATTGCTTAAATATCATTATTTATTTTTATGTCCTTGCCCGTCAAAGAGAGCACGATATTATTTCAAAGCCATCACATACCGATTAACTCTTAAAACTGTTATCAGTTAACCTGTTGTATTACACTGTTACCACTGTACGTACAAAGAAGTTTTCAATAAAACTATTTCTGAAAATGAGAGTGCTTAGGCTTTCACGGCCGGAGTCAGTATAAGTTAAATTAGAGCTGTTATGACGTGGTCTGCTAGAGTTAGAATTTTCAGCAGTTTCGTCCAAACTGCCTTGACCAATCAGAGCAGGTCGCTCGGGGTATAACTACAGCAGAAAAGTTCTACGCTAAATTACTATCTAATTAAGGCACCCTAGTTAGATCTTTGGGAGATTATGACTGCATTAGTCGCCGATTTAGGCTGTTCCGGGTACCCTCCATGGCGTGCGGGCACCCGAAATGACAACGGAGCTGAGCCATAGACCAGCTAAAGCTTAGCTCCACATAACTAATCATTCCAAAGTATTTGGCATCAAAATTTCACCTCAAATTAAAAAATGATAAAGTAAAACACCATGGCGCATAGATTTTGCATGCTTTACTCCATCTAAGGTCCCGTCGTGGCTGTGTGGTTAGACCGTTTGGCTGTCACCAAAGTGGCCCAGGATCAATCTCAGGCGACTGCAAAGTGAGACTTAAGATGGACACTACGGCGCTGGGGCGGGTTTTCTTCGGAATCTCCGGTTTCCCTCGCCATCTCATTCCACTGGTGCTCCATCTTCATCTCATGTATCATCAGTGTCACCACCTGCAGTGCCGCATATAGTAAAAGTAGACGTTAAACACTACACATTCATTTCATTTCATTTCCTCCATCTCGAAGAACTTTACACTTACCTCCTAAGCCAATTTATTGTAAACAGCCCATACCCTCCGACAAATTCCTAATAAAATCCTCTACCTGTGGTTAAACTCTTAGTGTGTGGGCACGCAGCAAACATCTTCATGTTGTATACAGCCTGCCAGCATCCAACTGGACTTCAGACCCTACGCGAATTTCTCCAAGGAGACTACCACCGCGCCACTGACGTTCCTCAATTCACACTCCAGCATCCCGGAAATAACTTCGAGTTATATTGATGCAAATGTTTATTAATAGTAAGAGAGCATTTGTAATAATAACTTGTAAAGGCGTGAGCAGACAAATTCATGTGAGTGAAACACAGAGATAACGTTTTATTCATATAGCTCATTGCACGTAGGAGAATGACCTAAGCATATGAAAACAATTGTCACATATTTATGTAGGAAATCATTGTGATGACATTTAAATTCCATGCTCTTTACAGCTCCATGACAAAAGGAAATAAAAGGGGCGTCCAGAAAGTAAGTTCTGTTTCAATTTATCTGCGCTGCAGCGCTGCGATCGCAGTTCCGCACATGCGTGGTAGGCGCTCTGTATCAAGGGGAAGAAACGTGCGCCATTGTGAGATCGCTGTCAGCAACGTACGCTTTGTTGTGCTTGTTTACAATGTCGGTGTTGATTGAAAATTCCGCCGCTTGTGAAATCAGATCTGTGATTCGTTTTCTGAATGCTAGGACAATGAAACCAATTGAATTTATTGGAAAATTTGCGATGTCAAAAGGTGAAGTGTTTCTTCACCACAACGCACGACCAGACACTGCAAATGCGACGAAAAACATCCTACAGGGATTTGGCTGGGACGTGTTTGACCACCTCTCGTACAGCCCTGACCTCGCTTCTAGCGACTTTCATCTGTTTTTGCATCTCAAATCTTTTCTTGGGGGTCAACACTTTAACAATGACGAAGAGCTGGTTGAAGACACAGGCGGCAATCTTCTATGAAGAAGGTATACAAAAACTTCTTCCTCGCTATGACAAATGCCTGCAAAATTTCAACAGTTATGTGGAAAAGTAGTTTAAGAGTTGTAGAATTTTGTGCAATAAATAATTTTTCTGTATCTGTACACAATTTAATTTTATTACCGAACAGAGCTCACTTTCTGGATGTGCCTCGTATGTATCACTTTAGAATGTTTTAAGTATTTGTCATTCAGAAAATTTTCTAGGCAATAATAAACACAATAATTTGTGTAATTTGCCTTCATCTAGCGATTAAAACTCTGGGAAGTTAGATAAAATGATCTCCGAATAATACGACATTGAAGGTTATTCCCAAAATCTTCAAGCTATAAATGTATTAAATATAGTAATATGTTGATCACGTGGTGGCACAAATCAAAGCCATGAAATACATTCTTGTGAAAATAAAATCAAGGAATAATTTTCATATTAGGGAGAGAGATACATAATTGGAATGAATAGTTTACATATGTTAAAATCTATGTGTAACGTAAGAATGCCAGTTATGAATAAGAAGTGAGTAACCAGAAAACATATGCTGACAAAAAGATAATTAGACGTTTCAATGAACTCAGCCAGCCAGAAACACATTAGTATAGTCTGAGAGAAATATCACATAGTTCATCATAGTAGCACTCGGCAGCAACCTCCACATGCCCTTTACTAAATGCATTTCTTTTATTGGCTTTTTGATTCCCTATTTAATGTACGTACGTAATTGCAGATTCTTTCTAGAATGTGTTAACACTGCGGTTTAATAGTACTCAAAAGCCATTACAAAGTTGTTGTATGAAGAATGCCGCAAGTTTCAAGAATCTCATTTTCTAATGGAGCACACACCTGTAGCTGCAATCTTCTTATTGGGGCAGGGGCATTAAAACCAAAGCGCGAGCGAGCGCATTTACTGCCAGCTATGGACACACGAGATAAACATAAAATCTACCATCTCTAATGGAGTAGCAAGTGATGTAATAATTATCGTAGCAATAAAATACTTGGGTTGAGCACTTCAACTATATCGAGTAGGTATTCCATTTCCTCAAAGTGGCACTCCAGTCATATGTATCTGAGTATATCATGTTACATACAATAAAACAGTTCCAAGTATGTGTATGATGGAAGTCCTTCCAGAGACTACGTTCTTCAAACTGCTTTATTTGTCAAGAAATCCTTAGCTTAGTGCTAGAGTACAATTAGCTTTTTATTTATACAAATACAACACTTTGAAACGTCCCTACAGGGCTCCTTTAAGTCTCCATAGCACGCAACATTTGTGTTTTTTGAGGGGGAAAAACCACCAGGTACACATGGAGCCACACGCCGATTTCAAACACTACTCCGATATTCACACAAAAACTGTTTCGCTGCCAGTCCCACGGTCCGTCGATCCCTTACTACGGAGCCGACTGCATCCTGCATCATTCCACGGCCTGCCGACCCTCACCACGGAGCCACACTCAACTCCAAGCCCAACAAAGCTCTCACTATCTCTTGTACTACTGTCCCTGCGTCGTGCTGGTAGGCTGTACACATCCCGAAGGTTTTTGCTGCGTGCCCACCAAAAAATGGGTTTAACCGCAGAGAGGACATTTTATTCAGGATGTTTAAGGACGCTTTTTAATGAATGATGTTGGAAGAAGACTATGAAGTGTTTAATTTTGCTCCTCTGGAGGAAGATACGATGCAATACCTGTGCATGCAGGTGGGCAGCTTAATTAATTTAAGTTTCTGTTGTTTGAGAAAATTTTGAGGCCAATGAACCCTTGGTTAGATGATATCGGAGCCCAGCTTTACGCTGTTGGCGGATTAGGTCCGTGGTTTTCTCTGATGCCCGTAAGTCTTGCGGGGGACCCGAGGTTGACATCCAGATACCTAACCAGGGCGCTTCTATGTTGAGGTAATGTAGCGTAAAATGCTGCTACCCGGGGCCACGTATGGAAGAGATGAGACTTGGTGAAGCAATCCTACCGGGAAGGAGCGGCCAACCAAATAGAAGGATCTTATCCTCGTATTAGAAGCGCGTTGAAGACACAACAACCAGTTATCTGCGCCCACGCCCCATATCTCGCAGGGTACAGCATCGAACTAGAAGTCACCATAGGACACTAAGAAGCAATGTCTCTCTGAATCCTTGCCGAGAGGTCTCTGATGTGTTCGCGAAAAGCCAGACCTCTATTCAACTTGGCTCCTAGGCATTGACCCACTCGATCCTTCAGCTTCTGTATTGGAAATCGGGGCAAACTGCAGGACTGTCGCTTTTGTTCAAATTTACGGACATCAACCATACCACTCTTGAGTGAAATGGAGGTATCTGAAGGCTCTTACAGACTCTCTAGGCCTTGCAATCCTGCTGGGCGCGGTAGATCATTTCAGAGGCCAAATGTTCTTGTCTTGCATTCTGGAACAAAATCGAACGGTATTTGCTCAGTAACCACACAGTTCCGCCCCGGTCTCATGATATTATCATGACGACAATTACCAACTTCATATTTTAAACATGTCTAAGTATAAACTGTGAGGTAGTACGTGCTCCGTTCTATACTGGTTTGCTTCTAGCTCCCTTTGCACTGCTGGTCACCACAATCTGTCATATAGTTTCATGGTTGTCCAAGTTCTCGCTGTCAAACAACCAGACCTGGCAAGAATAGAGAATAATTATGGCCAGGGGAAAACTCCTACAGCCACCACCATTGAATGAGCTACACGGTGAGCCCTAGAATATTTTAATCATAATCTTAAGAGCTATTAATCAAAATATCCAAATTCTGATATCATTTACCCCATAAAGGTTAGTTGAAATGTTCTTGTAAAACTTCTAACCCATCCTCAATAGAACACTGGGACTTCAATCTTTATACTAGTAAATAGAGAAATAGCACTACAAAACCTTTATTTAAAATAATGTATAAGACAATAAAATTGAATACCTGTAATTAGCGAAGAAATGCAAGTGTTCTTAAACTGTCTTAGATATTCACATTTCTCAGAGCCAATAGTTTGGCTGGTAACAAAGGTAAGTATTCGATTTAATTTGATGTAATGGCTTTATAAAAGAATAAATGTTTGTTTTATGGAGATGTTGATGTTAAAATTATTCTTGGCTTTCAGAACCAATTACTCTTTATAGGTCAATGAATTAATCAGTCATAAGTTGCATGTTTGAATCTTTAGATAACACATTTGGAATTGTGCATACTAAGCTACATACTACAAATCAGAGCAGAACTAAAATGCAAGAAACAAGTTTCATAGGCAAATATTTAAAACTGGAAAAATCCATATAGAAAGGCTACAGAAGGAAATAAAGGAACCACGGGAGTGATTTAAGCGTAGTTTTGGGTTTTAAAAGTGATATAGTAGGAAAAAATGACTGCACGTCTCTACATAATATTTTTATTACGTAATTTAACATTTTTAAATGTCATTTCACCCGACAACTCAGCACAAGTGTCCATTAAATCTCAGGTGAGTTCTTATTTGACTTTTGTTGTACGCAGTTACAAACATACATGGATCTTAAAGTGAAAATGTTTCTTTGGCTAGAGAGACCTCCAAACTATGCCTAGCAGAAAATGTAATAGACGATAAAGGATGTAGAAATTTGTGTCAATGTAATATGGCAGAGTTTTTTTTAAGGTCAGAGGGGCTTTAGTGTGGGACACATAGCAGAAAAGAAGTGTTGGAAGTTGCATCTATACAAATAGGATAGTAAAGTTTGTCTTACTTTGGGCTCGTGCTCTTGCAAGAAAGGCTGCAATCAGCACCAAACTTCAGACTTTAATAAGACGTGATTTGGTGCTGCCACTTTATTAGCTGGCAACTACAAGTATAGATGAAAGTTTTGTCTGAATCGAGAAGGACACAAGTTCACGTAACAACTAATACGGAGTATATTACTTCTAAACAATCTCATTATAAATTTCTGCTTATTATTTATTTAATAGGTACGTACTTACAAGGGAAAGTATTGCATTCCACACTAAAATTCGAATCTACACTTCTCCTACATCCAAAAAAGCACTTGTAGTAAAGTGTCTTTGTGTGTCTGTAAACTCAGAAACCAAATACCAACAACTTTGGTATTTAATTTCAGCTTCCTCCAAGGATGCGACACCAAAATTTCCAAAAATGAATGTTACTTACATGGAATATGTATCGAAAATTTTGCGAAATTTTATGCGAAATAAAACGTATATCGTGAACTTCCTGGAAATGTACTCAGCAGTCTTCCTCATTCTAGGTAACTTCTGCCTAACTGGTAAACTATAAGAGATAGACAAAATCTTACGGCACAAAAAATGCAGATCTCCTTAAAACACACAACTTAGGTCAAATATATTTTCTGTGGAATGAGCCATTTCGGAAGTGTTCCTTGTTATTTGTCTGAACTTACCAAAACTTTCACTTTTCTGAACTAGCAAGTCGTCATTCATTTTTTATCTTTTGACCATTCAAAGAGAATGGGAATATCATAAGGGTCAGTTTTAAAACATTTGACTATCACTAATAACATTACAATAAGTAGATGTTTAATTGTTTGTTAGACTCGCTTGTACAAGAGTAGAGAAAGTCATATGAGTGAAACATATCAGCTTTTTTATTATCTATTAATAACATGTCCCATTAGAAGGTAATATTAAATTTTTTATTTTTATTTTAGCTCTATATTGGATGTAAACATTTACTAAGTAATAATGTGTGTAGGTAAATTGTAAAAGAGGAAGCAGAATAGAGTGTGATCGTGAGAATTAAAGAAGAAGATACGAACAAGTTACATAAAGTCTTAAAGTAATTGAAATAATGGTAGGAGAAAATGGTTTAATAATTGGAATAGTGAAAAATGAGACAAGAATAAGCGAAGGTATATAAGTGAGAATATTCGAAAAGTGAGGTTAAGTAAAGTGGCCAAGTGAGATAATAGTAACAAGTCGTTTAAACGAAGGGTGGAACAATAAAAATAGAGTGAAGGACAACAAGTTGTCAAATAGAGAAAAATGCATGCAAGATATACAAGTAAAATAAAACCAATAACCATTCGTAGGTGAAACAGTAACATTTATCAAGTGAGGGAACGAAATTGGCATTAATAACAGAAAAGAGTAAATACGGACCAAGAATGTAAGGGGAATGAAGGGTTGTCCTAACAGCAAGGGGCAGTCCAAGGAATATCATACCATATCCAATAACAAATAAAAGTTGTACAATTGACTATTTTAATTGTTTTTATAAAAATGTATTTTAGTTTCTGTTTGGGAACTTGTTGCACTAAAATAACGAGTTTACAATACATCACATTTACACAACAATTATTTATAAATATTAAAGATCATCAGTGTAGTCGTATGAAGTCTATTAAACTGATGAAATAGTAAAATCATTTATGAATTTTGTAGCCAGTTGGGTATTTGTAAGTATTAAATTTCCTCCTCATTCCTCTATTTGCTTATTCTTTGTTTACGGTGCTTTCATCTGTGCAGTTACTCCGAGATGTAGATCTATTGCTTTTCGGCAAATTGTCATGCTGGTGTGCATGCGCGCGCGCGCGTGTGTGTGTGTTTAACGCCCGCTTTCACTACATGTGGCACCCCAGGCGGTGATGCCGATGATACATCATGGAGCATCGGTGGAATGACATGGCGGGGGAAGCTGAAGATCCCGGAGAAAACGCGCTCCAGCGCCGTGTTGTCCACTACAAATCTCATTTTGTGGTCACCTGAGATCAAGTGCTCGCCTCGGTAGCGTAGATGGTAGTGTGTCTGCCTCACGTTCAACAGGTCCCGAGCTCGAATCTCGGTCAGGGTGAGTTACCTGGATAAGGTTTTTCCGGGGGATTCCCTTATCCTTCAAGGCGAATATCGGGTAATTCTAAGCTACGTGGACCCTTGACTAATTTGAGCATCATTTCACCCTCTTCATTCAACGTCCGATATGACTTAACGTTGGAGGACGTAAATTACAACAACAAAAAGTGCAAAAAAAAACTTGAAATAAAACTCTGGCCGCCTTGGTGAGAGCCGAGCGGTCTAGCCACCCAGTCGTTTCTGAGAGAGAGAGAGAGAGAGAGAGAGAGAGAGAGAGAGAGAGAGAGAGAGAGAGAGAGAGAGAGAGAGAGAGAGAGAGAGAGAGAGAGAGAGAGAGAGAGAGAGAGGGCGGCATAGCTTAAAAACAAATAATAATCAGTTTAACAAAAAACGTTCCTATTTGAATTCAGCATTTCCAAGAATACGACACGAAGACGTTCCTCAAAATCATCACTTTCTAAACCAATGTTTATAGAGAACAGTTTTCAAACACTTTGTTTTTCACAAAAATGGTAAAAACTATTTTCATTAAAAATCGGGTATTTTCATGGCAAATGAAATATATATTTTCTGGGAATATTCTCAGAAGTCCCTTCCATTCTGAATGACCTTTACATAACTCGTAAACCTCGGGAAATCTTGAACATATATCTCATTAGGGCACACAATTTGTTATTAATTTCGTATATTTAAGGAGTTATTTATTTTTGAGATATTCCTTGTTAGTAATTGGAATTTTCCACTACATATACACATTTTATTTATTCCCCTATTCGCTGTGTGCCTAGAAGGAAATGTGTATGAAGATATGTTTGTCTGGAATCGCATGAAGAGCATGGCAACGCTGTGCGTCATATGTAGCTTATGCCAGTAAAGCCGCGAATGACCGCAGTTGTCGAGCGAGGTACCGACGGAATGCCTGTCACGTCGATAATTGTCGCGCAGCGCCATTATTTCATTTCCCGGCCGCCGCCGCCGCATCATATGCTAATTCTGCAAACCGCACAATCTTTTTCAGCTACAAACGACCGACGTTGTCTACATACAACAGGTACCATGCGTCAGGTTCGTCATCCATTTCTCTATTCATTTATTATATTCCACCCAAAAATTCGACACCGAGTTTTTCCAGAAATACACGTTTTGAGATTCCCTGAATCTAAGAAATTAGAAAAACGTTTATATGCCTTTGTGTTTATCGGTCTCACTGTCGAACTTTATATATGCAAATATGTAGTACTCGAAAACAACAGTCTTACACTTAACACCTACTGATGTTTAGGGCCTCCTAATTGTGTGACATGATGTTTTTCACATAACATTTCCATATTACCATATCATGGTACATTTTTCGCATCTCATAATCTACGGCGTCCATAAACTAATGATCTAATATGCATAGAGTATATTTTTGAAATGTTGATGTTCTCAAAACAGGCTCTAACATTTTTCATTACTCTTTTACATGCCTAAATGTTTCTGAATAAATATTATACATATATAAAACTTCCTGAGAATAGTCTCGGAAGCTTTGGATTCAGAAAAGGAATATCGACTAATAATGCAACTTACAAGCTTACACATGAAGTGTTGACTGCCTTAAATGATAAAAGACATGTAGGTGGAATTTTTTGTGATCTAGCAAAGGCTTTTGATTGTGTTAATCATGACATTCTTATAGCAAAACTGGAATTCTATGGAATAAAAAATGAACATTTAAGATGGTTTGTATCATATCTAAATGAAAGAAAACAGAGTGTTGAAGTAGCTGTCAGTGATATTGGTTATGAAAAACAAACTTCTAACTGGAAAATAGTAACTCATGGAGTACCCCAAGGTTCCGTGTTAGGGCCTTTATTATTTCTTATCTATATAAATGACCTCTCACTTTATATAAAGGACATTGCAAGTACAGTTCTTTTTGCTGATGACACTAGTGTCCTGGTGACCAGTACAAATTTAAACGAGTGTACAATTAAAATGAATTATGTTTTGAACTGTATGTCATGCTGGTTTAAAGCAAACAAATTATCTGTGAATCTAGACAAAACAAAAGTGGTCAAATTTATAACCTGTCGTACATCACATACTGAAATAGAAATCGGGATTAATGATATGTTATTAGAAGAAATTGACAGCATAAAATTTCTGGGCCTTCAAGTGGACAGATGTTTAGATTGGAAAGCTCACATAAATTATATCTTACCTAAACTCAGCTCTGCCTGTTATGCTATCCGAGAGCTGGTAAATGTGAGTTCTATTGACACACTTAAATTGGTATATTATGCATACTTTAACTCTATTATGGAGTATGGAATATTATTTTGGGGCAACTCAGTAGAAAGTAAAAAAATATTCCTTATGCAAAAGAGGGTTATAAGAATCATTACTAACACCCACACCAGATGCTCCTGTAAAGATCTTTTTACAAGATTGAAGATATTAACGCTTCCTTGCATGTATATATTCTCGATCCTAAAATTCTTTGTATGCAATCGTGCCTTATTTGCAACAAATAATGTAATTCACAAAATAAACACTAGACAAAAGTATAATATCCATTATCCCAGTGCTAAACTTTCTTGCTTCCAGAAAGGTGTGTATTATGAAACTATCAAAATATTTGGCGCACTTCCTAATGTTCTTAAAGAAAAAGTTGATAATTTCGGTGCTTTTAAAAAAGCTGTTAGAGAGTACCTTTGCTCAAAATCTTTTTATTCTGTACAAGATTATCTGAATGACAAATTATCCTGATAATGCTTCTGTAACTCTATAAGTAGTATTTAACTATTCCAATGACAAATCATTACTTATAAATATTTGATGCAAGCTGAAAGTTTATTTTTAATCTATATGTATTTAATAAATAACAAGAATGGTATCCATTGCAAAAAGGTTGAGACATACTGGCATAAGCCAAGTGACAGCTGGTTTAAAAAGTGTTTCATTTTGTATCAAATATAATTATCCCTGCTTTGTTTTCCATATTGTTGTTCATATTGCCTGTATACTATAATATGTGTCTTATGTTAACTTTTGTACATATATACGCTATTAAACTTTATACCTCTGGACATGTTCAATGTTCACAGCCTTTTCTGGCTAAAAGTGAACCTACTGAACGCAAATCAATCTAATCTAATCTAATCTAATCCTAAAGGTTTTACATAATTGGCAAACCGTAACAGACCGACTAAATCGAGTGTATATAATACACAAAAATTTACAGCTCTCAAAAACGGATATAGCTCATTACATTATTCTTAATCCAGAATTAACCCTTTCGGATATACTCTTTAGTATTGGTTTGAAAATGCCACTACATATACATTTATATAAATGGAAATAGTTATTGGCTTTTCATCCCTTGGTCAAGATAGAGTACGAAGCTTTAAAGCCATTAGACAGAGACGAATTTTCGAAAGATCTGACTGTCCGATAGGTGTACTATATTCCTATACTCGTTCTGTCAAGCAAATAGAAATGTTTATCTCGATTAATATAAAGTACAGACAAGAAAAAAACATTTAGGAGAAACGTTTGTTGAAGAATAGGACAAGAAAGTTCATGTGAATGTAGCATTCATGTAATTTAGGTCGCATCCTCCAACATGAAGTCATTTCGGACATTGAATGCAATGATGTTCAAATGAGTACAGGGTACATAGAGCTTAGAATTTTTTTATCCCACCACTGCCAGTAAAAAGCCCGCCTCGGTAGCGTAGATGGTAGCATGTCTGCCTCACGTTCAAGAGGTCCCGAGTTCGAATATCCGTCAGGGTGAGTTACCTAGATAAGGCTTTTTCCGGGGTTTTCCCTTATCCTTCAAGACGAATGTGGGTAACTCTCGGCTCAATGGACCCTGGACTCATTTGAGCATCATTTCAACCAATTCATTCACCGCCCGATATAACTTAACGTTGGGGCGGACGTAAATAAAAACAAAGAGCATAAGGTAAAACCTCCAACGTTAGGTCCCATCGGAACATAAATTAAATATGTCCAAATGAGCACAGGATCAATAGATCTTATAGTTACCCAGCATTTAACTTTCACTATAACCTAAACCTTCAACGGTATATTATATCGGACAATGAATGAAATGATGTTCAAATGAGTACAGGGTCCATAGAGCTTAGAGTTAACATACCTTCATCTTTCAGAATAAGGGAAAACCTCCAACGTTAAGTCATATCGGACGATGAAAGAAATGATCTTCAAATGAGCCTAGCATCTCTAGATCTTGGAATTACCAGACATTCGTCTTTAAGGATAATGGAAAACCCCGGAGATAACCTTATCCAGATATCTCACCCTGGCCGAGGCAGACACGGTACTATCTATGCTACCGAGGCTTGCTAGGTTCTAATAACAATCTGGCCTCAGCGCCTGAATAGAGCAGACGTGCCGTGTGGCGTGTGTTGTTAACAAGTCCTGTCGCGGCGACGAACGTACTGTGAGTGCCAGAGCGGCATTCACCGCTAGCACAATTGTGTCCACACATTGGCGTGTTTATTTTTAGTCAAAGTTCACTTAATTTGTTGAAAATGGAAATGTATGCAAGCAAAATACCATCAGGGTTAAATTCACGTTAAATGCGACGAAGCCCACAGCTTATGAGGTGCATGATTTCATAGCAGATAAGTTGCGGTTAAATGCGGAACAAGTGGATACCATTCAGTTAATCGCCAGTGAACGCGCAATTTACATAAAATTGATTTCGGCTTTGTTACTGGAGAAAATTTTAAACACTTTTCCGGAGGAAACGCCGTTCACATATATGAATGGTGAAATCACTAAAGTAGAAATCGAACACGTTACCGGGAATGCCATCAATGTGCGTGTGTTTTATGTACTACCAGAGCTCCCAAATGAAGTGCTAAAAGCAGCACTGAAAAATTATGGTTCCGTGTATGACATTCGGAAAGAGCAATAGGGTCGTCAGTACCGTGTTCCGGTGTACAACGGTATAAGAGCTGTAAAGATGCAGCTGAAGACAAATGTTCCGAGTTATATTGTGATCGGCAGCTGCCGTTTACGGGTGTCATATGCTGGCCAACCCCGATCATGTTATGTCTGCCACAGTACAGAACATTTAAAGGAGCTATGTACACACCGATCGACACAGTTGCGACCGGCCGAGGCGGTACCGAGGAACGACGCGGCAACCACATCTGTGGCAGGGAGCGTGCAGAAGGAGGTTTACCAACCCAGAGCTGACAATCCACAGCCTGCACTGGCGGGTGAAAAACAACAAGATGAGCCGACACCAGAGGAGCTGATGGTAGTGGAGAAAAAGGATTATGCCACCGTGCTTCGCGATAGTCCTGGGAAAAGAGGCATTCGGCATACCACGAAGGGGAAGGAGCAGACCGGATGTGCCTCACTGATGTCTGAGACAGCTACAGAGGCGGAGACACTCTACAATGAAAAGAAACGAGTCAAGAGGGCAAAGACACGCAAAGCTAGTAAGGTAGAAACGTGTTGGAGCAGCCAGATGGAACAGGAGCAGGAACCGGCTTTGTTTGTGTCTGCAGAACAGCCTGGACGACATATGGTACCACCAGAGCCCGCAACCACAACGGCAACAAACCAGCACATTTTGACAGCAGCGTCAGGGAGGAGCAAGACAACCAGCTTTCTTACGAGGTTTGTCGTACAGGTGAGGACAAGGGAAAGAGGAAAGAGGGTGGAACGTCAGAGCCTGTGCAGAGGACGGGGTACCAGGCGGTGGGTGTAGGTGCTGTCGTCGGTCCGCAGGAGGTTACTATTGACGGGGTTCCAACTGCGTGAATTTCTGTGCGTGACCCTCGGCTCCAAGTTCGTGAAATGCAACAGAGTTATAAAGACAGTGGTCCGTCGGCTGCCGAGGAGGGCACAATGGCGAACGGTGGAAGGCAACATACTCAGTTGGTGCGGAAAGAAACAGAATCGGGTTCACCGCAACTCACGGCGCAGGACGGGACAAGGCAGGAGACGGCGTGTGATCTCCAAGTAAGGGAAGAGTCACCGCTGCAGACTACTCAGGAGTAGGCACTCAGCCACCAACATACACCCAGGCTTGATAGCAGAAAATACAGTTTCTCTTCCAGCTCAATACTTTTCTGCTGGTGAATAACATTGACATCTGTTTTCTACAGGAAGTGAACACATTCAATCTGGATACGCTTTACTCTTATGATTATAAGATGAATCTCGGCTAAGAAGGAAGGGGCACTGCCATTTTGTACCGGAAAGGACTTCATCTACAGAATTTTCAGATGGACCCATCTGGCCGGATCATCTCAGCGGCATTGGACGACACAGTGTTAATAAATATTTACGCTCCGTCCGGAACGCAAAGTAGACAAGAACGAGAGCTGTTCTTTCAGAACGCTTGAGCTACACATTTGTTGTATGGACAAGAATATTTGTTAGCAGGTGACTTTAATTCCACTCTCTGTGCTGAGGACCAAAAAGGGGCTCCCAATTTTAGCATCATGCTCCAGAATTTGGTGTCGCAACTACAACTGCAGGATGCATGGGAACTAAAGCACGGAAATGATGTGGAATTCACGTTTATTAGGAGCACCTCAGCCTCGCGGAAAGATAGGGTTTATATCTCGCCAGGGATAGGTACTTCTGTACACCGAATTTGCGTTCTACCTGTGGCGTTCAGTGATCATCACGCAGTGATCTGCCAAATACAAATTTCGGCCATCTGTGCTGACGTTGCCGGACGGGGATACTGGAAGCTCAATAATTCTATTTTAGAGGATGCCGACGTTCTGGAGCAGCTTCAGACTAAATGGCAACGGCTATAGTTCTCCTTTTGCAATGCATCTAGGAAGAGTGACTGGTGGATTGTAACGGAAAAACCAGCTATTCGTTCATTTTTTTAAACAGATACGAATTCTGAAGGCAACGACAAGAAAGGAGCGTTTACATTTCTACAACGAAGTCCTATGGGACTTGTATACGAAGCAACGGGAAGGTTACGATGTAAATGACAAGATCAGGCAGGTGAAAGAAACTATCAAAATGCAACAACTGCAGCATCTGGATGGATATAAAATCAGAGCAAAGGTTCGACACTCACATGTGCAAGAACGGAATTCCTTTTACTATTTTGCAAAGGAACAAAAGAAAGGGCGTAGCCCATGTCCACGTACTCTTCAAGATGTGAACACTAGAAATACATTTACAGGGACCAGGTCTATCCTTCATCTTATAGCAGAACACTTTCAGGCTTTATTTCACAAAGAATCAGATGAGGGTACCACATCTCGGTATGAGGCGTGGCCGCTGTTTACAACTGGGGTTGCCCAGGAAACGGTCGATCTACTCACCCGAACCATTACAGAACAAGAAGTACTAGAAGTGATTCAAAAAACCAGTAAACATACGTCTCCAGGTCCTGATGGCCTTTCCTATGAATTTTATAGGATCTCTTGGCCCATTATAAAACGTGAAGTGATGGCAGTTTTGGTGGAGTTGTGGGGAACAGCTCAGTTTCCCGAAACGTTTGCGGATGGAATTATCACATTGTTGCCAAAGACAGCACAGCTTACTACTATGCAGGATTTTCGCCCAATAACATTGTTGAATGCTGACTATAAGATATTTACCAAAGTCATAGCAAACAGGTTGAAAGGAGCGTACACAGAAATATTACACTGCAACCAAGCGGCGATCTCGAAGCGCAATATCATTGTTACGCTGGGAGAATTGCGCGATGTCCTCATACATCTGCAAAGAGAATAGCAGGTGGCGGCCATGATAAGCTTGGATTTCCAACAAGAATTTTTTAAAGTGCAGCATTCGTATTTATGGCAATGTTTAAAGGTGGCGAAATTTCCGATGCACGTGATTAAAATTATTCAATGCCTTTATGATACAGCAAAATCCCGGGTGTTATGGAATGGCGGCTTTCCATGCCAGTACAAATAGGCCGGTCAATGCTTCAAGGGTGCCCGTTATCAATGGGGATTTTTTCTCTAGCGTTAAACCCCCTACTTCAAAGACTGCAAGATGTGCTACATGGGGTTACTGTGTAAAATGAATGCTTTAAAGTCATTGCTTATGCTGATGATGTCACCACTGTAGCGACAGATAATCACGATATGGCAGCCCTACAGAATCAATTGGAGATCTATACAAGGATGTCAGGTGCAACGTTAAACGTACACAAATCTGAGATATTACTGCTTGGACAGTGGTTGGAACCATTACGAACACTGGGAATCAAATGTACTACCACCGCCAGGAAACTTTGTATCACTTTTATGGGAGATATGGAAGCCACTATAGCTTACAACTGGAGAGAGAAAATCAACCACTTGCTATATTCGTTATCGTTGGAGAGGGCTGGGAACCTGAATTTGATGCAGCGAATCTGGTACATACACATCTATGGTCTCAGTCAAATTTGGTACTTAGCGCAGATACTGCCAATTCCGAAACGTGAAGCACAGAGACTTGAGCAACTGCTTGGCTATTTCTTATGGACTGGGAAAGCCTACAGGGTGAGCAGAGCACAGTTGCGTTTGCCGCAATCCAAAGGTGGATGTGGACTGGTGGACATCGACAAGAAATGCATGCCCTTATTAGGGAAAACTGCTGTCAGATCACTGGGTGGTAATGGTTCATCGATAGATGGGAGTTTCTGGCAGGATCAGATACAGCACTCTCAGGGGATATATCCGGGATTTAAACCCATTGTTAACCATCTCAGACATCTGCTGGACACCAGTGCTGACCTCGCAGTTTTTGAATCAACGAGAAAACAATATCAGCTGCTCAATACATCGCAGTGTACACCCAGGATTCAAGAGAAAGAGAATAGAAAATGGAAACTTATATGGAAGAATCTCTTCAATAAAGTTGTTCCTACTAATTGGCAAGAGACAGCTTATGAAGTATTAAACGAGACCATACCAACAGCGGAGAAATTATGGCGACATGGCCGTACAACATGTAACATATGCCAAATTTGTTCACACCTTGGAACATAGGATTGCTCTTGCAAACAGGTGCATCATATCTGGATGGTGATCAGAGACTTTATTGGAAAATGGTGCCCGCCGGAGTTTCCACCATGTCTTCGAAGGCTACAGCGACCGGAATTCAGTTTTAAAAACACGGCGCTCTACAGATGGGCGATCTGGTTGGTAATGGGAACATTACACTGAATAATTCAGAAAAATCCTGGAAATGTGTCATTACAGAGGGAATGGTTTGAATTCCTGCGAAGGGAACGCTGGAAGCTAATCACGGCATGGCTCAGTGATTCTATGGAGCCTTATATCACCCGATTTGAGCTCCATTACACTGGTTCAGAAGTCAACTTCCATCCCAACATCTAGACTGGCTGCTTTCACGGAGCGCAGAAAATCTTTAGCAATACCATTTTTCTCGCCACAAGTTCTTAGAACAGTGTTTCTTCAGATAGTTAGGCAATCTTTGCAATGGCTATCCTCTTTAAATGGACGCAGGAGGATAACTTAAGAGTCTCAACAGTTACCATCGTGAATACAATTGTATATGTGAAGTGTTGATTAAATTGTAGAACAGTTAACATTGTGATATACCATTATGGTTAGAGACAGGAAATATGCGGCGTGAATTGGACTGAGTTGCTAGTCAGTGAGCTAGGAGCAGTGCTAATGTAAATTAGTGTAAGATACCGAATTAAATGAAGATTATAAACTGTTATTATTGATCTTCCTTTTGAAATGGCTGTGGCGATCTTCATGAACTCTGGCTGCAAATACAAGCTACTTAAACTTTATTGAAGGCCATTTATACTGAAATAATAGATTATCTGAGTTAGGTTTAACTATAAATGTTTTTGTAAAAATTTTTAATCAGTGCCAGGTGGTTAACTAATCTGAATAATAAATATTAAATAAACATAACACTGCTTTATAAAAGGTAGTATGGATAACTACCAGGTAGGGGTACAGCTCTTGTGTTGGTAACATCTGTTATTATTTCTGACGCAGTTGAAACTGTAGATAATTTGGAACTAATGTTTAAGACAGAGTGTCGCGTTTGTAATATTTGTACAGTGTTAATACTATCTGTAGATGTGCAGTTGCTAGTTGTTTCACAAATTCTACAAAACTTCATAATTGCATTTCTGTATGTAATGGGAATTTGTTTTGTACGAACAATTTAATATTATTTTTACAAAAAAATAAAAAACAGTAAAAAGAACAAGAAAAAATATGGTTTTCTTTTGCTTTGCGTTGTACTTTATTTTGCTGCGCCCGATGCTTAGGCAACTCCTTCAACGTGCCTGTACTGCACGCTCTCTACCTACGCGATTCAATGGATCGTCATCTGTTTTACAATATTTACTTTAGCAAAGCGAGTTTTAAATAGAACTCGCAATTCGTTGGGACATAGAACTTCTCAAACGACACTATGTCGTTGAAGTTGCCCAAAAATGACACAGTTAGATTTGTATTTTATTATTTGTAATTCCCATTTTATGTGAACCTGTAGCAACATCACTTCTATGTTAATGCATTTTTGGAAGTAAAGTTGCATTTATTATTTTGTACCGTGAATGCTATGACGGATAACATAACTTCTAAACACTGGAGTAGATTTTCAAACTTCAGTCCACATATTACGGAGCGTTTTATTTCTGAAATTGGTAATCCTGTTAATTATGCAGCCTCTGTGTATTTAAGCTATATGGTTTCATTTCTTGCAAATATTTTCAAGTTTCTTATCTCCATGTTTGCTTTGAGTAGCTTTTCTATTTTTCTGGTATAACTGGTTCTTTTTCTCAGAAAATATGAATATAGATAAATAAAATTTTTAAGGTGATAAATGGCTTTATGAACATAACTTGGTGTTGAGAACATGGTTCGTTAGCTGTTTTAAAATAATCTCATGTGTTAAATTCACATTACTTTCCGTGAAATGTTCGACGAAATATTCCAAGTAAACGTTATTCTTCAAGGTATCTTTTGTTAATCTAGACGGAAATTAATAGAAATCTTCTTACTGCATACTTCCTTCTTCGTAAACTTAAGAGATTGTCTGGTCGACTTGAATTTCTGTTCTCTTTCGATGAGTAGGATGAAGAAGAAAAGAAAATAACGAATTTGATATGACATAAGTGTATTTTAACATCGAAATCAGTAACAGTGATTAACTCAATAAAAAAGGAATTTGATATAGACTCTGTATTTTGACCATGTTTACATCTTTTGCTTAATAAGATTGTGTCTATCTCTAACGATTTACTAGCTATATAAAGTTCATCTCCGGATTAAGACGATTTCAAAAGCTATTCCCACAACTGAATAATTTTCATTTATCATGAAAACATATTAAACATACAATATTGTAAAACAAATTAGATTTGGAAGTGTGAGGAAGCGGGTTCCTTATGTCTCATCCTAGATACTTAACGAGTGCGCGCGCTCGTGCTTATGCCAAACACAGTACATATCTTGAAATTTCTGTCAAGTTTTCTTCATTCTAAAATTGTCAAATACTTTTTCCTTTGTGACTTTAATTATTTTCCATATATTCGTCGTCCTAACTTTAAGGTTCCTAACGGCATATGTAATATGAAAGGGTAGAGCCAGAATGAAAAATTCAATGCCATAGCCGGGATTTGAACCACGGATATGGCATTGAATTTTTCATTCTAGCTCTACCCTTTCATAGTGCGTTCTACACACGGCTAGTGTGAAAGAACAATTAATTTCCGGCATATGTATTATTTGAAATGCCTCTGTATCTACCCGTACTGCTGCCCAAAGCGGATCTCTACTACCTCAAAGGGAGACAGTCCTTGCAAGCCGCAGAGACGTTCTCCAGTGCGTTTACAGATAACCAGACAAGTGAAGCATTAGCGCAAGCTTCCGCGTCATCTGTCCGAATCACCACACCAACAAGCAGACCTAAAAGATGACAAAGAAAGGAAAGAAAGTAAGAAAGAAAGAAGTCTTTGCATGAACATGTTATCCCAGAATTCGCGTAGTGACAAGGGAAGAACACGATAGTCTACCAAACCGCGACCTCGGGTCAGATGTTACCACCTTAGTCAATCTTTTGTTTCCAGTCATTTCATTCAAATATTGCGTTACTTAATAGTTAGCAAATCGTAATCCTGTTGTTAAACCTTTGTGTATCCCCTTACTTGAGCGCATCCATCCGTCCCCTTCAGCTGTCGTGGTACCTCTGACGTTTCCAGAGGAACCTCGTGCCGAACATGCGAGCACCTCTCGAAAAGGAGTTCTTCGGATTGGGTTAGACTCAACGGGGCAATGGTTCCCGATACCCATGGGAGATTGGGTACGTCTGTTTAGACGGGGTTGAGGGAAGCCTCAAGTTCCCGGGTGCTAGTCTGCAGAGCTAGTAGCCGGTGTGCTAGATCACCGGGTGCTCCGACCGAGGGAATCGGTAGTCTTCCCAGATGGGTTGACTCGCTTAAGTGGCGTATCCACTTCCGTTCCGTAATGGAGGCGAAGGGCTTGTTAGCTTCCAGGTCTTGCCCTAATGGAAAGAGCTCCGGAGCGTGCAAAGCACCCCTTAGGGGAGAGTTTGGTAGCTCCCGAGTACGGAGAGAGGTCGGTTTTTACCGACGGAGCAGATATTCTCGTTCATAATTGGGTCCCCCCACTGCGTAGTGAGCAGAAGAAGGAGAGGATACTTTCTTGTTCGAGTATGGACGAAAATGGAGTAGATATCGCCTAGATAAGTATTTGGCGTGACATCAAGGACGCATTTATTGAATTTTTAGGGCACAAAAGTGTTAATATATGTATTATGTACCTCTTGGTATACGTATTAAGGGCCCACTGAAGCGTTAGAGAAAAGTACAATGTTACAGACAGCGAGATGCTTCCTTCCTAGACTAGCTGTTTGTCATCTGGCAAGGACCTCTTCAAACTTCAAACCAAATTTTACGAAATTGAAACCAGAATGGTCGGCTGCAGCAAATGAACCCATACCCTTCATATTTCATAGCCCTATTGTTCGGTAGTCTCTAAATGAAACGATTTCCACATGCGTTTTTCTAAATTAGTATAAAGCAAATACAGTAAATACAGAAAATACACCATTTTAAAACTATTGTTCGTTTTCTTTTTCTTTTCTTTCCCTTGTTTCCCCGGCTTCTGCTTCCGCGCTTTCCTGTTTTTCTTTTTCTGCTAATTTACACATATGCACCATAAACACAAACATCCTGCCCAAGGTGGGACTCAAGCCCGTGACCCTCTACGCGGTGGAACGCTACAGCGGCCTCAAGAAGAGATTTGTGACAAATCTCATGTGTTGCACTTACACGATTTTCTCCATTCATGTTTTATTATGCAAATTTTTGCAAACGTTTATCTCAATATATACAAGACAGAACAAGCATTTAAAAGAGTGAGTAGAAAAACCCATATGAGTGCAGGATAGAATTTTGTTCTGTAGTGCTGGCTATTTTTGGAGCACTCTCTGAAGTACGCTATCTGCCGCAAACTTAATGTTTTTCATTACGTAAACTTGGTTAAATATTTTACAATAATTTACATACAGAACTATATCGTGTGCATTATAGCTAGAATAGGACGTCTTTTCTATATCGATACCAACATTTCCTGGAAATACACGTTTTGAGGTCCCCTATGTGTAACCGAGCTGTGGCCCGTATTCGAGAAGTCCGGGTTTGATTCCTGTGGCCTATCTACCAGACCCATGGGTTTATAGTCGGTGGTTTTCCCGGATCACCAGGAGAATGCTTAATAGGTTAATTAATATCCCCTAATTTCCTGTCCCTCCATTTCATTTCCATTATGATTTCATATAATCTCTCATCTGGAGGTCCCGTTCAGGGTAGAAGTGTCGGCGGGAGACTCGGCGGTGTATTGCAGGATGATATGCTCTGAGGAAACCACTTGTTACTCTGTTAGGATGGTTGCGGGTCTCCGAACCACAGTAGGGAGGAATGTCCGTTGTCCTGGCCCACCGGGGGAGGTTTCCATCTAAGTAAAATATATGGACCCTGCCCTCTGTACTGTCATGGCTTCTTGGGACGACCGTCCTCATCCTTTCTCTCTAGGAAGTCCCACTTGGAGGTATAGGTACAATAGATCAAGACATCACTCAGTGCCGAATCCTAATCCTAATATGCAAATAAATTACAGTGCATAAAGGCACGTAAATTTGGCAAAAGAAAGAAGATGGAAGTGCCCAACACAAAAATATGTAGAAGCCCCAGTGAAACATTCCTCCCCGTTCAATAACCTAAGAAATTTTCCGATATAATAATTCCAGCAGCTAAATTAACAGAAGCAAGCATTTCTTTACACTGTTCACAGAGAATAACCAATATTATAGTTGTATTTCTAATATATTTAGACACGTTAGACAAAAAACCGAACCAGATTCCTATAATCCAAAAGCACTCTAAAGATGGAACCAGAAAATCGAGGAATTAAAAGTTGTTAATACTGGACAATTTCCGGTGAAAGACTTAACGCGTGGAAGCATACTATAAGCATGGTCTCTCTGACCCGACATGTTTGAAAATCAATAAGGATAAGGAAGCTCTAAATTAAAAAAGACCAAATAGGATGGTTAAGGAAACAGGTACAAACATTTTCAAATTTGGTTGTTTTGAACTAATTCTTTATACTACCAAGATTCCAAATATAACAATGCACCGTTTTCATTTGCCTTAGAAACTGTTAACAATTAGGTTTAGTACATGCCAATTGAATGTCTTTGCCTCTGATTACAAATGGTTATTTCTTTAATTATACTGAAGGTCATTACGGTTTCTTTTTATGTTCTAAGTGCCCTAACTCCTCGAAATTTGCCTTAAATGACCCGAGCGAACATAGGGAAAATTTGGAATAAAAATTTAGAAGGCGTGTCCAAAACTTAAATGGTGAAGCGAAGCTAAACAGTGTTGTCCCAATGTTCGTACCTACGAAGGGTCGAAGAGAAGGTTGTAATGCTGAGCCTCCGAGATCCCAGTCGGATGTCCCCTTCCTGTCCACGATCCTCTCAGACGAAACGTCGGAGCCAGTCCCTCCCGGCGCTGCGTTATTCAGTTGTCCAACTTCTTGCTCCCTCTACAAGCGGCACTAGCGCTACCTAGCGCTCAGCGGCAGCACTCGTAGAAGACTCGTAACTAGGCAGCATGGCCGATAATCTAACGAGCTGGAGATGAGCAACTCAGCTCGGATGCTGAGGAAAGCCGTAGTTACACAAGGTAGATGAATCTTGGGGGGGGGGGTACAATACCTACATTTGTTTATAAGAAAGAAATAAACACAGCCACTTAAACAATATTGAAACACGTTTCCTAGAACGTTTTAAGCTCCATTTTGTCTGTTCAAGAAAGCTGCGCATTTCTATACGTTCTATGCTACTTACTTAAAGTGGAGCAAGTATTGCATTCCCCCAAAAACAAGACTTCAAGTTTTTATTGTATTGAAGTCCTTTGAATCCAAAAATATAAATGGCATTAAGGAAAGAACGAAAGCAGCATGTTTGTGTTCCCATGATATTTAGCACGGAAAATATTTTTACCGTTATCTTAACATATTTAATTTCTTTTTTATTTAGGATTAAAGATGTAAAAGTTTTTTTAAGTAAATAATTTAGTAAGGCAGCGTGTCCTTTCAAAACCGACATTTCAGCTAAAAGCTAAACTTGGTATTTAACAGAAATTGGTATTTAAATATTTAAATATTTTGAACAAAATCCCAACACCCAAAATAACATTTTATATGAAACATTTGTCCCAGTTTGACTGAATTGCCATTATTTTCATAACAATTGAAATGTGTATGCTTTATTTTCTGAAATTCTGTTCATTCTTAATGATTTGTGCATTGTTAAACCGTCAACATATAAGACATACGTAGTCCTTATTATAAACAATTTATGTCACGTTGTATGTCCAAGGTACCGTCAAGTTGTCCATAAACGGCTCTACAGGTTTTGAGTAAAATAACACAGTTTGAGACATGTTAATGATAAATTAAATTATATATCTTGACTTTCATTGAATGTTCTCAGTAGTCCTGTTCGTTCTGGAATACTTTTGTATAAATTCCAAACCTAGGATACAGACAAAATCGTACTATACTAAAATGTACCTCTTGTTAAAACACACAGTTTATGTCAAACACCATTTCAGATATATTCGTTGTTATTTGTCTCAATTTTACAATACCTATAATTTTCTCAAATGAGAATTCATTTTCTTTAGCTTTTATGCTACATACATGGTGTTAGGGATAAACGTGTCGATATTTTGATAATTTATCTGTATCCATCTCAGTGTATTAGTCGTGTGTTTCTTCATTTAACGATTTTTTCATGAAATAATCTCATAATTCTTCTCAGACAAAATGAACACGTACCTCAATCCGGATGTAAAACTCTAGGAGCGAAGAGAAAGAAGGACAGCGATAGTGAGACAGATGACAGGCCAGCAAAGGTGTACATACACTACCTTTATTGACCTATCAAAACCTCTCTTCCCTCATAGACTCTTCCATCATGATTGAAGCAGACGGACATGCATTATAGCCACGCCCACTTCCAGTTACTAACTAACTTGAAAACATACTGCTCATAATACATAAACGTCTGCAAATGAAACAAATACTGTTGTACTTTTGTTCATTGCACTTTCGTCTGTTACCAATACAAATACCTTCATTTGTACCCCTAACATCCTGTATAATAAACCAAGTAGAAAAATATTTATAGTTTATTCTTGTTATACCAATAATGAAACGTGTAATGAAAGAATATATCGACTAATACGCAGGCATGAGATTATATCTTGTAATATTAATGTTTGGGAGAGAGAATAAGGAAATTCATTGGAACTTAACACCTCTATTTCGTCAATATTCAATTGTGATCTAAAAAGTCAAGTTTATGTTAAAACTAGAGAGCATACACTCCTTTTACCTCCCTTCAAGGGAAGCAAGATATTTTAAATAGTTTTCTAGGTAAATCGGTATTTGCAAGATAAAAGGGGGACATTGATGAAGAGAGACAGTGTGAGGAAGTGGACTGACTGTCTCTCCATCATCAAGTATCAGATGACACTCGGCTAACAAGCTTCAAGGAGCTTGTTATTCCTTCCATTCGCATGGCTCCTCTCCCTTGAGATGTGGCTAACATTTCCTGTTTGTCAAAATTAGCAATTTTCCACTTTGATATGTAAGGTGTTCAGAAGCACTTGCCCCAAATACCATTGTTACTTCCTCTACCGCATACATCACACACAAACATTCGATATCAACATATTGCCACGCCTAAGTACCAAACTTCACCATCGTACAAAATTCTCTCCTAATGTCCATGTTAATGCTGTTATACGTCTGTCCCTGTTAGTGCTTCTGTGTATCTGCTTGTGTTAGTGTATGTATGTGTTCGTGCCTGTATGTGTTCGTGTATGTATGTGTTAGTGTATGTATGTGTTAGTACCTGTATGTGTTCGTGTATGTATGTATTAGTGCCTGTATGTGTTAGTGTATGTATGTGATCGTGCCTGTATGTGTTAGTGTATGTATGTGATCGTGCCTGTATGTGTTCGTGTATGTATGTGTTAGTGTATGTATGTGTTAGTACCTGTATGTGTTAGTGTATGTATGTGTTAGTACCTGTATGTGTTAGTGTATGTATGTGTTAGGGTCTGTATGTGTTAGTGTATGTATGTGATCGTGCCTGTATGTGTTCATGCCTGTACGTGATCGTGCCTGTATGTGTTCATGCCTGTATGTGTTAGTGCATGTATGTGTTCATGCCTGTACGTGTTCGTGCCTGTATGTGTTAGTGTATGTATGTGTTAGTGCCTGTATGTGTTAATGCATGTATGTGATCGTGCCTGTATGTGTTAATGCCTGTATGTGTCAATGCCTGTATGTGATCGTGCCTGTATGTGTTAATGCATGTATGTGATCGTGCCTGTATGTGTTAATGCCTGTATGTGTCAATGCCTGTATGTGATCGTGCCTGTATGTGTTAATGCCTGTATGTGATCGTACCTGTATGTGTTAATGCCTGTATGTGTTCATGCCTGTATGTGATCGTGCCTGTATGTGTTCATGCCTGTATGTGATCGCGCCTGTATGTATTAATGCTTGTATGTGTTAATGCCTGTATGTGATCGTGCCTGTATGTGTTATTTCCTGTATGTGTTAATGCCTGTATGTGATCGTGCCTGTATGTGTTAATGCCTGTATGTGATCGTGCCTGTATGTGTTAATGCATGTATGTGTTCTTTTTTGTTGTAATTTACGTCCTCCAACGTTGTTATATCGGACGATGAATGAAATGGGTGAAGTGATATTCAAATGAGTCCGGGGTCTATGGAGCTTAGAGTTACCTGACATTCGTCTTTCAGGATAAGGGAAAACCCCGGAAAAACTTTATCCAGGTAACTCAACCTGGCCGAGATTCGAACTCGGGACCTCTTGAACGTGAGACAGACACGCTGTCATCTACGCTACCGAGGCGGGCGTGTATGTGTTCGTGTCTGCGTGTGTTCGTGTTTGTATGTGTTAATGCTTGTATTTGTCACTTATTATGTATATGTTTGTGCGTGTGTGCGTTCATTTGTTTGTTTGTACCCTTGTGCATGCTTGTGGCTTTGTATGTCGTGTATGTCAATGAGTGTATATGTGGGTCTTTAAGTTTGCGTGTGTGTGTGTGTGTGTGTGTGTGTGTGTGTGTGTGTGTGTGTGTGCTTGTGTGAGTTGGCGTATGTGTCTATGTGTGTTTGTCTTTATGTTTTGTTTGTGTGCGTGTTTCTCTGTGTGTGCCTGTGTTTGTCTTTGATTGCGTGTGCTCTCTTATAGGCATATCAGAGTCTGTGTGTGCGTGTGTAGGCGTTGCATGTATATGACGTGCGTGTATGGACTTTTGTTTCTGTATGTGTGTGATTGTCTGTGTTTACGTGCTTGAGGCCTTTTATGAGTGTGTATGTGTGTGTGTGTGTGTGTGTGTGTGTGTGTGTGTGTGTGTGTGTGTGTGAGCGCGTGTCATTGTTTGTCAATGGGTCTGTGAATACCATATAAAAGAAAGTCGTTTAAGCACCAAATATTCTTATTTGATATTTCAATTGAGCATGTTTGAAAGATGAGACACTAGCAATTTAGAGAAAAATCCCCATCTACCATTTATATGGAAAACATTTGAATATTTAGCAGTTTCCAAAGATGGCTCTAACAATTTAGATTCAAATATTATATGTTTGAGATATTGTAATGACTTGCGACATGGATATCCTGATACGCTTCATTCTGGATGGCTTTTGTCGAACTGGTAAACCTCACTTCACAAAAACTGTAGATCGCGTTATGACGACACTTGACAACTGCTATGTCCATTCTACCTAAGGGAAAGTAACCAAAAAATTTCTGCAAATGTTATATGGAATGACATGAAACAGATACAAGAATGAGCTTTAAAATAGTTTGTACAGGATTGGGTGTACCACAACAGTTTCTTACTTTCTGTAGTACCTTCTTACAATAATTGTATTCTACCAAAGAATTCGAAACCGGGACTTTACATACTTTTGATATTCCCTGAATTCGAAGCAAAGCTTTTAGGTGTGGGGGAGTTAGTGAGCAGTTAGCTTCAAATGTCAAACTTGGTATTTAAATAAGTGACTACTATGGACGTCACATAAAATCTTTTAAAACATTTCCCACCCCAAATGCCCTTTACCTGTAAAACTAACCAATACGTTTATTTTCTCAATAATGACTATTATAATTTTTATCACATTGGAATACACATAAAGTATTTTCATAGCCAATTAAATAAATATATTGGATATCCTATGAACAGCCTCTGAAATTTGCTTCGTTTCGGACAACGTTTGCATAACTGCGAAACTCTAAGACATAAACATTTTTTAAAGATGTCTACAAAGTGTAGCTAACCTCAAAACGCAAACTTTATCTTTAATAGGAAATTTTCTGTTAGCAATTTCCGAAATATACACTTTAAATTCTCTGAATGTAGAGTCTTGACTTGGACTTGCAAAGAGAAGGGAGTTTTAAAGCAATCGCAGCATTTAAAATATCTGACTGTCTCTTAATGAAGAGAATTTCCCTCTTTCCATTGTTCTGACAAGGAATTAAGTAATCAAATTGCATCTGCATATGTTTATTTGGAATAATATTTAATAGAAGCAAGAATAAACCTTTGTAGGAACCCGCCTCGGTAGCGTAGATGGTAGCATGTCTGCCTCAGGTTCAAGAGGTCCCGAGTTCGAATCTCGGTCAGGGTGAGTTACCTGGATAAGGTTTTGTCCAGGGTTTTCCCTCATCCATCAAGACGAATGTCGACTAACTCTAAGTTCCATAGACCCTGGACCCATTTGAGCACCATTTCACCCAATTCATTCACCGTCCGATATACCTTAACGTTGGGGCGGACGTAAATTAAAAAAAAAAAAAAAAAAAACCTTTGTAGGAAAAATATTCTGTAAGAGTAGAGAAAGCCATAAGACAGCAACATGCCGCATTTTTGAACAATTATTACTAAAGGGTAAGGTCAGACTGAAGAATTCAATGCCATAGCCGGGATTTAAACTGCGAATCTTCCGGTATTCTTCTGGCTGCTCTTAACCATTGAGCTACTACGGCCAACATGCCTGCATGACATTAAGTGCTCCAACTGACTCGTGTTTCACCCGATAAACCACAAGGAGTTCTCATAAACACATGAGACAACTACCTTAATGGCGACTTACTATGCTGTAAGTACTCTAAGGCCCGGGATTATTACACATTCAGGCACTTTATTTTGCTGTTACATTATTATTATTATTATTATTATTATTATTATTATTATTATTATTATTATTATTATTATTATTATTATTATTATTATTATTATTATTATTATTATTATTATTATTATTATTATTATTATTATTATTATTATTATTATTATTATTATTATTATTATTATTATTATTATTATTATTATTATTATTATTATTATTATTATTATTATTATTATTATTATTATTATTATTATTATTATTATTATTATTATTATTATTATTATTATTATTATTATTATTATTATTATTATTATTATTATTATTATTATTATTATTATTATTATTATTATTATTATTATTATTATTATTATTATTATTATTATTATTATTATTATTATTATTATTATTATTATTATTATTATTATTATTATTATTATTATTATTATTATTATTATTATTATTATTATTATTATTATTATTATTATTATTATTATTATTATTATTATTATTATTATTATTATTATTATTATTATTATTATTATTATTATTATTATTATTATTAGTATTATTAGTATTATTAGTATTATTATTATTATTATTATTATTATTATTATTATTATTATTATTATTATTATTATTATTATTATTATTATTATTATTATTATTATTATTATTATTATTATTATTATTATTATTATTATTATTATTATTATTATTATTATTATTATTATTATTATTATTATTATTATTATTATTATTATTATTATTATTATTATTATTATTATTATTATTATTATTATTATTATTATTATTATTATTATTATTATTATTATTATTATTATTATTATCATTATTATTATCATTATCATTATCATTATCATTATCATCATCATCATCATCATCATCATCATCATCATTATTATTTTTATTATTATTGTTATTGTTTTTATTATTATTATTATTATTATTATTATTATTATTATTATTATTATTATTATTATTATTATTATTATTATTATGATTATTATTATTATTATTATTATTATTATTATTATTATTATTATTATTATTATTATTATTATTATTATTATTATTATTATTATTATTATTATTATTATTATTATTATTATTATTATTATTATTATTATTATTATTATTATTATTATTATTATTATTATTATTATTATTATTATTATTATTATTATTATTATTATTATTATTATTATTATTATTATTATTATTATTATTATTATTATTATTATTATTATTATTATTATTATTATTATTATTATTATTATTATTATTATTATTATTATTATTATTATTATTATTATTATTATTATTATTATTATTATTATTATTATTATTATTATTATTATTATTATTATTATTATTATTATGATCATCATCATCATTTTTATTATTATTCGTTTGCAATAATTATTCAAACATTTATTACTTAGCACGTTAAGGCACTTCTTTACCACTATTTTCAATAGGGGTCCACACTGACAAACTGAAATATAAACTAATAAATAGCCTTAAACCAGGACTACAGCTGAAACATACGAAATACTCGAGATACACAACATAACAACACAAATACCATTGTCCTATGTGCTCCACCAGGAATTAAATTCTCTTTCTTGGAACTATTATATAGAATAATCATCAAATGAGAGTTCATCCTTTAATTACAAAGTAGAAAACAAAATGTTTTTATTTACAACTAATTTGATTTACAATTGGTAACAAGACCGTTATGTGGCATTCAATTGTTTTACATTTGCATGAGTGTTCCTGGAGCTGAGGTGTCCCCATTGCTGTTTCCAGTAGAAGGACCAGGAGAGACACTATTTCCATGGCCGGGCACAAAGTGACTCACGAAGCCGAAGCAATTCTTTTTGTTACTGGGAGAAAGACTAATAGTGTTCCAATGTGTAATTAGAGAGCATGACCTCCCTCACTCGACAAGGCTACTTAAGAGCTGCTGCAAAATCCATTGTAAGTGTACTTTAAGCTTTGAGTGTGGTTCGGTGGTGAGGAGTCGGTGCAGTGAAGCACATCACGAATTAGTCAATGAGTTCAGTTGTGTGAGTCGAGAACAGTACGAAGAATTGCAGTATGTTCCAAGCTCCGTGGTGAGGTATCGACGAGCAGTAGAACACACAGTGGAGCTGTTCACGGAGCTGTAACAGGGCACAAAGACATATTGAAGCTGCATATTTGCGACTGTACGTTAGCATTAGGCAAGCGATTTTGGTGACAATAAGAGAGCTTAAAGCGAACAGTCTTGCAATACTGGAATTTTTGTCACCTACACAGGCACACAATTTATTTACGGAAGCGTTAGTGCTACAAATTTCACTAACTCAAGCTTTTAAGTACACATAACCTTATTGTTTAATCAAGTAGCAGTAATCGTTAGTGCAAATGCACCATGTTTACACATTCAACAGATGTACCTGCTAGCATTCATGTGTTCCCATTTTAAAACGAGTGATTAAAAAATTAAATGCAATTCTTAAGTATCCGGTGGCCACAACTATAAAACATTGCACTAAAATTCTGTGTAAACATTTCGCAAATTGCCCAAATTACAAACTCACATTATAAACTATACATTGTTAAAGGTTTAGCAGTTATTGGTACCACATTGCAAATTGAATCCAGAATAATGATATAAGTTAGGCTACATAAATACCACTACAATATGTCAATGTGTTAGAATTCAAATGTACCTTCTATACCACATACATAGGTATAGCGTGTTCACAAACGTTAAAGCCGGTTAATATCCGTAATAATTGGACGTCAGTTTGTTCTTTAGTATGACATAAGAACAGGCAGATATTCCAGCCCATACACTATCAAATCAAAATCGTTCTAATTACCTGAGAATGGCATATGGTGCAGTGACGGGTAAGCTCGCTTGCCGGATACAGGATATCATGATGTGCTTCTGTGTTCTGAAGGTGTATAGCCACGCCTTTGGTGAAATAGGCATCAAATAACAAATCTCACATGGAGTTGCGTACGGTGGTTTGAGATGACCATGTTACTAGGCGAAGGGGAGGTCTGTGTATTCTGTACTCCACAGAGTTTTAGCCCGATAATGAGCAGCCAGGATAATTTCAATTTATTGCTGAGGTAGAAGATGCACAAGTTCTAAAAATGTTCCAGGTGGTGGAGAGTCATTGAAAGGCGGTCTTAATTCTCGTTCATGGACACAAATTACCATATAATCCAGGAATTTGTCGCGCGCCATCATCTCATCTAGTGTTCTCTCACATACCAAAAATCGGTTGGTCCACTGATACGCTACATTTTTCTCGTTTTCCGTTGCCAAACTTGGTATGTATTTGTATATGTAATGCATCTTGGCTAAATAATCTGTGTGAAGACTCTGTACTGTTTGCTCCGTCACTGACGAATTCATATTTAATGTTTAAAATGTAGAAAAATAACTAAAAGCACTAAAAATTTGTATAAATGTTGACAAAACAATTGTGAAACGGATTTGAACGAGGCCAACATTGATCTGTCGTACTGGTGAGATGCTTTTAGTGGGCGTGTGTTAACAGAAGGCCTGTTTCGACAACTACCTAAGTAAAGAAATGGCAGTACCAGAATTCGACCGCGAATACTCTTAACAAGATATTGCTGCTTTAGGGCAGCTTCGGATTTGTAGTCTTCTGGACTAAATAACAAAGTTTCAGATAATCAATGTAGTCTCTTCAGACTACGATTTCACGTTAATGGAAATCTATATTAAATACAACAGTTATTTAAAAGCAAGTCTAATAGCAACTTTAGATAAACATTCAATTCAGAGCTCAGAAGTTACACTCATGTCTCTTCCAACTGAAAGGAACGTCACAATCAAGTTAATGGCCGTGTGCACCAATCTCGATCAAGATATTATCGTGGTTAAATACTGACTTTACCGCGATGAGCGGTCATTTCTGGTGCATCGATGACGGTAAACTCCATCCAGGCTTTAATCGCCGTTTTACTCTGACCGGCCGTGAATTGCCGATTATCTTAGCTCGTAATTGTAAAATGGCGGCTTATGTTTTGGAACGCGATAATTTCGAGGACGAAATGTTATATATGCAATATATTGACGGTGGTGACAATAATCGCATACCCGTTATAGTGGATAGAGGAAATCCTTTTGATGATATGAACGATAGAAAATTTCAAGAAAGATTCCGATTATCTAAGGAAGTAGAGTGGTGGCTAGTGGACAAATTGTGTGATAGATTAGAATTCCCAACAAACAGAAATAATCCGATTCGAGCATTAACAGCTTTTAGATTTTATGCAACGGGTGCATGTAATATACTAATCGGCGACGTATCTAATACGCATCGGACCACGGCGTTGCGTATTATAAACAGTATGTCGCGAGCAATAACTGACCGTGGACGCAATTATATACAATTTCCGGCAAGTAATGCTGATGCAAGTTCAGTCATTGATAACTTTAGTGCAATTAGTGGTTTTCCAGGAGTACTTGGAGCCATTGATTGCACACACATAAGGATTCAGTCGCCTGGAGGTGAAAATGGCGAAATTTATAGAAACAGGAAAGGTTATTTTTCACTCAATTGCCAAACTGTAAGTGATCATAATTTACTTACCTATTAGGGACATTGTTGCAAGGTGACCAGGCTTGGTGCACGATAGTACAATATTTAGAAACTCCAGCCTAAGAGCAAAGTTTGAAAATGGAGAAATGCCTCATGGTTATTTACTAGGAGATAGTGGCTATGGTTGCAGACCGTATTTAATTACCCCAATTATAAACCCACAAACTGCTGCTGAGCAACGTTTTAACAGTGCACATGTAAGAACAAGAAACACAGTGGAGAGGCAGTATGGAGTTTGGAAAAGGAGGTTTCCAGTACTGTCATTGGGGTTAAGATGTAACCTGCAAAATGCTATGGCGATAATCGTAGCCACAGCAGTGCTGCACAACATCGCCAGGAGTTTCAGTTTCGAGGAACCTCCTCAAGATCCTGAAATTCAAAGGCTGCTAGACCATCTGCAACGAGTGAGGGGAGCAGACATTGAGGAAAATGATCCTGTTCCAGCAGAACATCAAATGCATCGTATCAGGAAGAGCAGTGAGACAGGCGATAATAAATCAACACTTTAGTTAAGGTACGTATGTATATTTATTCATATAAGATTTATTTATAAGCTGGTTTTTTTTCTCCAGTACTTTAGTTTTTATTTTAGTACCAATAACTGGTACTCTTTTATTTCCATTTCCTTTTGATGTTCCTTTATAATGAGGTCCAACTGTGTCGTGAGAACCTCAACTCACTTCTCACAAGCATCAACTATGTTTGTTGCAGGTTTGGGTTTGGGTGGCATCCTGCGTTGCTGCCACCTTTTCGGCGTAGAGTTGACCACATGAATCGTAGCTTCTTTTGCTGGCATGGATGCTGGTGTTGCTTCCTGTAGATGGAATTCCTGTAGCAAAGAAAAAAATTGTTAATTTGCTTTCAAATGGCTTATTATTCTGTGTGTGAGACAATGAGAGAAATCATGGTATAATTTGTGTAATACATAATATGTAGGTGTGAGCGTGTGTGAGAGAGAGAATAAGAGAAATTGTAGTGTAATTGTATATCAGTAACATGTAATTTTTTTTAATTTATTGTACTTTCTCACTCAGTATACCTGCTTTATGTGTAATAAATATAGCTGTACTACAGGCAAAGTTATTGTTTAACGAGATTTGTGCACATGCCCAAATATAGTTAAAGAAAAATACTGCCTTTCTGCCATTAAGAAAGGAAAGAACAAAAAGGTACTCCATGCATACACAGCATTTCATTTAAATATAATTACAATGTGTAGAAAGTAAACCAGGGGCAGAAAATTATAATCTTACATGAAAAGTTTGATTTCCATCTGTAATATGTCAAGTTTTCCCTGCTTTTGAATTTATGATTTTGTAATATTTTTATAACCATTGCGAACATTAGTAATAATGAGACTAATAACCGGTGCAGCAAAATCAACTCCAATCACGACAATGCAAGCCTTAACTCAGAATTATCCAATACATCTAACTTTTACCCTTTACATCCATAAAAGATTAGTTAAAAGCAAATATAAAAACAAACAAAACCAATCAATATCTAACAATGCCAAAGATAAAAAATGGAACATTTTAATTAAAAATCCAGAAATGATTCCAGAAATACCACGTAAAGCTGCAGTAGCAAATTTTAGATTACTTACCGAACATGATTATTTGGCCAAACACTTACATAGAATAGGAATTTATACAAGTCCAAATTGTCCTCTGTGCAACAAAGAAGAGGAAATGACTGAAGAACATCTTTTAACCTGTGAAGCCCTACTTGCCGGATCCACTACACAGAAATATTGGAGAGCAAGAGAGCTAATGGCTTCATTGCCAAAGCCTAGCATTTGAAAAAAACAACATTAGTAATACTGAAAAAGTGTATCAAAACGTGCATTGTCACAGGCTTGAACTGTAGCAAAAACAATCATCTTTTGACACCTTTTGGAACCTGAACTTGAAATAAAGCTCTTAGCAATTTAAAAATATCAGCAAACAAGAATTAACAGCATGACACAATATATATATATATTTATTTATTTATTTATTCATTTATCAGTGAAAAGGGTACCCAAATGTTAAAATTATTTGTTAGCATGAGACTCACTTGTAAGTTCGAAAATGGTATTACATCGTAACTATTTTTAACCACAAGAGTATTAATTTTATTAACATATGTTCTTCATCGCAAAACCTTACAAATAGATATTTAACATAGAAATGGAATATACTGGTCCCCAGTTTGTCCACTATGTATTCTAAAAATGAACTACACTCATCTTCAAAACTGTACATCAGTTCACAATATACACAACGATTATGAAAAATATTGGAGTGCAGGAAGACTAATGATTTCACTGTCAACCATTGGGTGTCAGAAAACAATATACCTATATCACATATGTGACAATATCAAATCATTGTCAACCACTGGGTGTCAGAAAACAGCATACCTATATCACATATGTGACAATGTCAAATCATTGTCAACCACTGGGTGTCAGAAAACAATATACCTATATCGCATATGTGACAATATTAAATCATTGTCAACCATTGGGTGTCAGAAAACAATATACCTATATCACATATGTGACAATATCAAATCATTATCAACCACTGGGTGTCAGAAAACAGCATACCTATATCGCATATGTGACAATATCAAATCATTGTCAACCACTGGGTGTCAGAAAACAATATACCTATATCGCATATGTGACAATATCAAATCATTGTCACCCACTGGGTGTCAGAAAACAACATACCTATATCCCATATGTGACAAATTCAAATCATTGTCAACCACTGGGTGTCAGAAAACAATATACCTATATCGCATATGTGACAATATCAAATCATTGTCAACCACTGGATGTCAGAAAACAGCATACCTATATCACATATGTGACAATATCAAATCATTGTCAACCACTGGGTGTCAGAAAACAATATACCTATATCACATATGTGACAATATCAAATCATTGTCAACCATTGGGTGTCAGAAAACAATATACCTATATCACATATGTGACAATATCAAATCATTGTCAACCATTGGGTGTCAGAAAACAATATCCCTATATCACATATGTCACAATATCAAATCATTGTCAACCATTGCGTGTCAGAAAACAACATACCTATATCACATATGTGACAATATCAAATCATTGTCAACCATTGGGTGTCAGAAAACAATATACCTATATCACATATGTCACAATATCAAATCATTGTCAACCATTGGGTGTCAGAAAACAGCATACCTATATCACATATGTGACAATATCAAATCATTGTCAACCACTGGGTGTCAGAAAACAATATACCTATATCACATATGTGACAATATCAAATCATTGTCACCCACTGGGTGTCAGAAAACAGCATACCTATATCACATATGTGACAATATCAAATCATTGTCAACCATTGGGTGTCAGAAAACAACATACCTATATCACATATGTCACAATATCAAATCATTGTCAACCACTGGGTGTCAGAAAACAGCATACCTATATCACATATGTGACAATATCAAATCATTGTCAACCATTGGGTGTCAGAAAACAATATACCTATATCACATATGTCACAATATCAAATCATTGTCAACCACTGGGTGTCAGAAAACAGCATACCTATATCACATATGTGACAATATCAAATCATTGTCAACCATTGGGTGTCAGAAAACAATATACCTATATCACATATGTCACAATATCAAATCATTGTCAACCATTGGGTGTCAGAAAACAGCATACCTATATCACATATGTGACAATATCAAATCATTGTCAACCACTGGGTGTCAGAAAACAATATACCTATATCACATATGTGACAATATCAAATCATTGTCAACCATTGGGTGTCAGAAAACAATATACCTATATCACATATGTGACAATATCAAATCATTGTCAACGATTGGGTGTCAGAAAACAACATACCTATATCACATATGTGACAATATCAAATCATTGTCAACCATTGGGTGTCAGAAAACAACATACCTATATCACATATGTGACAATATCAAATCATTGTCAACCATTGGGTGTCAGAAAACAATATACCTATATCACATATGTGACAATATCAAATCATTGTCAACCACTGGGTGTCAGAAAACAATATACCTATATCACATATGTGACAATATCAAATCATTGTCAACCATTGGGTGTCAGAAAACAACATACCTATATCACATATGTCACAATATGAAATCATTGTCAACCACTGGGTGTCAGAAAACAACATACCTATATCACATATGTGACAATATCAAATCATTGTCAACCATTGGGTGTCAGAAAACAATATACCTATATCACATATGTCACAATATCAAATCATTGTCAACCATTGGGTGTCAGAAAACAACATACCTATATCACATATGTCACAATATCAAATCATTGTCAACCATTGGGTGTCAGAAAACAGCATACCTATATCACATATGTCACAATATCCAATCATTGTCAACCATTGGGGTGTCAGAAAACAATATACCTATATCACATATGTGACAATATCAAATCATTGTCAACCATTGGGTGTCAGAAAACAGCATACCTATATCACATATGTCACAATATCAAATCATTGTCAACCATTGGGGTGTCAGAAAACAATATACCTATATCACATATGTGACAATATCAAATCACTGTCAACCATTGGGTGTCAGAAAACAGCATACCTATATCACATATGTGACAATATCAAATCATTGTCAACCATTGGGTGTCAGAAAACAGCATACCTATATCACATATGTCACAATATCAAATCATTGGCAACCACTGGGTGTCAGAAAACAGCATACCTATATCACATATGTGACAATATCAAATCATTGTCAACCATTGGGTGTCAGAAAACAGCATACCTATATCACATATGTGACAATATCAAATCATTGTCAACCATTGGGTGTCAGAAAACAGCATACCTATATCACATATGTGACAATATCAAATCATTGTCAACCACTGGGTGTCAGAAAACAATATACCTATATCACATATGTCACAATATCAAATCATTGTCAAACATTGGGTGTCAGAAAACAATATACCTATATCACATATGTCACAATATCAAATCATTGTCAACCATTGGGTGTCAGAAAACAACATACCTATATCACATATGTCACAATATCAAATCATTGTCAACCATTGGGTGTCAGAAAACAATATACCTATATCACATATGTGACAATATCAAATCATTGTCAACCATTGGGTGTCAGAAAACAACATACCTATATCACATATGTCACAATATCAAATCATTGTCAACCATTGGGTGTCAGAAAACAATATACCTATATCACATATGTCACAATATCAAATCATTGTCAACCATTGGGTGTCAGAAAACAATATACCTATATCACATATGTCACAATATCAAATCATTGTCAACCATTGGGTGTCAGAAAACAATATACCTATATCACATATGTCACAATATCAAATCATTGTCAACCATTGGGTGTCAGAAAACAATATACCTATATCACATATGTGACAATATCAAATCATTGTCAACCATTGGGTGTCAGAAAACAACATACCTATATCACATATGTCATAATATCAAATCATTGTCAACCATTGGGTGTCAGAAAACAACATACCTATATCACATATGTGACAATATCAAATCATTGTCAACCACTGGGTGTCAGAAAACAATATACCTATATCACATATGTCACAATATCAAATCATTGTCAACCACTGGGTGTCAGAAAACAGCATACCTATATCACATATGTGACAATATCAAATCATTGTCAACCACTGGGTGTCAGAAAACAGCATACCTATATCACATATGTGACAATATCAAATCATTGTCAACCACTGGGTGTCAGAAAACAATATACCTATATCACATATGTGACAATATCAAATCATTGTCAACCATTGAGTGTCAGAAAACAATATACCTATATCACATATGTGACAATATCAAATCATTGTCAACCATTGGGTGTCAGAAAACAATATACCTATATCACATATGTGACAATATCAAATCATTGTCAACCATTGGGTGTCAGAAAACAACATACCTATATCACATATGTGACAATATCAAATCATTGTCAACCATTGGGTGTCAGAAAACAATATACCTATATCACATATGTGACAATATCAAATCATTGTCAACCATTGGGTGTCAGAAAACAATATACCTATATCACATATGTGACAATATCAAATCATTGTCAACCATTGGGTGTCAGAAAACAACATACCTATATCACATATGTGACAATATCAAATCATTGTCAACCATCGGGTGTCAGAAAACAGCATACCTATATCACATATGTGACAATATCAAATCATTGTCAACCACTGGGTGTCAGAAAACAATATACCTATATCACATATGTGACAATATCAAATCATTGTCAACCACTGGGTGTCAGAAAACAACATACCTATATCACATATGTCACAATATCAAATCATTGTCAACCACTGGGTTTTAGAAAACAGCATACCTATATCACATATGTCACAATATCAAATCATTGTCAACCACTGGGTGTCAGAAAACAGCATACCTATATCACATATGTGACAATATCAAATCATTGTCAACCATTGGGTGTCAGAAAACAATATACCTATATCACATATGTGACAATATCAAATCATTGTCAACCACTGGGTGTCAGAAAACAACATAACTATATCACATATGTGACAATATCAAATCATTGTCAACCACTGAGTGTCAGAAAACAATATACCTATATCACATATGTGACAATATCAAATCATTGTCAACCATTGGGTGTCAGAAAACAATATACCTATATCACATATGTGACAATATCAAATCATTGTCAACCACTGGGTGTCAAAAAACAACATACCTATATCACATATGTGACAATATCAAATCATTGTCAACCACTGGGTGTCAGAAAACAATATACCTATATCACATATGTGACAATATCAAATCATTGTCAACCATTGGGTGTCAGAAAACAATATACCTATATCACATATGTGACAATATCATATCATTGTCAACCACTGGGTGTCAGAAAACAGCATACCTATATCACATATGTGACAATATCAAATCATTGTCAACCACTGGGTGTCAGAAAACAATATACCTATATCACATATGTGACAATATCAAATCATTGTCAACCACTGGGTGTCAGAAAACAACATACCTATATCACATATGTGACAATATCAAATCATTGTCAACCACTGGGTGTTAGAAAACAGCATACCTATATCACATATGTCACAATATCAAATCATTGTCAACCACTGGGTGTCAGAAAACAGCATACCTATATCACATATGTGACAATATCAAATCATTGTCAACCATTGGGTGTCAGAAAACAACATACCTATATCACATATGTGACAATATCAAATCATTGTCAACCACTGGGTGTCAGAAAACAGCATACCTATATCACATATGTGACAATATCAAATCATTGTCAACCATTGGGTGTCAGAAAACAATATACCTATATCACATATGTGACAATATCAAATCATTGTCAACCATTGGGTGTCAGAATACAGCATACCTATATCACATACGTGACAATATCAAATCATTGTCAACCATTGGGTGTCAGAAAACAATATACCTATATCGCATATGTGACAATATCAAATCATTGTCAACCTTTGGGTGTCAGAAAACAGCATACCTATATCACATATGTGACAATATCAAATCATTGTCAACCACTGGGTGTCAGAAAACAGCATACCTATATCACATATGTGACAATATCAAATCATTGTCAACCATTGGGTGTCAGAAAACAGCATACCTATATCACATATGTGACAATATCAAATCATTGTCAACCATTGGGTGTCAGAAAACAGCATACCTATATCACATATGTGACAATATCAAATCATTGTCAACCACTGGGTGTCAGAAAACAATATACCTATATCACATATGTGACAATATCAAATCATTGTCAACCATTGGGTGTCAGAAAACAATATACCTATATCACATATGTGACAATATCAAATCATTGTCAACCATTGGGTGTCAGAAAACAGCATACCTATATCACATATGTGACAATATCAAATCATTGTCACCCATTGGGTGTCAGAAAACAACATACTTATATCACATATGTGACAATATCAAATCATTGTCAACCATTGGGTGTCAGAAAACAACATACCTATATCACATATGTGACAATATCAAATCATTGTCAACCATTGGGTGTCAGAAAACAACATACCTATATCACATATGTGACAATATCAAATCATTGTCAACCATTGGGTGTCATAAAACAATATACCTATATCACATATGTGACAATATCAAATCATTGTCAACCACTGGGTGTCAGAAAACAGCATACCTATATCACATATGTGACAATATCAAATCATTGTCAACCATTGGGTGTCAGAAAACAACATACCTATATCACATATGTGACAATATCAAATCATTGTCAACCATTGGGTTTCAGAAAACAATATACCTATATCACATATGTGACAATATCAAATCATTGTCACCCATTGGGTGTCAGAAAACAGCATACCTATATCACATATGTGACAATATCAAATCATTGTCAACCATTGGGTGTCAGAAAACAGCATACCTATATCACATATGTGACAATATCAAATCATTGTCAACCATTGGCTGTCAGAAAACAATATACCTATATCACATATGTGACAATATCAAATCATTGTCAACCACTGGGTGTCAGAAAACAGCATACCTATATCACATATGTCACAATATCAAATCATTGTCAACCACTGGATGTCAGAAAACAATATACCTATATCACATATGTGACAATATCAAATCATTGTCACCCATTGGGTGTCAGAAAACAATATACCTATATCACATATGTGACAATATCAAATCATTGTCAACCATTGGGTGTCAGAAAACAATATACCTATATCACATATGTGACAATATCAAATCATTGTCAACCATTGGGTGTCAGAAAACAATATACCTATATCACATATGTGACAATATCAAATCATTGTCACCCACTGGGTGTCAGAAAACAACATACCTATATCACATATGTGACAATATCAAATCATTGTCAACCATTGGGTGTCAGAAAACAACATACCTATATCACATATGTGACAATATCAAATCACTGTCAACCACTGGGTGTCAGAAAACAACATACCTATATCACATATGTGACAATATCAAATCATTGTCAACCACTGGGTGTCAGAAAACAATATACCTATATCACATATGTGACAATATCAAATCATTGTCAACCATTGGGTGTCAGAAAACAGCATACCTATATCACATATGTGACAATATCAAATCATTGTCACCCACTGGGTGTCAGAAAACAGCATACCTATATCACATATGTGACAATATCAAATCATTGTCAACCATTGGGTGTTAGAAAACAATATACCTATATCACATATGTGACAATATCAAATCATTGTCAACCATTGGGTGTCAGAAAACAGCGTACCTATATCACATATGTGACAATATCAAATCATTGTCAACCATTGGGTGTTAGAAAACAATATACCTATATCACATATGTGACAATATCAAATCATTGTCAACCATTGGGTGTCAGAAAACAACATACCTATATCACATATGTCACAATATGAAATGACTTCTTACCTCAATTTCTATTAATGGAACCACATCACTGGAGGTTTCTAAACTTTGTGTAAGCTCTGTAACATCTGCAACAGAGAAAAACAAAAGTTCTTGTAATAACTATTCACATACATGTGTACGTGTAAGATTTGAAACTCTAGTAGCGAACATTACTATAACATGTAGACATATATCTGCTTCATTTCATAGCAATTGTTTAGCTCAATACTGTTAATTATGGAAAGACAAAGCTGTCCTAATTACACAAGCACCAGGGCCCCGTTCAGCAGTAGCCCAGAATGTATTCTCTTTGGTATCCCAATGTGAGATCCATGTAATATCCTACGTAAATATTAATAATTCTTACAAATGGAACAATAAATAAGTATACCACTACAAAATAATAGTTGGACTAATAAATGCATTACATAGCACAATAGTAGATTATGACTAATGCAAATGGCATGTACTGTCTGTCCGCCATAAGAAAGCAAGGCAGAAGAATGTGTAATGTAATTATCTTTTCAGTATTTATGCTCGCCTTCTAGATATGATAAAGATGCTAGGTTTATGAAAATACACAATGTTGTCACATAACTCATCCATACATAATACCTATCTATCACTGCAGTTATTGAAACAAGCATTAGATCTGACAGCATGGGTGACTCATATGCATATATTCATTTTGTAGTAAACAGATCCACTAACAGAGCAGATAAACTGTTTAAGCCCCTGACCCTCTTCAGGCCTAGCTTGTCTTCTTGTGGTGGGTAGACAGTACATGAGCAGTTATTTTTATCCACTGCCAAGAAAGAATAAACTATAAGACACATTTTAATTAATTTGCATCATTTTTCATCAAATGATGCAAATATTTCAATTTCAAGACCACAAAATATAACTGCCTTGTTAGTCCATTTCATGCAGTTTTCTTTTGATAGTGCAAATGTTATTAAAATGAGTTGTTACTAATTCATTGCAAATAAACTCCATGAAAGTGTTGCTACCAGCACTATAAGCCATGACACCATTGAATTTTCTAGTTCTAAGACACTCAAATTAGTTAAGATTATTACATACCATCTGCTCTTGCTGCCTGCTGGTATGTGGCGTCACTATCGAATGAGTTCTCTAGGAGTGTTGCAGTTGATGCAAGCATCTCTTTTAATTTGGGATGTAGAATATTCATGCACATTCTTTTTTCTCCTCCTGTTTTGTAAACCTCCAATTTCTCATCTGCAATGTCTTTTCTTGCTTTTCTCTTTAAATTATCGTAGCACGTTCTTAATTTTGATGCACTTCTTTGTGTTACACCTAAAACAAAAGCAATTTACTAAAACAAAAGCTGCAAAGCATGTCCCTCAGTATAATAATGGATATAGTTTCAAATTGTTGTTGAGAAGATGAAGTTGATAACCTTTTCTTTCGGTTTGGCAAGAGCAAGTTTGCTTTGCATCAATAATCACAAATTCTTAAGTTAAAAATTAAATATTATTTTGTTTATTAACTGTATCAATTGCCACAATATATCAGCGTTGTCGATGCGCTAGAATTTTATTCCACAAGGCTCTTTGTACACGCAATATATAGGTAGTATTTTACGAACTCTTGATAAATAATTATAACTTTAACCAGAGGTTAGTTGCCGAGATTCATCTTCTAAAAACAGCAGACTATTAAAATACTTCAGCCAAAATCATAATTTTGGAATAATGTAACATTTTTCGCTTACCTGGACTGCTGTTAAATTATACGGCCAGCTGCTCCCACGTGGCCTCCTTCTGTTTTATTGTAACTCCATCAGTTCTTTTATTTCCTATAATTTATTTATTGTGAGACGCCAAGTCTAACAAAATATCTACCTCGAAAGCAGAAAAGTTTGGAGTCCTCTTGCTCTTTGTTTCCATTATGGTTATATTCTGATATAGCTGTTTAAACACGTGCTTCTGCTTGGACAAATAACGAACACGAAGCGATGAACTTCCGGGTGTGTTCGGTAGCCTTCTTAACAGTTACATTTGAAACGAGCGGTGGGCTCTATGGCACCGAGCGCCTGCCAACTAACCGGCGAT